>VWZS01003936.1:183199-522845 GCA_013397075.1 Rhabdornis inornatus
GCTCCTTCCTCCCTGCGAGGAGAGTGGGACGTGCGCCTGGATGCACCCAGTGTAACCCCCCGGGGTGTCTGGTTTGAGGGGGAGCTGCCAGCAGCCCCGCAGGGCTCCAGGGGCGGCAGCCTGTCCCCACGTGTCCCCAGTGCTGCCTGTGAGACAAGAGCCGCCCCGCCGGGTCGCCGGGTGAGCTCTTGCTCCGCTCTCCGTGCCGCGCTCCGCCGCTGCCGGGGCTGCACACGCCGCTCCGGCCGGGCCGTGCCCGACTCCCTGCGCNCGGCCGGCGGCAGCGCCATCGCGCCCGGGCTGAAACCAGCGCCGGAGCGCCGCGCCTGCACAGCCCGGTGCGCTGCTGTAATTAACAGGAATTAGCCTTTCTTAAGGAGGCGGATTACGAAACTGCACTATAAAATCCGTATGATACCGAGCGCGCCTGTTGAGAGTCTCAACTGCTTAGAAAGCGTTTTCTGTGAGCCCGCCGGAGGCACGGCTGGAGCTGGAGGCCGTGCTGGGCCAGGCGAGGTTCTGGCTCACCGACTATTATAGCCCGTCTTTCCGGAAACTAATTATTCCAAAACCGTGATGGAATTTAAAACGTCTGTTCTCTTTGACAGAATGAGGGACCAGACTCAGTTCTAAATTTCCCATTACTGGTGGTGTTTCAACCAACCTAAAAAAAGTCTTAATTCTGTAGACCATCACCAAGAATGGCAACACAACTCTTCCCATAACTGTGTGAATATTTTCATATCATATATTTTCAAATCCAAGGCTACTTTTATGTGTTGTATAAATACAAAACATGGGCTGAAAGTAAACGCTGAAATTAGAGTTACGCCAGTTACACGCACCTGAAAAATACTACACTGGGTATTAAATCTTTTTCTAACTGATTTGCCCTGCCACTGGCAGCGAAGACCCAGCCTCTGCAAGCACTTTCTTAGCATCTTTTGAACAGTTAGGAGAAGCTTACAAAAACACCCAACTGTTTTGCCAGCTCACACAGAAACTATCAAGATTCCTGTTGGGGAGGGACAATGAAGCACTTTCTTACTTCACCATTCTCCTTTGTCATGGATTTGACAGTGGCTTGTATTTATCATCAAATTATTTCTGTATAAGCCATATTTTACTAAATGAAATTTGGCATTGCCCTTCAGAGTCAAATCTCTGCAACTCCTACTTAAGCAGATGTGTTTTCATTTTACTGGTTTGGCAATTCATTTACAAAGTGAAACAAAACAAATGCACTTAAGTAAACCCAGCCTAATCACTTGGTGTTCTAGCTATGGTTAGTGAAGCTGTAACAAATTTCACCTTGCAGCAGACTTATCTCGAAAATGAGGATGTTGGTAAGAATAGCAAGTACATAATAAGAATAATAAAAGGAACGTAGCACAAGGTAAGAAGACACAAAAGAACAAAAAGGGCAGACAGCACAGACAGTAAGGAATTGCAGTTAAGACAAGATGAAACTATAGAGGCTAGTCCTACTGCTGTGGCTAGATCCTAGAGTAAGATTTTCAGGTCTGGAGTGTGCTTTTTTCCCTGTAAATCTGAGTGCGATGCCTTTGGTTTAGGGGCCAAAAGCAGGATGACTGTGTCAGCAAACAGAAGAAATGTCTTTTACCAGGAGGATAAACTAAACTCACTAAGGTTTATTTTGCTTTCTGATGCTTGTCATAGCTCTTCTTGCAAGCTGTTTTTTTCTAATGATCCAGTGAAGATCGTGAAGGCAAAAGGCCAGTATATGTATGATGAGAATGGGAGACAGTACCTTGACTGCATAAACAACGTCGCTCACGGTAAGCTGAAGTCATGGTATTGGATGTTATTTGATGCTGTGTTTTTTTAAGGAAAACATGTAACAATCAGTACTTTTACTATGGTTGCACTGTGCTGGGGGAGGGGGTGTTTAATTGGAAAAGTGGAAGGAAACTTTCTTGAGCGTGTGTTTTGGGGAATTACAGTTTTTTGAATTTGTGTGTGTGAATGCTTTCCAGATTTGCTTCCTGTCCTGTCTTCCTAGAAATGTGTCTAAAACCTAGAGGTTTTTTCCCATGGAAACTCAAGTACAGCACCTCACTGTAAAACTAACAAATGACATTTTGTTGTTTTTGTTAAAGTTACTGTTAAGTGTACAATCACAGAACCACTGCTCCGTGTGGTGCCTTAACTGTGTATATAAGTGACTGCTGCTTTCTTACAGGATTTGAAATCTCTTTACCTAGTCCCTACCAGAGCTAGTAATTCTTTCATAGAAGCTCACCTGCACCTTCCCAGACTTCTGAAATATAAATGCCTAAATCCAAGCATCAAATCAGACACTATTTGTTTTAGCATGTCAATTTCCAGTACTAACTACTAAATACAGTAGGAGGCAACTTCAAACTTTTTGAGGAACACAAAAATGTTTTTACACGTTGTACCATTATTAAGGCCCTACTGATAATATCTCTGTACTATTAGAGAAATGTGTTAAGATGGCATGTGAAGGAACACCACAGGTAATATGAAGAACTCTCAAACTACTCTTCACTCTCAAACTATTCTCTTGCAGTTGGGCACTGTCACCCTGATATAGTAAAGGCAGCCCATGAACAGAATCAATTGTTAAATACAAATTCTCGTTACCTTCATGACAACTTGGTTGATTATGCAGAGAGACTTTCAAAAACACTACCTGAGAAATTATGCATCTTCTATTTTTTGAATTCTGGGTAAGTTGGGTACATTAGAATTGATACTGGGGCTTTACTAGGTATATACAGACAAGTACCCACTTTCTTATCAACAACCATTTTCAGTCTGGTATGGATTGACTAGATACTGACAAAACCATGGGTTTAGTTCTGCAAGCTTTCTACCTGGGAACTGAACTAGTGCTTTATTTAAGAAGGGTTTTATTATATTTTTAAGACCTTGGACCACAAAACAGTAATGTAAGTATTTACTGTATTGGTTTCTTGTCTGATTTGTCTTCTAACTTGACAGTAATTCTCAAAATTAAATGTACCAATGCATTCCTTCTGCTGGGGTGGGGGGCACACTCCTAAGCAAGTTTAAAATGAAAAAAAAAAAGCCAGATTGTTTCTGAAGTAATTCCTGTACTCTGGCTTTTTATGATGAATTCTGTTCTGGTGAACAGTCCTAACTAGTCACTGCTGATTGCTAAGGAATTTGTGCATAACATGCATCAAGTTCTGTCTGTTCTCTGCAGACACAAAGAGCAGTGCAAAGGAGATTAGATTTCAAAACTCAAGACATCCACAATGAAACAATTACTGAATTTTTCCATTGTAGATCTGAAGCCAACGACCTTGCCCTGAGATTGGCACGGCAGTATACAAAACATGAGGACGTTATCGTTTTAGACCAGTGAGTAAATTGGCAGTTTGGGGGTACAAGGCTCAGTTTTGGCCGACGGTCAGAGCATTTCTGAAATCCTCCTGTAGTATAAAGACTAACCAGGAAGCTGAGGGAAGTAATTTTTCACTCTGTTCAGTATTTACCTCCCCAGCCCCGAGAGCTGTGGTTGGGCTCTCCAGTATTTGACAGCTGTTGACACACTGGAAGGCCAGCAGTGTACTTGCCATGATGGGAAGGGAGCCAGCCACAGCAGTGAGAGGTACTGGGTTTGTTCAGCTGCAAGAGACAGCCAGCTAGATCTCACTGCAATTACAACTGTCTCATGGGAAGGAGCAAAAAAGACGGGAGCCAGGTGCTGAAGATGTATGGTGACAGGAAAAAAGACCTCAGATGTAAGTTCAAACCTGAGGAATTTTGATGAGGCAGAAAAAAAAAGTATTTTGCCATGAAGGGAGTCACATATTAGAACAGGATGCCTACATGCCTACAGTCACTGGAAACGCCATTGTTGGAGGATATTCAGAAATAGGCCCTTCCTGTTGTTCTGCAGTCTCGTGATACTGCTCCAGTGTTCCGTGCTGTGATTCCAGTCACTGGTGCAGGCAACCCAGTGGTAAGTCCTGTCCCTCTGCATCCCTTATATAAAAAAAAAAAATCCAAATAGTACTAAGCTTACTGATAGAAAAGAAACTGCAGAGCTGTTCTCAGCTTAAGTTACTGAATTTCCTACCAGGTGATAGCAGCTGGCTACTCTTTACTATTTGGAATGCTAATGCTAAAGAACTCTTGATACTGAGAAAATTACTGTTTAGTTCTACCAATTGTTTTTAAGTGCTTACCATGGACATCTGACATCTTTGATTGACATAAGCCCATATAAATTCAGAAATCTAGAAGGACAAAAGGAATGGGTCCATGTGGTATGTACTTAAGCCTATACCCATCTATTACTTGTCAGTTGAGTGGTTGTTTTTATGATATATTGCATATACGATACTCTTCTTTGCATAGGCTCCTGTTCCAGACACATACAGAGGACTTTACAGAGAAGACCATGAAGATGCAGTAACAGCCTATGCTGATGAAGTAAAAAATACTATTGAGCATGCACATAAGAGAGGCAGAAAGGTAAAACATCATTTCCGTAACTGTTTGTCTTGTCTTAGAAATGAATGTGCCTGACTGTCAGTGCAATTCAGAGTTACTGAAGTTAAGCTAAGTGGTATGGAGTTGTCAAAAAGAAAGTATCACATTAATAATCAAAAATCATCTAAGGACAAAGAGCTTGCTCCACAACTTTCTTTATTGTGTTCAAATATTATATGCTGTGTTTCAGATTGCTGCATTTTTTGTTGAATCTCTACCAAGTGTGGGTGGTCAAATCATTCCCCCAGCAGGTTATTTTCAGAAGGTTGCAGAGTAAGTGGTCATTCATTATCTTTTTTTAACTTATTTGGTAAATAGATAATTTCTCTGCCTGCTGTAGCATTAGAGCTTGATAGGTAGGAAATTACCCAAGCCTTCATGTTAGAATGTGAACTTCATATACAGCAAAGACCTGCTTATAAACAGACAGTATAGAATATAGGCTTGTACATGTTTGCCTCTTGAAAGTTTGCAAAGTAACACTTTCAACATGTTCCTAAACAGTAAGTGCTATGTTCTCTTTCCTTTTAAGAAACAATCAAATCTGTTATGTTACAGGCATGTGCACGAGGCAGGAGGTATATTTATTGCTGATGAAATTCAAGTTGGCTTTGGCAGGGTTGGCAAGCACTTTTGGGCATTCCAACTTCAGGGAGAAGATTTTATACCTGATATTGTCACTATGGGGAAACCAATAGGAAATGGGCACCCACTTGCTTGTGTAGCGACAACAAAAGAAATTGCAGAAGCATTTGCAGCCACAGGAGTAGAGTATTTTAATACAGTAAGTAAACAGTTACCCACTTCTGTAAAGGAGGCTATCATGCTGTGTCTTTATTAGTATTACCACACAGTAACTAAAGAGGAACTGTGTTACTGTACTATTTCTATGTTTCTAGTCTGTGATTTTATGTATTGGCTCTATCTGATAAACGTGATAGCATGCTCCTTGTAGCACTGAGGCTACACTTTTTGTGACATGATTGCATCTTTCTTCCCTCTCCATGGCTCTGCATGTTCTTTTCCTGAGCTCAGTTTGGTGGGAACCCTGTTTCATGTGCCATTGGATTAGCTGTGTTAGATGTGATTGAGAAAGAGCACCTTCAGGCTCATGCCACAGAAGTAGGCAACTTCTTGATGAAGATTCTCAAGGAGCAGCAAATCAAGCATCCCATCATTGGTGATGTCAGGTATCAGTGCCTTACTTGCATTGTTAGCTGCTTTCCCTTTGGTTCAGTCAGCCCAACAACTCAATCCAACAGATGCTGTTTTGAGAAATTAATTAAATTTTGTTTTCAGCAAAAATAAAGATGCTGCTGTGCAATTAAGTAAAACAAACTTGAGTTATCAGAAGTCTCATGTACTTGGCCACTCTGGGCCAGAACTGTTTAATCAATTTATTTGCTGCTAAAGGAATTCACTTTCCCATTTGAACTCAAAGTTCCAAGTGATGAGCTAGATGGAAAACATGCTTGAGATCCTGTCCTGCACGGCCAGTGTGAGCAGACAGAAGTCTGTAAACAATCTGTATTACTACATTTCTGCAGAACAGCAAAACCTTTTCTAGCAGTGGCCAAATATCAGGTAATTCTCATGGAGTAAAGGTCTGGTCCTAAAAAACATCAGTTTTTTAGCTTACTTGTAGTTCCTTCCTCTGACACAGATTGACTGTTTTCATTTCTTTTACAGAGGTTGTGGTTTATTCATTGGAGTGGACTTAATCAAGGACCAAGCAGAAAGGACTCCAGCCACAGCAGAAGCAGAGGATTTAATAACAAGGTACATGGGACAATCATGGAGTTCCTCAGTATGAGAGACAAGCACACAGTAACAGACTACCTTTGCCACTCAGGAGTTGCTAAAATACAACCAACTGGCCAAAACTGAAACCAGTCAGTGTAGAAAGACACTGTGTGACAGCCTGCAGGCTGATGTTTGCAGGTTTTTCTAAACTACATGCAGAGGTTAACATAATTCTTTGTTACTGCTCTTTCCAGACTTAAGGAAAGATACATTCTACTGAGTACAGATGGGCCAGGAAGAAATGTGCTGAAATTCAAGCCCCCAATGTGTTTTAGTATGGAGGATGCAAAATTTGTTGTGGAGACAATTGACAAAATATTAACAGGTAAATAATGATCAAAACCCTCAAAAATAGAGGGTGGTTTCTGAGCGTTCTTGAAGACAATGCTGAGCTACTGAGCCTGATTTTCCAAAGTGCTAAAATGGAGCCAAGATGGTAAATGCTGAGCACATAGCCTTCCCTTCTCAATTATTCTGTGCTGAAGTTCTCTAACAAAACAACTTCTTCTACAGATGCATGTGCCTTTTAAAATAGTTTTGCTGTGGCTGAGGTTTGAGTGTTTAGGTTATCTGGACAAGCAAAACTTGTAAAAGATGTCCATATGGTCCTGAAAGCCATAATCTATGTACTTTTGCCACTTAGCTTTTTATACCACACTTGGCATTAAGAAAGTTGGTGTAAAAAATGTCACAAAGTCATGACTTTTCTAAGTTGTTGCTTATTCTCTCTCCAGATATGGAAAAAGAATGTCTGAACGAATAGAAAACACCTATTTGTTCTACCTGAGCAGGTATTTACGTACAGTCACTCAGTACTATTTAAAAGGCAAGGTTCCTAAATGTAACTTCAGAAGCACTGTCAGAACAAAGCTTCCTCAGAGATGCTTTTACGCAAAGTCTGCAGGAATCTCGGGGAATCTCCAAGCCTGGACTACACTTCTGTACATCCAGCATTCACAACTACCTTCCATCACTCTGACACTCCCAGCAACACTTGTGCATCACTTGTTTGTAAGTGAGGGCCAATATGTCCCAGACGTGACTATCTCTAAAGCATGCAAATGACTGCACATCCACACAAACACAGAGCTTTTCTGCTTGCTGCTCAGTGCCTTCAGGCTCCAGCCAGAAGCTGGTCCAGCTGCATAACCAGCAGATCAGATTCAGCAGATCTCATCTGAAGTGTCATTTTAGGGTTCACAGTTGGTATCTCATCCTTCAGGATCCATTTACCCCTAGACTCAAAAGTTTGTGGGTATCAGAGTAATATTGGTCCTGTTAAGTCTGCAAAGTCTTGTTACGTCTTCATCTGTTGAGGTCCCTCAACAGATTGCCAAGAGAACATCTAGCTGCAACTCACTTTGCTGCATGCTCATGAGCACAGTGTAAACTTAGAGTTAACACCTTGGTAACACCATCCTTTGGTATACTTAATACTTCTTCAAACTACTCTGACTAAAAGACAACCACATGTTTAGTAGAACTCTGGGTAGCTGGGCAGGAATGCACCTAATGTGATCACTGTGAGCAGTGTAATCATTAGTGGCCTCAGCCACTATGAGATTCACAGTGCTATGGCCCTGAGCTAAGCAGAAATATATTTTTAATTCAGTGTAATATTAGTATAGCAGGCACAAGAAAAATGTGTTAATATTTTATTTAGCAAGTTAATAGAAAGACATACAGCTGTTTATACTACTTATTCTTAGGAACAGAAAGATTACTTAACAGTGCCAGTGCAAATTAGAGGCCTCATGACTTAATGTGCTTGTCTGTAATCTAAACTAAGCAAGAAAAATGCCTTTATTTTCTACAGGAAACCAAGAATGCAAAAAGCCTCTTACTAAGTACAGTACTAGTAAGACACTTACATATAATGTAAGCGAAAATGAGGCAATGAAGTAATTTCTTTTAATGATACTTTTACAAAAAAAAACATTACATTATTTTCTTTCCATAGGTTTCAAACAATGTTCAAGATCTACTACTAAGAAACATTATTCTACTATAATAATGCACATTTAATCTTCATCCTAGCATGTCTTATACCAGATAAGTCACTTTTGATTTTTCTGTTTTCATTTATCTTGTTTTTAGTAAAAGCTCTAGGAGAAATAAATTTTACAAGAGCTTGTCTCAACTCTGGCAGTGTGGAATTGACTTTTATTTTAAACAGCATATCTAAAACTGATTATAAAAGAGGATCTTTCTAGTGGCCACTACAAAATACATTTTCTAAATTTATGCACTTTCTGGCTATGACTTTTTCAAATTAGGATGAACCAATGGGTGTTCTGATATTTTTAAGTCTTCAGCTACCTATGCAAACACCATTCCAGGAGCCAGTACACCCAGTCCTTCCCAGGCTCCTCTGACCAGTTTCAGCAGCCAGTGTCAGAACAAGGTCCCTAAGTAGCACTATATGCAAGAAACACTCTCAGCCACCAGGTTAAGTAAAAAACTTCAGCTCCAAATTCCTAACATCAAATGCATGAGGGACAGACAGTTGAGGGCTATGTCTCCCAAACAAGTCTGTCCTCGAGAAGTATCCAAGTAGGATTAGTAAATTAACAGTAGATTACAGCCATTAGCAACAACCTTGTGTACAAGCCTTTACTTTTACCAGGCAGTTCTTTGTATCACAAACTTTTCATGCAAATAAGAAAGGGAAAAGCCAGCTCTGCATTTAAGTACCAGTATCCTCAGTTTCTGCCTAAGGCCACATCACCTGTTAAAAAAGCATTACCTGAGCACCTACTTACAAAAACCACCACAATAACATCAACTGACAAACTCTTGCTAGGACACTACTAGCCAGAAGGACTGCAGCACAATGGTTCTGGTACCATGCCATTTTCCCACTGGAGGGCCAAGTGTTTGCTAGGAAAATATTCTGCTACCCTTTATTTCACAGAAAAAAATATTATGTAATAAAGTATTTAAATCTTGAGACAGTAATACTTTTAAATACTGTACTCACTTGTTTCAGTAATCTGCTGGTTTTTTATTTGCAAGTAAGTTGGGCTGGAGGTTACATGGTCCAGCTGTGAAGCTGTCAACGCTAAGATTTAAAATCTGATTTTTTTTTTTATACTCAAGACTTCCACTTAACACTAGAAAAGTCTTACAGACTTCTAAATTTACAAGCAAGTTTTTCTTTTCAAGGACAGCCAGCAGGGAGCAGCAGATCATAGTCCATGCAGAAGTAGCTGCATCCCTTGTTAAAAAAACTTGAAAGGTCACTAGTAATATGCGTTTGCTTCTTGTCTTAGTTACTTGGTTTGATTCCACTTCTGGGTGTTACTTGTTCAGAGAGAATTTGGTACAAGAAAAAAAATCGCCATATTTTAGCTTTAAAAGGAGATTAAAAATTGAATTGATCACTGCAATGAAGATTAGAAGTTTACTTTGTGCAGTAGAGCTTGCTACTTCTATTCCGTCACAAGACAGGCAAATCACATGACAGTTACTGCCTTAAAATAGCAATAAACCAACAGTAAAGTCAAAAAAGGAGAGTATTTCTAGCTGGTCACTCATCTCTAGAGAAGGATGTTTTTTCTACCCACAACTGTAGTGGAAGTTCTTTTAGCCTTTTCTGTTACACAAAAAGGCTGCAAAAATTCAGACTCTACATTGGTAATTTAATCTCTGTCCAACCTGCCTTTCAAGGAAGGTATATACATCCTATCAACAACTTGCAGCAAGTCTCAGACTCAAGACAGTGAAATATAAAGAAAGTGCAGCCAGCTTCTTGCACACATCTTGGCTCCCTCCTGCAGTTGCTGTCCAGACTCCCAAGCCCTACCTGTAACCTACAGCTCTGGCTCCTCATAGCAGAGCCCTAAGCAGACATCACTACAGTTACTCTGAGCCTCTATGCTTGCCTAGAGCATGAGCCACCACCTCACCAGCACAGCCCCACCACAGCTGGGACTTCTCACCTGAGCTCTCCTCCACAACCTCCAGGCAGAAATGACAGCAGGTTTTAGCTGCCACTTAACTGCAAGTGAGCACAACTACCAACACAGCCTTCTAGTTTTAAGATTAAAAACATTTAAGCACAACTCTTGATCTATCAAGGTACTGCCATGAACTAAGTTCTGGGAACAGGATACTGGTGTTTTACTAACACATGAGCTGAAGAATGGCACAAGACACTAGAGTACGCCTTTTTTATTTCAAAAGCTAGGATAGCGTCAATATCCATGTCATGGTGAATCAGAACACATGTAAAATACCTTACAATACATTAGATTCCAAAAAGGTACCAAAAAGTACAGTAAAATTAACACTTCCATTACAGGAAATGTATGACACAAAAACAATACAAAATAAAAAGGTGGAAAGTGACACTGGTTCCCTAAGATGCATCTCATTCTGTACAACTGGAGTAATGCAGAGTCCATAGTTAACTCCAAGAGGCAGTCCCTAGATGCAGAGCTGCAGCTTTAAGCAGACCCTCAAAATCAGTTTCAGTTTAACCTATTGATAAAATCATTAATTAATATCTTCAGCAATGCTGAAATTTATACACCACACTGTCTAGACAACTAGTTATTGGTAAGTAATAAACATGTAAAACATTTCCAGGGAGCTCTTCCAAGTAAGATGCACATTTAACAGGCCATAGAAATTTATTGTAAAGTTAAATTTGGTACAGAACTGAAGTATCCATCTACAGCATTGTATACAAAACCTATGCAGTCATTTTCCAAAAGAGACCATGCCACTGCATACCTGAATAAGTTTGATCAATATGGCTTGTAGTTATTCTGATGACCACCACGTCTTGGTGTCTTCCCATAATTTGCACTGCCTTGACCTATGAACAAGAGAACAAATGCATTAAACTGCTAATTAGTTATGCTTGCTTATACCCAATACAGTTCTCTTTACTTACTGTAATCATAGCCTGGTCCATATCCATAATACCCATATCCTGAATAATCATAGCCTCCATAGCCACCATAACCTTGCTGATAGCCGTATCCTTGATTCCCATAACCCTGGTTCCAGTAATTGCCATAACCTTGATTCCAATTTTGACTTTGAGCTATAGAAGGGAAAACCATCCACAAAATCCCATTTTAGTACACACAACTTATTTAGAATGTGTCCATACTAAAGTAGTGTGTGTGGTACTTACCACCGCCTCTTCCACCTCTGCCTCTTCCTCCATAGCTACCTCTTCCTCCACCACTACTGAACTGTTGCTGCTGGTACACTTCTTTTGGCTGTGCTACCTTAATCTCACACTGCAAATAAAAAACAAGGAAGAGTATGTAAAGTTATCTCAGAGCAGCATTGCCCAACCTGAGCACCTGGAGAAGCCAGAGGTTCCTCTGGAGGCAAAGGAGGTGTACATGCTGTGCTCCTGGTCAGGTGAGCAGCACTAATGCATATCCAGGGACATCTGATTTACTGTGCCACCTGGGCAAAGGTAAGTCATTGTCAGCCTTTCCAAGAGGCCACTGCTTTCAAGGCATTTTATCCTGCCTATTCCCTACCATCAATTTCACACCATGGAAGAAGTGCTGAGACCACTTCTGTAGGAGCCATAAGGCTGCTCTCTCACCTGGCACAACCTCCAGGACAAGGCTATTGCTATCAGACTGCTTCACCTGACATACACTGAATGAACAAGGTTCTAAGAAATACACCAGAACAAGTTTTCCTGTCCGTCATTGTACACCCTACATACTGTGTACGTGGATGGACTGTACCATACCCCTACCAATGCCTGAAATCACCATTTTAAAATACTAACAGGTAAAACCAACCAGAACTGACATTTCCAAGACAGGTTCCCAGGCTGCAGTTCAAGCTGTCAGCCAACTGCCAGGTTCCTGAAACTGTGCACAGTCCAAGATTAGAGCTGCTGCTTCTGCAAAAGGAACAACAGCACCTGAGCAAGTCTGGCTTGGAGTTCTTCACCACAGGACCTTTAAGGTAATCAGTTTTTATTATCTATGGCTATAACACAAAAACAAGTCATATGTATGATACAGTAATTTCTCAGCTCTCTCGGCATTTAGGCACTCGTCTCTCCTGAAAACAAACTTCAGTGCTAACCAATGACTTTCCCACTGCATTAAGTTTGCCAAAATTTGTTCTGTATTGTATCAAGACCAGTCTTAAACCAAATGCAATCTAAGTCAGTGTCAGACAGTATGACCCAGTGTATTAGGGCTCTGAAGTTATGTGGTCAGGACTGGCCGCAGAGCAAGGGAGCAGGGACACCTCAAGCCAGTACACATCATTTGCCTCCAGACTCTACTTGCTGACCCATGAGCCTCTCTCCATTAGCTATTCCCTCAGATGAGCAGTCATCTGGTCAGAGCATTTCACACCACCCTTACAGTATTTCCCATAACCAGCTGACCAGGCACAAGCTTCCCTAAGTGTACATTCACTCCCTGGATCCTTCTAGTGGGATTACATGACAAGGTTTTGGTAGCGGGGGGCTGCAGGAAGGGGCTTCAGAAAGAAAGCAGAATCTGGTCCCCAGCAGACAGAGCCAGTTTCAGCCAGATGCTTGCGAAGTTAAGCATATGCAAGGTTTTCATTTATTCAAGTGCTCTACACTGAAAAAAGGCATCTACCTGTTGAAATGGCTTACACTGCTATACTGATACATAAGCCAAATTCTCCACGCATATTTAATGAATGCAATTAGATACTTTACGTACAAAAGGCCCTAAAATACAGTAATGAAAGCCACAAGTATTGTCAAAGAGCCTTGGTAGCCTCTATGACAAAACTTATGGCAAAACACCACTATGGTAAACTTCAGGCTGTCCTTATTGTAAATTTGGTACTTTGACACAAGAGGCCCACAAAAGCCTTTTCTGGTTATAGATGTAGTAGTATTAAGCTTGGACAAAGAGTTACAAGTCAAGAGTTTCTACCTTGCTTCCACTGACGTTATGGAATTTCTTCTCCAAAACCTTCTTCACTGGATCCTCTTCCTTGAAAGTGATGAACACAAACCCCCTCCTTTTGTTGGTCTTTGGATCCATTGGCAGTTCAATTGCTTCAATCTGAAGATATGAAATACTATTTTTCAGACTCATTTTAGATGAGCGGTTACACACACAGAAATTGGGGCAGCAAAACTGTAAATTTTCTCTTTATGCATATTATGCAACACTGAAGTTACAAGCCTTTCTATGATAACACTGGCTTTCAGATCAGAGGTTTCAATTTTACAACTCTTCAAACTGATTTTAACATCAGTTAAAATGCTTTGAGTTAAAGACAAGGGTATCTAACTAGCAATAGAAGCACCTAGTGCAGCAAGTGCCACCTTTGCTCTCAAGTTGGGAAACTTGTGGATGTTACAGAAGGCTTCATACATCTGAAGTTAACTTACTTTGAAACTTGAAAATTACTAATAAACTAAACAGCAACTGGAAACTATGCTTTCAGAGTTTACTAAGGTACCATTACACACCTCTCCAAACTCTCCAAAGTATTCCCTGATTTTCTCTTCTGTGGCTTCTGGGTTTAGTCCACCAACGAATATTTTCTTCACTGGATCCTTTTTCATTGCCATGGCCTTCTTGGGATCAATTAGTCGTCCATCTAGTCTGTGTTCTTTCTGTTCCAGAACCTAAAAGACAGTTTGGTATGATTAACTTGAGCTGAAAAGTTTCCCCTAGAAGTCAAAGATCTAAAATATGAAGCTTAAATTCACCTTTTCAACACTCCCAGGTTCTTTGAAGAGAATAAATCCAAAACCTCTGGATCTTCCTGTGTTAGGGTCCATCTTTATCGTACAGTCAGTTACCTCACCAAATTTGGTGAAGTAATCTTTCAAGTCTTTTTTGCTTGTATCCCAACTCAGACCACCAACAAACATCTTCCTGAAATTTCAAGGAGAGAAGAGCAATTCAGATTCAGGAAGCACTGGAGAAAAGCACATGCAGTAAGATGCTCAGTGGTACACACCTCAGCAGCATTGTCAGAACAGGACCAACTGTTCTGAGTGCAACACCTGCATCTTGTCAAAGGCTGCTGATATTACAGGAGTGCACAAGGGGGGCTCTCCCCCCTCTTTTTGAGGAAATGCCAGAATACATCCTGCCATTTATTAGAGGATATAAGAAGTAGTAAGACTAGCCTGAAATATTCCTTGCCAGTTCTTATTCTCTAATTTGCAACAAAGCAGCTTGGATTATAAAGTACTGCCAACTCAGGTTTTGCAAAGAACTTAGGATCATTCCTACTGCTCTGAAAGCATTCAGCAAAGAATAAGGTATCATAAGCAAAGTATTTGAGCTGAGGGTTTAGTTAAACAGCTGTAAAAATTTTAGTCCGGGTATCTGTGACCTCCAGTAAGTCACATACAACAGTTGGGACTTTGGACCTGCCTTAACTACCATGTTGTGCGCTTCTTCCTGCTTAGTTACTGCCTCTAGTTCTGTCTTAGTACCATAGGAGTCTCTCCATTCTTAGTCTTTAATTCCAAGTAGGCAGATACAGTTCTTCCGTGCCCACTTTCCCATATGAAATACCAAAGGAGGATATTTAGCTCAAAGAACTAAATTCGAGGTACAATACAGAAGTGAAGCTAACAAACAAAACAGTGATAGCAGGCAATAAGGCATTTTTCAAATTCTTCACTTCTAATGAAAACATTAATAACACAGCTACATTTTCTATTTTCATCGTTTCCAAGGTAACAAGCTAAGCTTTTGAAAGCATTCAAGCCTTTTTATCTAACTATAGACTGAAGCAGTTTAAGTTGTCACTGCTCTTGTTTGGAGGCAACCTAGATTAGCACTAGAATGTAGCAGCACTTCAGAAATTAAACTATGCTTAAATAAAATCGGCTTTTGGTGTTTATGTGTAACTTTGCAATAATCGGCATCTATTTATGTTCAAGAGGCATTGGGGGGGAGCCTTATGGGGGTTTTGCCCTTTTTTCTTAAACTGGGTGAAACCATACCCTTTATTGGCTGAAGTCAAGGTTTCCCAGCAGACCAAGCTGTGCACTCTTGATGAGTGCAGCAGGAAGCACCAGGCCCAAGTAAAGTGTGTGCTTCCTGCAGCCATTACAGCAGAGCCTTGCAGGAACAGCCGTACCAAGTCTATTAAGCCTTTCAATACCAGGTGAAAGAAAGGGGCTTGGGGGATTCCCTCCCATCCCAACAGCTGCCGTGGCTGTTCTAACCTGTATGGACTGACAGTGGCTCTCCACAGCACACCCTGCCATCACCGACCACACTTACAGAACAATCGAGGGATTGGGGGGTGACAGGAATTTGTCTGGAGGCAGCTTTGGCTGCTTTATGGCATTGGGTTGGAGCTGTGGCATTGCCACATGCTAAACTCACCTCTTACCACAGCAGCATGTGTTACACTTTGCAATTTGCAGTGCTTTGTTTTGTAACTGGAAAAACTGATACCTAATTTAAATAACACAATGTTTAAAACTTTTGAACCTTTGAAACTAAGACAAAAATCCTAGTATTTGGCTTTCCCTTCAGAGACCACATAAACTGGACAACTACACCCTTAACACGCAGTCATTTTTCCCTCCTGAGTGCATTAGTGCAGCTAAATTGAAGCTTATTTTAGCTCTTAACAAATCATTGTAAAATTAGTGCCTTGGAAAGCACTACATTTTGCACATAGGTAAATTCTTCTGAATAACTGCTTTTCTAAGAAGCTTCATTTCATACCACTTTGGGGCTGAAGCTTGTCACCTCCTGTTCAGGGAAGGAAAACACTACCACCCTTTTTTCAGCACAGAATACTAGAAATAGTAAAGAAAAATTCCGACATAGCTAAAAGGCTGGGTTCTCAATCCTTTTAGTGTCTGCAAAAAGTACATCTGGCCACAGCTTGTAGGAAGCTTATACAAGTGTTACTTGTTCCTTTATAGTCAAAAATCTATTACACTGGCTTCAGCTCTCTGTTTAACCTGAGGGATCTGACCCTTTGGATCAGAGCTCAGCGGTAACAAAGGGAGTGCCAATTAAATACATGGGGTAGCCTAAATAACAAAGACCTGCTTGAGAAATAGCCAGGTAATGTTCATATTAAGTATGCGTATTTATGAACAGATCAACTACGATAGGAAAGAAATTCCTCTTGTATGCACAAGGCTTCCACTACCAAAGCACAGCGAAGCTACACCGACTCCTCCAAAAATCCCTTCAAGACTTAAGGCATCTTCTGACAATGCTGCAAAGTAGCACACCAAAATCGCTCTTACCGATTTAAACACACCGCGCATCGTCTCAATCGTGCTGATTTACCCTTTACTTCCCTTAAAAAAATACTTAGCTTACACCGCGCTACCTTCCAAGGCCAGGATTATTTTCATGTGCTTTACACAAAACACATTCACATTGACGCCGCTGGCGATGGGCCATGCGATCCCCACAAAGTTTCAACCAGCCCCTCTCCCCCAACAGAAAGCAACTCCTTCCATCCGCCCCTTTCACTAGAGAGCAAAAGGATGAAGAAAACGCGGGAGAGGTAAATCCCCTTCCATTTTACAGCGTGAGACGGCAACAGCCCCGATCGGCGCCCCTCCCCCAGCCGCCACATGGCGCCAACAAAAGGCAGCGCCAGAACAAAGGAAGCGCTGGTGCTGCAGGGCCCCGGCTCGGCGGGGCCGCTCCCGCCGCCCTCCCCGCCGGGCCGAGCGAGACCAGGGGCGCTACCGCCGCAGGGCCGCGCCGGGCCCGGCGCTCCGCACATGGCGCCCCCACTTACCCCGCATCCTCCTCGTTCTTGCTGGCGTTGATCTGGTCGCCCTCAGCCCCATTCTGGCTGGCGGCCGTGCCCGCTGTTCCCGCCGCTGGGCCGGCTCCCGCCGCCGCCGTCGCTCCCGCTGCTCCTGCCGCTCCCGCCGCTGCCGCCGCCGCCGGAGCCCCGCCGGTCTCGGCCTGCTGCTCCCCGGCGCTCTCAGCCGCTTCGTGCCCGTTCTGGGTAGCGCCGGCCGCCAGCTGCTGCTCCGCTTCCGACATGGTGCCCCGTCCGCAGAGGGAGAGGGACGAGAGGTGCCTGTGAGAGACCAGCGCGGGTCAGCGCGGCGGCTCCTCCCCGGCCAGGCCGGTCTGATCCGGTCCGCTCACACCCCTCCCCCTTCCCGCCGCCGCCATCCCGTTCGTACTCACTTTTAAAATCCGCTCCCGATAAAACCCGGGCCGACCGAAGTCTAACTAAAATCGCCCCGGCGCTGGTGCTGGAGCCGATCCCGCTCCCCGCGGCTCCGCCGCCACCGCTGCCTCCCCCTCAGACACGTACTCGGGCCCGCGCCCGCGACGCGTGGCCGCCTTTATACCACCGGAGCCTGCGCCACACCGCAACAAGACGCGTTCTGGTTGGGCGTCGCCGCCTGTCACTCAGGGGGTTCCGCTCTCGCTGCTGGCTACCCTGCCGGGGCAGTGGGCGGGACCGCGCTGAGAGAGCGGGAGAGGCGGGACTGGGAGTCGCCGGCGGGGTCGGGACAGCCCCGGGCGGGATCGGGATCGGGATCGGGATCGGGATCGGGATCGGGATCGGGATCGGGATCGGGATCGGGATCGGGATCGGGATCGGGATCGGGATCGGGATCGGGATCGGGATCGGGATCGGGATCGGGATCGGGATCGGGATCGGGATCGGGATCGGGATCGGGATCGGGATCGGGATCGGGATCGGGATCGGGATCGGGATCGGGATCGGGATCGGGATCGGGATCGGGATCGGGATCGGGATCGGGATCGGGATCGGGATCGGGATCGGGATCGGGATCGGGATCGGGATCGGGATCGGGATCGGGATCGGGATCGGGATCGGGATCGGGATCGGGATCGGGATCGGGATCGGGATCGGGATCGGGATCGGGATCGGGATCGGGATCGGGATCGGGATCGGGATCGGGATCGGGATCGGGATCGGGATCGGGATCGGGATCGGGATCGGGATCGGGATCGGGATCGGGATCGGGATCGGGATCGGGATCGGGATCGGGATCGGGATCGGGATCGGGATCGGGATCGGGATCGGGATCGGGATCGGGATCGGGATCGGGATCGGGATCGGGATCGGGATCGGGATCGGGATCGGGATCGGGATCGGGATCGGGATCGGGATCGGGATCGGGTCTGAGCTCCCAACACGGTCCGTGGTTCGGCCGCGGCGGACCCGGGCCCGCGAGTTCCGCCCGGGAACGTTCGGCTGCGGCTGGGGCGCTGTATTTACTTGGAGTGCCGCCCTGGTTTAGCTCGAGGTGTGTTACGGGCACTGAGTCAGTTACTCCAGGACGAGAGGTTTGTTTAATGTTTCCAGCTCTGCTGGTTTTGCAACCGAGAGGGGCCAGAGTTTGTTGTTTTTAAACTTAGATTTGGATATTACATAACTCAGGGAGCTCGAGCGCTGAGCACGTGCCCGGGCCTTAATTCCTTTTGCCCAAGGATATGTCAACCTTGTTGGCAAAGTTGTGGGTGAGAAGTCCAGAAGACAACTGCTCCTTGTAACGAAATGTTGTACTGTATACAGCTCCTAATGTCACGTTTGTCCATGCCAAAGGGGCAGATTTTGCCTTCTAGATATATAGGTAAAGCTTACACATCTTTAAAAAAACTCTCAAAGTTAATCCCTTTGCTTGTGGGCAAAAAGTAACAATTATTACCTAACTTACTGCTGTAATGAGTGCACGCGTTATTGCTCCACCCTCTGTCAAATACGGCTTGTGGCTCAACTTTCATCTGCTGTTAAAACTCTGGAGTGCCCACAGCCAATTGTGTATACAAATAGTGGCAAAACATTTGGTTAAGTGATCTGGTCTGGGATCTGGTTTGGATCATGAACTGTCCTTCAGCTGAGCTGCTTTTAGGACATTTTTTATCCTAAATACAGTTGGTCAGAATTCGTCTTTAGGGATGCCTGTCTTAGCATAGGCTACTTACAGGCTAGGGTATGCTATACACAGACTCTCAACCAGAACTTTAGGCTGAACTTTGTAAAAAAATGTTCTATGACGTCAGGGCAGTAAAGACAGTAGAAAGAGCAGGGTCAGTACACTTGAAAGTTGTAATGTCCTCAGGACAGATGGTAGAGATGCTAATCTTTATAAGAATATTGTTTTCTTGTATTGAATTTTAAATAGAATGTTAGAAGCAAAGAATTTTTTTATAAGATATCATAATTTATACCATGTCAGAGGAGCTTACCCCACATCCAGCAAGGGGGCTTCTTGTGATTTTTCAAGCAGCTTTGGCTTAGATTTTAAACCTCTCAGGTCTGTACCAAAAAGATGTGGTTTGTGATTACAACCACCTAAGCCACTGTCTCAGCTAAGTGCATTCCCTTACCCTATACTGATAGCCTGCCTAATGGGAAAATACCACAAATTTGTTTAAATCACAGGGAACCAAGCCCACACTGAGGCTTGCAGGTTGCACGGCTGAAGTGGTGAATGCCACTGACCTGCTTCCTCTTTTTGCAGGCTTTTGTATATGGAGCTGTGGCAGGTGACTGCAGAAATACATCTGTGCTGAAGTAACAAGTTAGTTTACGGACCAGCACCTGAGAGTAAACTGAAATTTGCAGCACTTTGCATGGGTCTGTCAGGCTCAGTTGATAGACATAATCTGAGTGCTTTGGATTATATATTTATAACTTCATTTTCTTGGAAGATTCACTGCCCATAACATCTGCTTTGTATTTCATCAAGTCTTGCTAAGAACGGGAATGACTGTCATCCCATTAGGACTTCGACATAAATTTCCCTTGACTTTCTTTTCTCTTTTTATTTCTCCAGTTCTTTTTTTTGCTATGCTGAACCTGTCTCATCCTTCCCTACCACTGACACTTTGTCAGGTGTTTTCCTGTTTCCACCAAACAGTGCTCATTTCCATTTCCTGCCCATTTCTCCTGGTCAGGTCCCTCTCAATCTCTCATCCTGGCAATTCCAAACAGCAGTCCCCAGCTGGCAGGGCTCTTTGTGATTCCCAGTTGCCACATGCTAATGGCTGTTTGATTAAACCTTTTGTGTCCCATATCCAAGAGGATAATGATGTGGTTGTAGACTGGCTAAGCAGCCTGGTTTGAGAACTGTGACTGGCACAACTAACGAAGTCATTCTTTATGCATCTAGACATCAAGGACTGAGAAATTTGAGAATATGGGCCATTGTGATTATTTTTTGTCTCACTAGGCCCCATCATGCCACAGGAAATTTTAAAGAATTCTTCTGGGCTGTGACTTGGGTTTTGGTCTTGCTTTTCACTTTCCATTCAAAGCCTGTGGTTAATCAAAGAAAAATACACATTTATCTTCTTGAGTGGTAATTCTCTCTATATGACATATTTACTGCTCAGAAAAAAAAAAAAACTATCATTGTTTGCCATTTTTAAATCCTGTAATTGCTATGTTTACTCATGGTGTTGACTAAAATTCCACTGAACTTTCCTTGCATATGGGCTTTGTGATCTTGGGTCTAATTCTGCTGTTCTATCAAGCAGTTTATGCCAAGCCTCACCTTTGCTGTCTGTTCAGAGGAGTTTTGTACCATACCTGTCTTCATTACCTCCTTCTTTTTCTTGGTCATCCTCTCTATTTGCATTTCCTCATTATTTCCCTTCTATTGAATTTCTAGCTTCTCTTCTAAAAAAAAAAAAAAAAAAGAAAACCAGAGAGAGAGAAACAACATATCATCCACTGCCTTGAAACTTGAAACTTGGTGTAATTTCTCTGTTTCCTGCATCCTATGCCTGTCTCGTCTAATTTGATTGTAAGCATCTCAGGTCACAGACTGCCTAGTCTATACCAAACACCATGCTATAGGAAGCTTCTGTCTGAGTTACTCTTTATACACAGCATAAGTAAATACATTTTATTAATGATAATAACAACTATGCAAGTGATCCCATATATTTTAATGATGGGACTGAATATAATGGCTCAGAATAAGTATGGCAAAAAGGATTCCTTATGCTACATGAAATTAAGATGAATAGAAGAATGTCTTTGAGTAGACATTGACAATATATCTTAAAAAAAGCCTTATCTAACCAATTGCCTCTTTTAATTTGATAGATAAAATATTTTTATTGGTTTATTCATGCATTCATTTCTTCATTGTGGTAGGATCACAGTGACTACTTACCTCTGAGCTTGGTGGCCTCAGGGATAATCCAAGCCAGTATTATGTTAAACATTGGGTAGAACAATGAAGCAGCAAACACATGCAAGTGTTTCTGCTCTAGAGTTTAGATGAAAGCCTGATATCTATATACAGTATTTATATAGAATGTCTGCATATAGATGAGGAGGAGCTTTATAGGAAATAAGTTGTCAGCCCCAACCTCTACAGGTGTTTAACAGGAGCTCATCCTAAGCAACAAGCTGGGATAAAGCAGGAAGGTGTTTATTTGAAAGGGCAGTAGTGGAATTCCGTTGTAGGGCTGGCAGAGAACAGGAGTTGTCTTTACAGAGTGAAACAAAAGGTACATTGGGATATTGAGCTGTGAGCTTGGAGGGAAGGGAGGAGAGTCAAGGACAGTGCTCACCAATGCTCGTGCAGAAAAAGGAAAGAAACACAAGGGAAGAAGGGACTAACAAGCCGATCTGAAACAGTGACTGGAGAAGTGAAAACTGAGAATAACTTCAAAACCTAAGCTAAGACATGAGCTAGATATGCTAAATGTGACTGAAGGGCAAACAAGAGATTGGTTTAAGATGGATTGAGAAGCTTTCAGATGATGAGAGAAAGCAAAACCAAGTTTGAAGGGGATTTAGGGTAGAACCCAGCAAGAGACGAAGAGATGTGACTGGAAGAACCTGTGAAGTGACAATAGGCACTTATACCAAAAGCCTTTTTTCTTTCTTTTTTTTTTCTTTTTTTTTCTTTTTTTTTTTAATATTTTTTTTTTTTATTTTCCTAATGGTAAAAGAGACAAGCATTTCTCTGTGGGTGCTAGGAATCAGAGCAGACTGAATGACTAAAGCTGTGAACAAATGAAGGAGTGAGTGTTTGGAAGATCAGGAAATGAAATGGGGTGAAGTTATCCGGGCAAGTGATGGAGTTACAGAAGACATGTTGATAAGCTTTTTGTTATTGCCACTTAGAGACTTGTCGACAGAGGAAGCATGAAGAGAATATGTTACCACTTTTATCTTTACAGAAAATGGTGAGATAACAAGTAGAGGAAAACAGACAGGAAGGCCTGAGAAGGGTTAAGCAGCAGCAGCAATGAAAAGCTCTGGAATTACAATTGTGCAGATGAGCTGCAGAAGGAGAATTGTTTAGTTGTGAGAAGGCAGAAATGGAGGAGAGAGCAGGCGTGTGGGAGAGGAAGTTGCCTTGATCACAGGATTTCCGTCAGAGACGCTCTGCACTGGAAGAGCAAGCATGGGTGGAGCAAGCAGTGAAGGTAAGCTGGTGCTGTGGGTAGGTATGACAGTTCATCATGAAAAGAAATAAAGGAAAGAGAGCCCATGGATGACAGCTGTATGTGTGGTAAGTATATAGTTACAACATTGCTACTGAAGCAAACACGTTTTTCTCTACTTAACATCAAAATGCAAACAAAGCTAAAAGATGTGCAAGCTTCATTTTTAATCAGTTTTACTACTTGGTAATACTTTAGCTTTTCTTCACTTATTTTCATCATTCTGTTTTTCTTTCCTTCCTTTATAACAGCCTGCAAGACATTAATTTTCGCACCTTCTTGCACTATCAGAGGACAAAACTCTGAAATAATATTTTCCCTTAAAATGTTACTTATCTGGTGTTGGATGTAAATGCACCTGCAGCCACAATCTTTTGGTGTTATAGTCCATGCCAGCTAAAAATAAGTGAGACAACTAAGACTTGTTAAACCGCTTAACAGATAAGATACCACAGCCAGGCTATGCCCTGAGCAGTGTTCAGAACCACAATCGTTAATTTAACTGTAATTATAATTTTCCTTTGTTTGTTTGTTTTTTCTTTTCCTAAAAGCACATCACCGGCCTACAGAAGTTAGGGAAGATGCTTCAGACAAGACTTTTAGTTATCAGAAATATTATTTCAAGCACTATAAAGAAAATAAACATAATTATATTAACAATTGTTTTAAGGTCAGGTTTATGAAATCCAAGGCTTTAGAAGAAACTTTTGAGATTCTACTACTGTAGAACATCTTTGTTCGGGAGCACATAATGTTCTTTTCTCTTAACATGTGGGGCCACTTTAAATTTGTGCTTGTGCATTATTAAACCATCGTGGGAAGTGCAGCAGGAGGAAGCCCGGGTAATTGGCTGCAGCTCCAGATGCAGCCGCTCGCTCATTGGAGAGAGGAGGATTCTCCCAGTACTAAAATTAGACCATCTCCGCCCTCCAGAAATGCTTCTGGAAACAGCGAGCAGGAGAAATTGTGACACAGCCCCAGGACCCATGGTGGGCAGGGAGCTGCACAGGGCCCTGCTCCTGGCCAAACTGCAGCCTCGGGGTGCACAGGAAGGTACTTCGGGGTTTATGGAAAGAAAATGCACACAGTAAAGAAACTGCAAGAGATTCATGTTAACAGTGAAACACAGATATTAAATTCACCATTTCTTATGTAATAACAATTCTGAAGTGTTCATGCAGGCAGAGGAAGCCTTTGAACTGCTAAATTTAAGCAAGGGCTGTCAGACTTGTGCTCATTGACTTTGAAAAGAAATGACTTGCTGAATTAACTCTGAACTAAACTAAAAAACTGATGGACTCTTTTTATCAGCATTTCTTAAAAAATAAAACATGTTTATCCATTATCTCTGTGAAGCTGCAGTGCTTACAATGTCTTCAGATGAAATATTGGATAAGGTATTTCTGTTAAAGAAACAAATGCTATGTGCCCGTGTTGTTGAAGGAAAGCCTGTATCTGAATTTGTCTTGTGCACTTGGAACCTTTATTTTTTGAGGTATATGAATAACAATGTCAGTCTTTGGTTTTAAAATATATTTCAAGTTGCTGCAAGGAAATAACTGCATATTTTCTATATTTATATTATTCACATCACTCATGAGAAAGATTAAGGCAAAATGGGGTTTTCTTACACTAAAACCAGCTTTTGCTGGAAATTTGCTATTTCCTCATTTAACCAGGGCCCATAGTGTCAGCACCTCTGGCTCCAAATCCTTGGGATTTTTTGTCTTCTCTCCTTTACCTCTACTTTCAGTCTGATACCATTAAAATTTAAAGCCTGCATACCTGTGTTTTCTCTCTGTCCCTTTGTCAGTGCCATCTCAAGGGTCTGAGTGTAGTGTGCAGTTTTGGCTGAACTCAGCCGCGAGCCCCAGGTGTTCCAGCACCTCGGATCTCAGAGTTTTACGTGAGGATACGGTGAGGCGAGGGGACGAGGCGCAGTGAGAGAGAGGAGCAGGGCGGCACAGGCAGCGCCGGAGTTATCGGGGCCGTTCACCAGCCCACACCCCGATAGCGCGGGGCCAGCTGGCCCGGCTCCATCCCAGGAGCGCCGGTAAACAAGGACGGGAGGGGACACCAGGGCACCCGCGCCCCGGCTGCCGGGCACTATGGGTCATGCTGGATGCACAGCCAATTCCTGCCAGCTGGCTGCCCCCAGAGAGCCGGGGAGATAGGGGATGTGGGGGGACCAAACGCATTGGCACCACGGGGGTAAAATTTGGGGGAAATCCCCAGAGAATGCGGCTCCCCAGCTCTGCTTAATGCCCAGCTCATCATGGTTTAATGCACAAAACGGTGAAGGTTTCCTACTCGTTATATCTTTTTGTCATAAACGTGAAGTGGCACCTGGTAGCCGCTGTAATTCCCTCGCAATGCTGAGAGGCACCATTAGAGAGCTGTGGTTCTGGTCAGTGTTCCGAGTGTGCCCGGAGCTCCCGCCCCGCCACCGCTGCACACGCGCGTCCACAGGAAACCTCCCTACAAACACTGATGACCTGGAAGGGCTGCTGTCTTTCCTTTTATTTTTTTCCCCGCCAATAAATGGCGCTACGTCGCTTCATGAGCGTTTGCTGTGAGCGCATGGCTCCCTCACCAGTTCTGAGCGTGAGGTGAAACCGACATAAAGCTTTTCTTGTCAGGGAAGAATGAGATTTTTGAGATATGCCCCGGAGATGACGCCACTCCACCCTTTATTCCCGCACCACACGCGGAGCCTGTCCCGGGGCAGCCACGGTTCCCCGTTGTGTGCGCGGAGCCCGCGGCGGTCCCGGGCCGTGAAGCGCGCTGAGCTTCCGCCGCCATCACCGCTTTCTCCCGGCCGCCATCTTCATCCGGCCCCGCCGCGGCCCGCGGGCGCCATCTTGTGCCCGGGGCTGGCCCCGCCGTCGCCCAGCAACGGCGGCGGGTGCGGCGGAGTCCCGGAGGCCGAGATAGCAAAGCCCGGCGGGGCCCCAAGGCAGGTGGATTTGGGGGGTTACGAGCGTACTTTGCAGCAGGGAGCAGGTTTTTGCTGCCAGGAAGGGTCTGCGCGTCTGTGTCTGGTCCAGGGCGGATGAAGAGAGCTGGAGCTGGGAGCCTGGGGACATGGCGGGCAGTGGGCGAGGGAAGGGCTGCAGGTGCCGTTGTGTGTAGCTCTCTGAGGCTCTGTCAGGATCCCCTGAGCATCCTGCGCTCGCAATTCTCTCTAAAAGGTTGAGAGAGCTGACGATGTTCAGCGTGGAGAAAGGAAAGTTCCATGGAGGTCTTCGACTTCTTCCCAGTGCCCAAAGGGGCTCCAAAAGAGCTAGAGAGGGACTTGGGACAAGGACTGGGAGAGGCAGGAAAAGGGGGAATGGCTTCCCACTGACAGAGGATAGGGTTAGATGGGATACAGGGAAACAATTCTTGGTTGTGAGACTGGTGAGGCTCTGGCGCAGGTTGTCCATTGAGGCTGTAGCTGCTGCATCCCTGGAAGTATTCAGGGCCGGGTTGGACGGGGTTTGGAGCAACCTGGGACAATGGAAGGTGTCACTGCCCATAGCAGGGTGGAACTGTGTGGTCTTTAGGGTTCCTCCTGGCCCAAACCATTCTGTGATGAAAAGAAGGTTACAAATGGACACAGGTCTGTAGGAAACCCCCTCACTGGTTCCACCACTCTCAACACAATTCTGTGCTCTCAGCTTGCCAATGCAGCTGCTCAGTCAGAAAACTGGCACTTTGTCTGGAGCCCATAAATACAGGAATTAAATAACCATTGAGAAATTACCCTGAGGCTTACGGTCGACCAGCTCCAAGTCATTAGTCCCACACCACAGTCTTCATGTGTGAGGATACAGATTTGGGTGGATGGAGGGTGTGGGAGCACAGGGAGCCCACATCAGGGTGTGTGAAAACGCCTTTCTTTCCTCATACATTGTCCAACTCAGTGAATAACAACATTAAGTTTTGGCCTTATTTTCCACAAAATGCCACTGCACTGAAAATGGGAATGCGAACTACAGGGTGCTAACAAGTGCAGAGAACATCTGACATGGATTTTGTGAGGTGGATGTGAAACTCTCTGTTCCTGGAGTACATGGTGAGTGTCACCACAGGTGACTGTGCAGTAAACAAACTCCAAATGTCATGTACTGGTGTCTTTGCAGTACGAAAGGAGCAAGTGAATTCTAATTTAGAAGCCAGGATGGAGGTCTTAATGCCTGAACCTCAGATTTATGTGGAAAGAACTCTGGCTATCATCAAACCAGATGTCATTGATAAAGAAGAAGAAATAGAGGATCTCATTCTCCGATCAGGATTCCATGTCATTCAGGTAACAGGCTGTGCTCCAGAGAGGATAGCTGTAGTTTATAAGTCAGGAAAATATTTAACTTTTAGCAATTAAGCCAGTAACTAAAAGCTTGTATGTCCAAAAATTGATTCATGTTCTTCATGTCATCAGACATTGCTGCCAGATTCTGTAAGGAGGTGCTCCTTGGTGCATGGGATGGAACAGAGCAGACGAACTATTTTGCTGACCACAGGAAAACACAGACTTTGTTTAAAAACTCAGATTTAGCAACCCTGGGGAGCACATGTGTGAACTTTTCAAGGCAGCTCTTTGGAGAGTGAGTCATTCAGATCTCAGAAGATTTTGTGCTGTGTGCAAGTGGATATTAGAGAATTAATTGAACTCGATAGCTGGCCGGTTGCAGCCTAACAAATTTTTTGTTTCCATTGTTTTAAACTGTTTTAAACTGTTTCAAACAGTAAATAGACTTTATGAATACTGAAATGAGCTTATGAATATTTAAATATACCCGGCCGGGCGACCGCTGGGGGGCACTGTGCCCTCGCGCCTGTGGGCGGCAGGGCCGCTCCCCCTCCCCTCCGAAATGTTTTGCTTTGCTTTTTTCGCTTCCTTCCTAGCCTTTCTGGTTGTTTTATTTATTTGTACTTCTTATTGGTATTTATTTATTTATGGATCTCTTGGACCTACTCCAGAAGAGGTCGTGAAGATGCTCCATGGCATGGAGCCCCTCTGCTCTGAAGCTGGGCTGGGAGAGCTGGGGTTGTTCATCCCGTAGAAGAAAACGCACCAGGGAGACCTGAGAGCCCTTTCCGGTGCCTAAAGAGAGCTGGAGGGGGACTTTGGAAAAGAGCATGGAGTGGCAGGACAAGGGAGAATGGCTTCCTACTACCAGAGGGCAGGGTTAGATTGGGAAAAAATTCTTCACCGTGAGGGTGGTGAGGCCCTGAAACAGGTTGCCAGAGAAGCTGTGGCTGCCCCATCCCAGGAAGTGTTCAAAGCCAGGTTTGGGGTTTAAGCAACCTGGTCTAGTGGAGGGTGTCCCAGTCCATGGTAGGGGATTTGAAACAAGATGAGTTTTAAGACACCTTTCAACCCAAACCATTCCATGTTTCTGTTGATTCAATACATATCAAAAGAGGAGACAAATAGATTATTTATTTATTTAATTGCAATGTGTTAGTAGAGTCTTCTGGTGTCTGCAGTGACTTTTGACACCAAAGTTACTAGGACTCTGAGTATATGGAACTCTTGTGTTGTATAAGTTTGAGCTTGAAGAATGCACTTTAAATTTTTTTTCTTGACTACCATATGGTTTTTGATAACATCCCAAAGTTGTCCTGATCCTGGCCACCTGCAGGCTAGGCAGCTATTGGGAGAGTCACAAAGCACTGAATGAAAAATAGAAGAATTGCATAATTAACACTGTGGACTGAAGAGAAACTTGTATGAAAGTAGAACATTATGCTGCAGCAGCTGATTAATAAAATCCTGCCCTTCTGATGCTCTTCACTTTTTCTGTACAGTGCCCTGTCATCTGGTAGTTAGAAAATGCTGTAATTTGATTGGGCTAAAATCACATCTTACTCAAATGGGCTGTTTCCTTAATTGACTTTGAATACTTTTGCTCTTTGTTACTCTGTATCTCAAAGAGGATTGTATCTGGGTGAATCAGAGGAGTTTCAGAAATTACTCTGGGTTCTGCACTTGAAGGTATGACTGCAGGAGAGGATTCTATTCTGCCTTTTAATGCTCTATGCTGTTTCAGTGTAGCAAGCACTTTTAATTCTTTTTTTTGTCTTTTACACTTTATAGAAACGGAACCTCCAGTTAAGCCCAGAGCAATGTAGCAACTTCTACGCAGAACAATTCGGAAAAGTGTTTTTTCCTAATTTAACAGCCTATATGAGTTCTGGTCCTATAGTTGCTATGGTTCTTGCTAGGAATTGTGCGGTCTCATACTGGAAGGAGTTGCTTGGACCGTCCAACAGCCTAAGAGCTAGAATAACTCACCCTCACAGGTAACTCACTGACTGGCCTTCGGCAAGTCAGTAGGATGTTGTCATTCTTTTGATTGAGACCAGAATTCCTCCTCCTCCTCATTTTTTTTTTCTTTTTTTAACTTTAAAAATTTTGTTTGTTTGTATAATACAGACACAGGCTTGTTATTTCTTCAGTTTTGTGCAACAGCTTTTCACCATTAAACGATTTAGTATGCAAAGTTCACCTATTTTATAGGGAATGCTGAGTGTATGAACATGAAGTTTTAGGTAGCAATTTCTTATGTTTAAAACAAAATCAAGCCAATGTCTTGTTAAGTAGTCCATGTCTATTGCTTTTCTGTGCTCTCAGGCTGCAGAGACTTGGAAGGGATTTGCAGTTGCCCTCCAAGTAGTTATTTCCCTTGTTTTTAGCTTAAGAGCACTCTATGGGACTGATGAGCTGAGGAATGGGCTCCACGGCAGTCTCAGCATCTCCTCAGCAGAGAAAGAAATTGGATTCATATTTCCAGAAGGTAAAATGGTACAGTTGGTTCATTGCTGGTCCTGGGGAGGGTGGAGTGTCCTGCCCTGTCCTGCCCTGACTCCAGATACAATTTAGGAGAGGCTGGGTTTGTTTGCTTTAGAGGATTGTGGATCTCTTTATGTATAAGCTGACATTTTCTGCTATGGAAGGCTTACCAAAAAAATATCTGAAGAGCCAGTGTAGTTACAGAGCTTGCTTCCACTTTTCAAACTCTGTTCTGGGAGCTGGAGCAGTCAAAGCTGGTAAATGAGAAGAAATAGGAAGTTATTAAACTCCAGCAAGTATTTCTGGCACTGTCAGCTCTGGGGACTCCTGTTGGCATGAGAAGACTAACTCTTTTCTTGGATTCAGGCTGAGTAATTACTATTCAAAAGCAGCTGGGTGCTCACATGATAGTACAATTCCAAAGTTAAATGCCAGAGAAAAGGGCCTTAGAACCTGGAAAAGCTGCAAGAGGATCTCTGGTTTGTAATATAACAGGATTTGCTCTTTGACAGAAATGTGCAAGTGAAACATCTAGAAAAAGCTGTCTGATGATACTTTTTATCAGCTGTATCAGTGAGTCTAAAAAAAGGAGTTGCAGTTGCTTACAAACCTTACCCCTTATATAAACTCTGTCTCTTCTCCTCATCCTGGCAAACAGAGCAAGACTAAAAGTGAGATTTTTAGGGTCTTCAGAAACCAGCTTCACACTGGAAGAAGAAAGTGCTAGACGTGGGACATACTGTTTCTCTTCTGCCCCAAATGCATCTTCAAGGATTAAGGTTTTCCCCACATGATCTGACTTCCTCCCTTTTCATAATAGACTATAATTAGTAAAATTACCTCAGACACATTGTAAAGAAGTTTAGGAAGTTTCTTTGCAGTTTGTTGTGGGAGAAACTATAAAACCCATGATGTATTATTAACTCACTAAGGAAAAGAGCTTCTCACATACAAACAGTCTTTGAAAGAATGCTGGGTTTAATCACTCTGGAGGCTGCTTTCTGACACCTGTGGTTCCTCCTTGCAGCAATCTTGGAGCCAGTTCCCACTGGACAAAGAGCTCGGGATTACCTGAACCTGTATGTGAAGCCCACGCTGCTCGCAGGGCTCACTGCCCTGTGCAAAGAGAAGCCAGCAGACCCCATGGTATGTGCAGTGTCCCAGCGCTGCTGGCAGCTCTGGGATGCAGTTACTTGCTCGTAGTAATATCCCTGTTTATAGGAGAGCTACTCTGTTGCTGAAGAGCTGTTAGCTAATGAGCTACTCAAATAACTTTTGGTTTCAAGAAGTTAATTTGTCACAAAGGTGTATTTTAAGTCCATAAACAAAATCAGTTTTCTTATATCTGGAAAAACATTGTAAATGTATCTTTGTGTTCTTAAAGTTCCAGTCATTCACACCAGTACTTATTTAAGCATGCAGATAATTAATCTGTGTGACAACTTGCTGGCAGTTGTGGTGGATTTTATATCATTATCACGTTTATAAACAACATTGCATTTTTCTAAAGGATAATTTTCAGGAAAAAGCCTTAAAAATCACTTGGGGTGTTCCTATGAACTATGTGATATACATGAGGCCACATTTAATGTACTTTGATTGTTATAGCTTTATAACCTGTTTACTTTATCTGTATGTCTGGCACTGTTACCGTAGAAATCTAGAAAACATAGATGAAGTCCATTCCTTTGCCCAAAGGCCAAACCAGTTGTATTTATTCCAAACAAATGTGTGTCTGGCCTGTGGTTTAGCATCCAAATGATGGAGAATCTACAGTCTCCCCAGGCAATCTGTTTCAGTGCTTAATTATACTTGTTAAAAGCTTTCACTAAAAGATAGCCTAAATCTCCTGCCTCCGATTTTAAGCCCATTACCTCCTTTCCCCCTTTTACTATCCCCAGAAGACATTGGAGACAATGTAATATCTTTTTTTGCTTTTTTTTTTTAGCAACCTATTGCATATTTGAACAGTATTCCCATTTTCTTTCGCTTCAGTCTTCTCTTTACTATATTAAATACTATTTGTTTTTTTTTTTTTTGTTGCAAGTCCCATATTTCTAACTCATTGTTTTGGCTTCCAGTTTATCTGCATTCTTAGCACATATTTCTAGTAAATTCTGAGGTATCTAACAGTAACTTCATCGAGACAGTGCTTCCCTTCTTTGCTTGTAAGAAAGCTATATGATGCAGTGTCAGTAGCTTTGCTAAAAACATTCATTTTCACCTTATTTGTTGTCCATAATGCCTGTGACCTTGTAACAGAAGGAAAATAATGTTGATTTGATACTGCTTCAGAAATAGATATTGCCTATTGCTTTTCACTTTGTTATATGCTGGGTGGCTTACAGGGAGACTGTTGGAATGCTTTGGTTTTTTCCAGTATCCTTTTCTTCTTTCCTTTCCTTTTGGAAATGGCATCAGGAAGTCTGTGCACTCAGAAATACTTGCTGTCAGCACAGAGGTTGTCTCAGCCAGTTCCTTAAGTAATACAGGATAAATTTATTTGTTTCAAATGATTTGAGGATTTCTTTTTTTCCAACGTAGTTTTGCTAAGTGGTTTTGTGTTTTGGGATATTTTGTTTGTTTTCCATTTCTGTCTTGGGTTCTTACTACTGTGCTGTTGTTGCTTTACCTGTCCTAGTGTTCTGCTTGGCTCTCCCTTTGTAAACCACCCTTTTCATACATGGTAGTAAAAGCAGTGTTGCTTACCTTCCCTGTCTGCTGTTCTGTCAGCTCTTCACAGTGTGGTATGAAGTTTGTTGTTCTCAGCATTCCAGAAACCAGTCGTCAACAGTCTTGTGAAGTAAATAAGGATGTGTTAAAAACTTTGCTTTACAAGTGGAGAAATCGAGGCAAAAGGTTAATTTGCCTAAGGCCAGGCCCGGACCAGCAGATGGAATTAGGACTCAAGGCATTCCTGCCTCCCACATTCTTATTTAAGTACAACGTGCTGGAAAACTTACAAGATGAAATTCAAAAAGCAGCCATGTTTTGGTTTTAAGTACTGTAATGTGATTTCAGTGCAGAAGGCTGGCACTCTTAATGAATGATTACTGGATGAAGTATCTGTAGGTGTTGTCAGCAGTAATATTTCATTAAGCAGTTTCATGCATATTGTATAGCCAGATTCCAAAACAGAGCTGGCTGAATAATTTGAAGTATGCCTCAAATAGTCTTACACTTTCACAAAGATAAACATTGCCAGGACAAGTTGTCTTCTAAAGGTCATTGCTCATTGTTCAGAAGTAATATAAGCTGTGAAGATTTAAAAGAACATTTTTAAAAAACAGGTCATCTGCGTGTCCATTTCTTTCTGAAAGGTCTTAATTTTGCAGCACAGTAGGAGAGTATCTGTAGCAGAGGTTTCAAATAATGCTTTTAAATAATCTCCTATGCACTTAATGGAAAGCAACAGAAAGCTGAAAACATTTGGGTTTTGGGATTTTTGTTCACAGATTTGGCTTGCTGACTGGCTGATTGAACACAATCCTAATAAACCTAAACTACAATATCGCATCTCTCAGTGAGAGCGTCGGCAGTGAGAGCTTGGTGGAAACCATATCACATATTCCAAGTTTTAGCTGTGTATTGTCATTTTCCTTGTGTCCTTTGACTGTATAACCAATACTACCTAAAGTAAATGCATTTGTCATAACTACTTGTGTCCTCATGGGAAAAATAACCTTACACTTAACCAGGATGTAGTGGTTCTAGTACCTTCTCTACTGACAAAGTCAGTGTAGAATTACACAATAAATTTATGGCATTGGGTGATTAGAAAAAGACAATGTTCTCAGTGGGTGTGACTTACTGCATATTTTTCTTGGTTTGGCTGTGTGGGAGAACAAAATAATTTACAGCAGTGTTGATTCCCAAATGACATCCACCTGGCCTGTGCTTTGCGAAGCCAAGGGTTGTGTTTCAGCAATTTTTAGCATAGATTCAGTTATGAAGGGAGGTACTTGGATATAATGTAGAAAACAATTACTGGAGGCATATTAGCAACTTTGGAATTTTAATTGCTGATTACATCACCCAGTTAAGGTTGTTCTTGAAGATTATTCACTTAAGTCTGATGTATTTTGTCAGAATGTAATTTGAAGGACTTGTTTGAAGGCACATTCAATGGACCTTTCCCATCTTGGTGACAAAAGGCTCAGTGACTATAAATAACAAGAAGATGTATTTTAGTCAAGGACTAAGGTTGTCTTCCAACATCTGTTTGCAATAAAGATGCTTGATTGGAACAGCTTACCTTGAGTGTTTTCCATGTTCTCCTGCTCCTAAAGGCAAATTTGTGTTATTTTCCTCGAACTTTCATGTGTTCTGTTGAAGAATTTCACAAGAGTGCTCTTCCACAGGCAACGGGTTAATACCATGCTATTGCCTTTAATGAAGTAACTAAACTGTTTTTTGGGGATGTGGGGCTTTTTCGTTTTCTTCAAAGAGCTGTACTTAGGCTGTTAACTTCAAACTTTGTATCTTATGGTTTGACTGGCTATAATGAAGAAAACTGTAATTTTCATAACTCTGAATAACAGTATGCTTGACTAATACTAAACAAACAAGCAATTTCATAATTTGTTTCATGAAAAAACTTGCTTTCCCAATTTGAGTAATTATGAGAAACATAAGTCATTTGTCTGTAATATCAAACTTTAAGTGAATTGTTTATCCTCTCAGTGGAAAAAACCACTATTACCAGCCTAGATAATAAACAGAAACTGGTCCCTACAGTACTAAGACCTAAAAATTTTGGGACTGCTAAAATAAGAAAAAAAGAGAAAACCCGAACACTCAAATAATGAAGAATTAAAGTACGAGGTGGTTAGAAATACAGTAAACAGATCTGTTTACAGCCACTTTATTTTGCCTATAATTATTGTCCCCCATATGTGTCTGACTGCTCCAATTACAGGACGGTTGTTCTTTTTTGGTGTCCTGTCAGCCAAATAAAAAAATCCATTTTCTGAAGATGTCAGAAACTAAAATCTGGTGAATTCACAAGGCATTCCCCTGTATTTTGTTAGTTGCTATGACATTTGCCTGCTTATTTTGATGTGCTACTGTTTGACAATAAATACATCCTTTATGTTCCTGATGGAATTTTCAGTTTTGCTTTTGTGCCAGAGCTGCGTTTTGNGTTGCAAATGTCACCTTCATCATCCACACAATATTGACTCTCAGTCATTCAGGTGTGCATCTGTCATGGAATTACTTTCTAATGTTGGAGCTAACACCTTCAATTGCTGACTGGCGTTTGCTTCCATTTTCCTAAGAAAAAGGTGGAAATAGAGTAGTTGATGGGGTGCCATCCTGACTCACTCTATTCCTACACAAAGGACAAGTAGTGATCCAGCAGATGTCACAGCTGAGATCCTGAGGAACCTGCATTAATAAGTAGGATGTGGGCAGAGGGACAGTCCCAGGAATGTGAAGTGTCTGAGCAGCCTGGTCCCATGCAGGGGAGCTGTAACACCACAGGAGAGGCTGTTGGGGCATGTGCTGCTACATTTCTTGTGGTCTTTGGGTTTTTTATTTAGCCCGGTGTTACAGGCTTGGCCAGGGTTATAAATCTGTAGAACAGAAAGTGTAGCTTGGGGAAAAAAAAACCCAGATTAACGCAAGGTGAGGTATTCTTTGCAGGAGCAAGTAATCTGTCCTCTCCCTCTGTCAAGTCAAAATAATTACCTCGCCTGTTGACTTTTATTGGGCATTTTTAACTTTGAGCGAGTTCATTTTAGTTTTACTGCCTGAGTGCTGGAATAGAGCTATGTCCATAAAATGAGCAGTTCAGTCTGTTTCCCATATTTCTGTTTTTTTCAACAGCATTCCTCCTGGAACTTTGCTTATCAGATGCTTGCTATCACCTGCACTGGAAGTTGTTCTTGGAACTGTACAGATTGAGCTAGTCTTGAAGTATGTAATTGTTCAGCCTTCCTGTCTTACAACGGATTTATTATCTTCAGAAACAGTTAAACTGCCAGGAAACTTCGACATACTTTAAAGATGGCAGAAGCCTCAGCCAAAGGCAGTTTCCCATTGCCTGCATCTGTCAGAACATTCCGGTGTGCCGAGCTTCAGAAATGAGTCATTGGTTAGAGCTTGGGACTGTCATTCAGGAGATTTAAGATTGTTTCGTGGAGATTTGCAAGCCCCTGCTTTTCTCATGTTGGAAAAGGAGATTTGTTTCTTCCTTCATTTAAGCTATTAATCTTGACCATCCTTTAAACAACAGTTGATGAGAGTCAGTGTTCATTCAGTCAGTCAGAGTAGTCAGATCAAGATAATTTGTTCTGCACAGTAAATGTTGGCTATTTTTGGTGGTAACCAACAACAGCTCATCCTCTGAAAATATTGTTGTTCTTTAATTTCTTTTAAAAAACAGAATCAGAAGATAAATAATTTCTATTTTGTTGGAAAGACTTTTTGCACATCATAAAAAGATAAAAGATCATCATAAAAATATAACTTGCAATTGTTGTTGCAGTGCTATTCCCTTTATTAGATTTGTCCTTGACCTAGAAGTAGGATTTCAGTCCTCTCTGCTGATTACCTGCTGCTTTGCTTTCCTCAAGCAGACTTGGCACAAACCAGCGTTGCAGCGTCACCAGCACCATCACAGCAAATAGGTACTTCTTGGTTCTGTTGTTAGTGAAACAGGAAAACGTGCTGCTTTAGGGTGGTCAATCAAGCAGCTGCCTGCACCTAGAAACCTCCCTTGGTGTGGATGAGCTCCTCGGGGTGTGGAGTGTGTCAGCAGAGTAACTGATGCGTGGAGTCTCCTTGGGGGGATGCCTGTCAAATCATTGTCATGCTACCTCCTGCCAAGTGATCATGGGGACACTGCCAAAGCTCAGGGGAGAGTTTTTGTTGGTTTTCTGAGCCAGAAATGAGGTATTGTTGTGAGATGGAGAAGTTGGTGGGAGAAGAAGGCAGTTTGCAGACAAGTGGGTGAATGATACTCTAATAATGGTAACACTGAAGGATTGAGAATTCAATTCATTGCTTGTGAGTGTTTTAGGGCTGAGGGAGGTGATGCTTTCGCACAAAGATCTTCATGCAGTGCCTTGCTGGGTGTGCTTATATTTGTCTACTGTGGCAGCAAGTTTTGACCCTTGAGAACCCCTGACTGGCTCATCTTGCTAAGCTGTGGCACTATTCTGAAGCATGATTATTAAAAAAATAAAACCAAAACACAGCTCTGGTACTATGTCTGCAACTTTGTACCATCATATTTAATTTATTGAAAAGTCTTTTCACCTGGGATCTGAGTCAACCTGGATGATCCTGTTTGGCCAGAGAGAAGAGGCAGTTGGGTGCAGTCTGTCAGCTGCAGACTGCCTGAGCAAGTAATCACGTATGAACTCACCCAAAGTTCCAGGGAATTTTTATGTGCAAGAACCTAATTTGGCTTTAAATACTCTTGGCTTTAGTAAACTACTCTACAAACCACCATGCTTCTTTATAATCTCTTTATTATCAATGCTTAAGCTCTCATTTCCTTGCTAGGGGACAGTTGTGTTTTTGTCATGCTTCCAGAATCTGCACAGATTGTCAGGTTAGGAAATTCTGCTTTTCCAAAAGCAACATCTTATTGCTATGCTGGCTGGTGGTTCTTATCTCTCTTAGGTGTTGTAAAGTATTTTCTTACTGGGTGGCATTCCTGGTGCCATGTGAATGAGGCAGTGTTTTGTCCGTGTTTAGTTTTGTGTCAGGCCTCCTCTCTGTGTGAGAAAGTTCCCAGGAGTGTTTAACAGACGCGTGCGGACAAATCTCCTGCATGCCCCATAGAGCACTTTACTATGGGCCACTATAAAGCAGTCATTACAGAGCAGTGTTTAAACTTCTGAGATTAACACAGCCTCTCAATTGCACTTACTTATTTTTATAATGTGTAATTTAGCAACTGAACTGTGAAAAGTTATGGCATAGCAAGGTCTTCTTAAAAACAGTGGTTCCAACTGTGCTTTTAGTTTCCTTCATTGTAAATCTGGAGCAATTCCATTCTGTTAGTTAAAAGAAAGAAGGAAAATGAGATTGTTTCTGGGAGCTGCTCAGATGGCGTATGTGCATCTGAAATGTATTGTCAGGTGTTGGCATGGCACATTTTCCACATTTATGGAAAGCTGAGAGCTTGTGCCTGTTTCTCAGGAGCCAGACTTAGACAATGCTCTTCCCTGCATGCAGGGCACTTTGGCAGTTGCCATTTTGCTCAGGAAGTTGTGCAATGGTATTTTTGCCTGGATGAAGAAAGTTTGATCAAGCCTCTGAAAACCAGATGCTTTTTCTGTGGCCACCACACATCTAGATAGCCATGAGATCCTTCCCTGCTAGTTACCATTTCCAACTGAACTATCCCATGAGGCTATTTCAGAATGCTTGATTTCTTCCCAGCTCTTCCATGTTAATAAACTGAATTGACCAGCAAAGTTTTGACCGTGACTGTCTTTGTTTTGCAAAGTTCTCTTGTAAACAGGCTCTGTGGGGTTTCCCCTAATAGCCCCATCAATGCAACTGAATGGGAGCAACAAAGGCATAGGAAATGAAATGTCCGTTCCTTTTCTTATTCATGTAAAGGATAGTTTATCATACTGTTTATTAGCTTCATGTAGTCAGGATCTGTGATGGTTCTTAAGCCTTTTATTGGTTTTTTTTCCTTTAATGAGCTGCAATAAAACATTGCCTTACCTGAGTGCTGACTCAGTGCTGAGGCATTCTCCAAACTTAGCGTTATTATTGATATTAGTTAGTCATTACCCATGGCAAAGGCCATCTTCACAGCACAAAGCAGCCATGATATATCTTTACTACTTGTTCTGTCTCTCTGCAAAATGTTCCTTTTTAAGACTATGTGGGATTCCTGGAATGAACAATTTCAAGTCATTCGTAAGCATGGTTTCGATAATGATACCTGGTTTCTTTATAATATCTCTCCTCAGTGGATAGGCAATGATGTACAAAGGAACTGGCAGTGCACAGGTGTGAAGGTAAGAAATGGAGACATGAAAAGATTCCTTGGGTACTCCCTCAGAGCAGCAAGAGGATCTAGAATCACAGAATCATGGAAAATAGGGGCAAATATACAAGCAGATGGTTACTGCATGTGCTCTGTGAAAAGTGCCTATTTGGAGGTAGGAATGGGGAGTTTTAACACCTGTGTTCTCAAGGTCTGCCAATGGTCTGGTGCTTGGGTCACTTGGCATCTTATGTGTTGAATCATTTCTTTAGAGGCTTTTCTACCTGAATATGTGTAGAGGGTTTCTCTCTGTAGTATGAGGTTTTAATGAAGGTAGCTGCTATCACTGTAGTAATGCTGTTGCAAGTCTGTTAATCACTTCTGGACATCCTAAAGCAGTGATCAAAAATTTGTGGTCAGTTTTCTTTCATCTCTGGAAGTGGAAACAAGCAGAGCTCTGAAGTTGTGCATGGAATTAGCAGGTTTGAACACAACTCCTAGGTGGAAGTAGTTCCTCTCCAGGGTACAGATATGTCTGTGGCTGGGAGGATCTGCCCCAGCAGCACCTCCAGCTGTTTTGTTTTCTGTTCTGTATTGTTGTCTACAGCCGTCAAAGGTGATGATACAAGGGGAAATCACACAGTGTTCATGACATTGTGGTTAGAGCTGTGAAACAGAACAGGTAGAGAAAAGGCCAAATGAGGACATGTGTGATCCTCTGCTCTGTCTTCTTCTGTTCCAACAACACAGAAGTGCAATGTTTCCCTATCCCTAAACCAGGACATCCACCTTTCAGATACTCTGACTGAGCTCCTCTCAGCTCAGCCATGATCACAGGTATGTGCAGGAGGACTGGCCTGGGCACAGAGAGCAAAGGCTGGCAGACAAAATTTGTAGCTCTTTTTATTTTGCTCCAGCTGCTGGGTTTCTTTCTAGGTACAAACAGTTGATGTGACTTTCATCAGCTGGCAGGAGGGAAAAGGTGTAAGGTAAAGTATATTTTGAAGTTGAACTATTTTATGTGTGCTTTTAGAGATTTGCTGCAGAAGATGTTTGGCTATGTCCTTGGGTACTATAATCTGGTATAATTCTACTGAGGTGGATTCTGACAGATTATGTTAATTTGGGTATGACCTGAGATTGTAATATCCTGACAGTATAAACTGGCAGCTTTTGATTTTCATTCCCTTGTACTGACAAGAAATTGGATCTTTATTTATCTATCTATCCAGTTCCAATAAAAATTAATAGTTTCATTGTCACCTAGTATTAATTTGCTATTCTATTACAGGTTTTCTTTTAAGTTTGAAAAAATTTAAATGCAGAATAATTTTCACCATTTGTATGTGCCAAGCCACCCGTGGATGTAAAATAGCTGTATCTGGTGCCAGGTGAGGTTTCCAAAAATAAAGTTTGTCTTTTATGTGGCCACATGCGTAAACTGTTTCTGCTTATGGAGGCTGTAGGATTTCCACACTGGTCCAGAGGTGACACATTACTGATGAGAATTTGCTTATTTTTATAGAAAAAAAAATTGTCTTCTAAAAGTTTTTTCTTCCCTTGGTCCATAGTGCCAGGGGAACATGTTGAGGCGTGCCCTTTTCTGTTTACTTTCAACAACAATGGGAATTATTCAGTTAACTATAAAAAAATGGAAATTTCCTTTCTTTTTGCCCCTCTCAAGTATGTTTAGGTGTTTAGGTAACTGAAGCACATTCACACTTGCAGAGATGGGGCTGTTTTGCAAGGGAAAACCAAAACATTCCAGTGCAGCTAATATTGCAGCTCCTCTGGTGTCTTAAGGTCAGGCCACAGCAGGAGGTGCAGATATCCAAGGGGAATTAAGTAACTTTTTGGATCTTTTCTTTGGAAGAAATAATAAGATGAGTCACAATTAACTCATTCAGCTAAGTTAGTAAGGTTCTGGGGGATGAGAGAAGAAATGTTCTTGTGGTTCTAATGGTTTGCTCTACAAAAAATAAACCTTTTCTTTTACATCCCTTCAGGTTCAATCAATATGTTTGTCTTCATCACTGCAGGAAGCATAAATTTGCTTATTTTCTTACAACCTTCTCTTATACATGCCTCCTTGAAATGTCCAAGCTTGATGTGATGATCATGCTTTGATTATCTTGCTCTGGCAAACCAATGGGCTCCACTCTCCAGGAGAAAAGGGCTCTCCAGGGCAAGTGTCAGAATGCTGGCGCAAAGTATTTTGTTCCTCTTACATGATTAATGTGGAAGGAGTGTTTTTAGGTAATTTGTAATTTGTCACAGTGAGACTTGCAATGGAGAACATGCCATAGCAGAGGCAGCCAGGGCCATAAAGTGCTGTTGTTGAAAAGTGAGGGCTATTCTAGCACAGGTGATATCTCCAGGGGGTGTATTCCTCAAGGACTGGTGGGTGGATTAGCAGTCAAACCTTTGAGGAGCAAGGGTGAAAGCCAATATGTCCATGGTGACAGGGACACAGCTGGAATTAAGAAGGATGACTAGCACATCCAAACCTTTTTTAAAGGATTTTGGTTGTTTTTTCTCTAATGATCTTTTCTAGTTTCATTTATTTAGCTGTCTCGAGAATTCATGTCTTTCAGGCAGCGGAGAAGTGTCTGCCCTGCTCTCTCAGAAAATGAGGCTGTGTCTTTGGTCCCTCACAGAGGGAGCTGCACACTGGTGCCATGGGTGAGCAGGAGATGGAATGTCCCATTGTTCTCTGCCTGTCCCTGGCACTCGAGTGCTTGTGGGGCTCATCTCAGCAGAGCTTTGCTGCTTTCTGCTTTCATTTTTCCAGCCTCTGGGCCTTGATGTCACCATGTGGCTTTGAAAAGAAATGTCTTAAAGTTGAAGGGGCTGGCACAAGAAGTCACCCATCCTTCAAAACACAGGTCAGGGTGGTGTTTGTTCAAGGAGTGCCACCTGAAGGTCAATTCTGTTATTCCATGATTCCTGAGTTGATATGTTTTCCCAAAAGCCAGTAATCTCCAAGGAAGAAATATCCCGTCTGGGAAAATAAAGCAAGACATTTATATTGCTTTAATGGGGTGCTCTAGTACATTTATATCTTCCTTAAAGGAAACTAAACCACATGCATGAGATGATAGATGAGTTTATTTTCACATGTGGATTTAATAACCTAGCAATATGTAGCTGCCCAAAGTCATCTCCAGGAAAATATTCCCTGGGGTGAGGTCAGTGTCTGCTTACAGCCAAGAGAATGAGCTGAAAGGGTTTGTCAGTGGTTAGCTTGGTTAGGAAGCAGGATAGTTTATATGATACTGAACTAATCAGGGTGATGTGGAAATTAATTTTATCTTCTGCACAGAACAGAGAGAGTGGAAGTGCCCCTGAGACCATCTGGGGTTTAAAACTCTGAGGAGTTGGAAGGAGCTGACTGCCGCTCTGTTCTCTTTGTAGCACAGTTTGTTACTCTTCCCAAATATTTATTAGATCATAGTTGTAATTAAATTTGTGCTGGAAATGTACAGAGCACCCTGTACTTAGTGTCACATGAAACCAGAGATCCTCTACACTGAAGCAGTACAGTGGCAGGTCCTTGGCCACAACAGCCCCTTCTGGAATGGGAGATAATCCAAAAAAGACTCCCCTGTTGATATGGCATTTGCTAAGTTAAAGCACAGGAAATTGTGAATTTGGGCTCCATCCTGTCTGACCATTTACACTATCTCCTTATCAATGTACCTGGCCTGGTCCTGGGAGATTGGGTGGTGTCTGGATACAAGAGGTACAATTTAGTGCTCCCAACTGCTTGAAAGGGGCTGGACAGTGATTTGTGGACTCTGGTGATGGGTGAGATAAAGCTCTGCAGTGGAGGTGTCCTCTGCCCTGCCTCCACCCTGGCCAGAGCTGGGCCAGGCTCCCCATGCACACCTTGGAGCTGGAGCTCAGTGCAGGCTGTGACCTGATCATTCCTGAATCATGGGCTGTCTCAAATCCAGATTCAAGTCTCATGGCCTCTAGTAGATGAGAGAAAGAAATCAATATGCTGCAGTCAAAAGCATATAGATGTTTCTCAGGGAATTTAAATAGCAGGTTGTCTGGTAAAACAGAGGCCAAGACTTGAGATAACAGCACTCACACCCTGTGGGGGAAAGCCCATGGGACAAGCAAGAAACAGGACAGTGAAGTAGTCCAGGCTGGGAAGCACAACTGTGTTTGCCCTGAGATAAATCTTACTAACTTAAGCACATCAAAGCATAAATGTACTGTCTTACTCCTGGACTCAAGCTGGCTCAAGCAAAGCCATCCTGAGAATCTCTTCCCAGTGCTCCTGTCCAGGACTGGCTGCTGCTGGTGCTCCTGTGCCAGCAGAGATGTCCCCGGGAGCCACATTTGCGGCCTGCCCCTGACTGGAATTACCTGCTCTCCAGACACCTGTGGTGCAGCTGTAATGCTGGGAATGCTTGGCACCTCAGGAGGTGTTCAGGACTGAGTTAATTTAATTATTCTCCTGCTCATTGGCTTAAAAATCTACTTAAAGATAGGGAGGAGGTGCCTTGTCCCTATCACAACTGATGGCAGCTGGCCAGCAGAAGTCTGCCTGGCAGGAGTGGAAATGAAGGGCTGGGCCTGAGCAGGTTTAGCTTCATGGTACTGGGCAAAAGGGAGAGAAATAGAAATTACTGCCTTTAAAATTGCTGACTCTGGTCTTGATGGATGATCCCCTGGAAGTGTCAGGCCAGGAGCCACAACTCTGTGAGTTAGAAAAGCCTGTGGAATTGAGAAGAAATGTGAGAAGTACTTCCCACCCTTGCCTGTGTCCAGGCTTGGTCTTGAGTCGAGTCCCACTGACATCACAACCCAACATTTCAGACCAGGTACCTCGTCACAGCCCAGTTGAGTGCTAGCAGCCAGGCCAGATGGGACAGGGAGTACAGCCATGGTCCCAAGCAGAACTTACAACCAGCAAACTCAGCCCATGCATGGCCTGAGTTTGAGCCCAAGTGAGGTAACCCTTGTGCCTCTCCCCACTGTTTTACAGTCTTTCCACTGACCTCATCATTATCATCTTTTATGGCATCCCATGTGCTGTTGAAAGCATCAGAGGAGGAAATGAAGGGCCGTTTACTGTCCAGGCTCTGTACTCACATGTCCCCTGACGAGCTATTCTCTCCTGGCCATGCTCACAAGGGGCTTCAATTAATGTTGCATGGGACACTGAAGAAAGAATAGAGAGAGAAAGAAAAAGAGTAGCTAAAATACTATTAGAGATCTCCCCGTCTATTTCCCATCATGTCCTACCGCTTTTACAGCTCCACTATCCCATTCTATGGCAGCTTTAGACTTAGTCTCTTTCATTTTCTGGCTCTGACTCACTCTGTCCCACATGATTGCAACTCATCTTTGCATCCTGACTGCATTTGGTGAACATTTCTTAGCTGTGGCCATCAATTTCTGCTCCTTGCTTCACTTAGAGTTACCACCAGCTCCCTCTCCTTTCCTCTCTGTGTTTTGGACACTCTGGGAGGGATCAATGTGGATCCAAGACCTGGTGCACACTTTAAAAGGGTATTTTCTAATCTCCAGAAGTGTTTGGACCAAGTCCACTTTGCCTAGGAGAGCTCTTGTGTGCAACTGTCCCAGCAGTCATCTCTACAGATAAATAATAGTTTAATTAGGGAGCACCTCATCCTTCTTGTTCATAAAATATGAGCCACTCTGTGTGTTTGGTAAAGGGGGAACCGGATAGGAGGGCAAAAGAGAAGGAAGGAAGGAATTAATTTTGAAAGTACATTGCAAGTCACATTTATCTGATTTTCCCTAATCCATCAGTCTTCTGTTGTATGATTCAGCTCCTGGAGGCTTGTTTGAAAAGGGGGAATTTACTGCACTGTAAGCCAGGGCAGTGATTTGCAAAGTGGGGGGCATGGATTGTATCCTAGGAAAGAGCAGGGAACCAGAAAAAGAGGTAGAGGAGCTTATGAATTCTTCTGCAGAGGTGTAAATACGATTTACAACTCCCTCCCAGCCACCCCGGGAGTATTTTTGGAGGGGACCAATCTGCTCTATGTCCACCTCTTGTACCATGTGGCCATACTAGAAATATGGACCAGTAAGTGGGCAATAAATTGACATCCTGGTTCCCTGTACACCTCTTTCCCCTTGGAGAAACCTTTGAAATCTTTCCAAGTAGACCTGTACTTGATCAGGACTCCTGGCTGGAAGTGCAGTATGAATTCATACTGAATGTGCAGCATTCCATGGGAAGCATGGATTCTCCAGCCAGGGAAAGCAGATGCAGCACATCCCTGCAGACAGTTATTGTAGGTGTCCTCCCCAACTGAGAAATGTTTGGGAAACACTTGTAACTCTTTTTCTCAGGTGTTGCAAAGAGGATTTGTTTTGTAAATAGTGAAGTTGTTAATTGCCCTGACTTTATTAAGAGGAAGCTGAAAAGGTGTTAACAAGTTTTTGTTGCTCTGTGCTGGCAGTGAGCCAGCATCAGTCCCTCTGTAGGGGGAAGGTGGCAAAGTTGCTCTGAAAATCCCTTTGCCCTCTAGAGAAGAAAAAAAATTAGGCACCGCTTTATCCAAAGACTTAATGTAACGTGTGAATTTTGTAGGAGGGATTTAACTCCAATCACCACACAGTTCAGCTCCAGGGGATTCACTTTCTGTCAGCAACGTGGACTGGAGTGTCCCCAGGACAACACAGCTGGGAAGTCAGAGCTGGGAAAGAGCTTTAAAGGTTTTTTTCTCCCTCAGATTCTCCCTAGGCACAGGTAGAGGGAAGCTTCTGCGTGCAACTGTGGGAAGCCTAGGAGTTCAGCAGCTTTGAAAATCAGGCTGGTGGGGTTTAGGGATCTAACTTTAGGCATTTCACTTAAAAATATATTGTTTAAAGCTAGAGCTGAGGTTTCCAAGTCACTAACTGGTCACAAAAATCTTTCTTGTATACTTCAACAAGCCAGCCACCCAATTCCTCTCATCTTGCCCTGGAAATTCCTGTTGATAAAACCTGCAGAAGGAATGGAATGGATGCTTTTTCATCCTCCTCTCTGGGACTGGCACTAGCAGCAGGTAACCAGGGGCTGATTCAGGCCCTTTAACTTTTTCCTGCTAAGGGTTGGTTTTACAAGTGGAAAAGGACCTGTGACTTGTTTTTTAAGACTTTAGGGAATTGTTGGCACTCACTGGTTTCCCTGCACCAGATGCAGCGTGACCGGGAATCTACGCTGCATATGAAAAGGTCACTTACCCTGTTCAAGAGAGGAGATTCTAACACTTGTCAGCTTGAGTGATGGAGAGCCATAATATTCATGTCAGAGAATTGCCAAGCCCTTGCGGAAGTGTCGAAGATGGATGGCCTGGGGTTATACTCCTGACACTTTAATACTGGGGGAGGATACAGCACAAACATCTCATACAGAATTATAATCCATGAAAGGGCGCTGAGAGCATAAATTAAACGTAATCCGGCAGGAAAGGAGTTTAACAGCTGAAGGGAAGCAGGCTGGGGCAAAGGAGGAATGCTGGTGGGATGCAGTGGGGGCTGTGGTGGGGCTTCGTGGGAGGGAACAGCCCCCAGCTGGGATGGGACCAGGGCAGGAGGGAGCAGTGCCAAGCCAAAATAATCCACCTCCAAACTGCCGTGCAAAATCATCTTCAGAATCTGCACTTTGTGTATTAAATAAATTTGATTCTCTGCTTGCTGATGGTCACTGTGCAACAGTGTGACCTGTTGAGGAGAGAGCCTGAGGCAGGTACCTCAACCTCTGAGCAGAAGTGTTGCTGCCATCCTGCTGGGAGAGGCTGTGGGGGCACACGGTGGCAATGATGATGTGAATTCTCTGCCGGAGCCATCCTTGCACTCTCTTCTGTGAGAGGGAGCAAAGGAAACAGCACAGATCCAGTTCCTGTGCCAAGTGACATCCTCAGCCCCCACACAAACACAACCCCAGCCTGGCTTTGTGTGCTGGGCAGCCCTGAGGATGTGCTGTCATCTCTAGTGATACAGGCTGGCACCTGCACCCCAAACTTCACCTTCCTCCACACACTGATGGAGGTGATGCCAGCCAAGGCCACGTGAGTTGTACCCATGCTCGTGCCTGAAGGGGAATGAGGCTGTAGGGGCATTTCCGTCGGCTGGAAAGGAGAAACAAGAAGAAAAGTGGGGGTTGCTGTCCCTAGTGAGGGTGCTGGGAGGGACACCTGGACAGCAGCACAGCATGGCCAAGAGGCAGCAGGTGAAACAGTGACAGGGATAGTCCTGGGTTAGATGGGAAGGGCTGGGAAAGCTTGTGGGCTTAGACTGGGCTCTTACCATAGTATGAGCTCCCCAACACTGATCTTCTGACTCTCTGTTAGTTGAGCAGGCAACACTGACATAAACCTGCCCTGGTCTGTGGTAATGCTATAGCTGGCCTATATTATTTCATCATTTGGAGTGTGTTTCCTTTTCTCACTAAAAATGGACTGTAAACCATCTCTCTTCCACAATAAAGGCACAAATACACTGCTGGGGCACTGATGTTAAACGTCCAGAAAGGCAATGATGATTCAGAGCTGATTCCACTGTTGTTCCACAGATTTCTTATCACAGAGGATGCTCTATCCATGTAAGTGGCTGGTCAAACATGAAGATGCTTCTCCAGGACTGTCCAAGTGGCTCCACAGCCCTTCCTGAAGTACCTCTGCTACAAGAAAGAAGCAGTACTGACAGCTCTTGGGGGACAGGCAGCAGGATTTTGGGTTGAGTTCATGCAGCACCTGGCCCAGATTAAGATTTTTGGCTTTTCATTGTAATTAGGGTCTATACTATTACAATACTATTGCTGTGGAACAGTGGTGAGGTTTCTCCTCAAGGCTTTAGAGAGCCAGCCCATCCCTTCCTCCAGTTGTGCAGTGAGTTACAGGTGGTTTGGATCAGTGCCCCAGATTGCAGCTGAAGGTTTGAAGGCATCACCAGTCCCTACAAAAACTCTTTGGCTGTGGTGGGAGAAGGAGCCTTTACAAATCAGCCAGTGACAGGAGTGTGCTCTGCTGTGTGTGCTCGTGTTCACTTTGAAGGCTGCTCTGCAGCAGTGAAAAAGCTGCCCAGGTAAAATCACAGCTGAAATGATGAGCTCAGTCCTGTGGCATCCTCAGAGTTTGTTACCCTGTGCCCCATGGCACTTGTGAGGGTTATTACAGAAAACACAGCAGTAGGCAGGGGTGTCAGGGTTCCCTGACAGTGCTGTGATGGATTAAGACGATCCTGAATTTCTATTGTTTTGTAGTGAATGTAGTGAGAATTGATGACTGTTGTATCCAAGCAACAAGGGGGAGGATAAGGAAGCTTCAGCTTCTCCAGGACTGTAATATTTCTGGCAAGGTGCCACTCTAAGCCATAGAGTTGATCTTTGTTCAGTCTTGGTATTGTCTCTGCAAGGTATAAAAATGGAAATCTGTGTCATGGGATGGTGTGTAACTTTCTCTTGAGTTTGCTTCAATTTGCATTTGGTCTCTGGCTTTTGGGTGTGACTTCCTCGTTTCCTTACAGAGTCTGACTACCAGAAATGTAAATGGCTTTGATGACAAATTTAAGGAAGAACAGTTCATCTTCAGCATTTAAATACAAGGGGGTGAATATGAATGCTGAGTCGGTGGGGATGGGAGGGCTCAGTGGGGAAAGGGTTGGACTCAGCAGTAGTATCTCTACTTCCCTCTCCAGCCCTATTTCCCTGGGATGGAGCTGTTGCGGGACAGATGTCTGGTTTGCCACCTACAAACCTGTTGCTTCTTATTTTCTGCATTAATGTTAGTTTGAAAAGATGCTGCAGAGAAATGAGTAGGATGACACACAGCATGTCCCGCCCATTCCTGCTCACTGAGAGCCCTCAGTAAACCACAAAGGTAAATCCCTCCTCTCCCAGGTTTTACTTGTGTGGTTTATTAGCTTGCTGCTGGTATACAGCAGGAAGGTTTTTATGCGTGCTTGGCGATTATTCTGGTGAAATAGTTTCCCTTCTCTGAGAGCACATCAACAGGGACTGTCCTGTGCTCTGTATAACCTCATTTTGTGGGATTTTGGTGGTACCCTGTGCCTGCAGCTGCTGGGGATTTGGTGCACAGTCCAGACAAATAAAAAAAGAGACCCTGGGGGTAATATTTGTGCAGATGAGTCAACCAGTACTCGAGATGCAGGAAAACAGCTTTGTTTATCTGTTTTTATCATTCCCAGTTCAGCCTAAATTTTGGGGGGTTGCAACTGCTGTTGTGGCAACACCGTGCAAAAATCTTGCAGTACTTTGTTTTGGTAGGGTAACTTACTAGGAGTAGCTACTCCCTGATCTGGCTCTCGTGTGTGTCGAGGCTGTGTTTACACAGGAAGCCATAGAGAGACATGGATAAAATAGCATTGAAGCATTTGCAGCGTGGGTGAAATGTGCTAGCAGAGCTGTAGGGTGATTTTTACACTTGTCTCTCCTCCTTCTCCCCTGGCTGGAGAGCAAACTTGGTCGAGCATCCTTGCCCTGCATCGTGGGTGTGGGGGATGGCACAGCCCTGGCTCCCTTTGGAGCAGCTCTGACTCCAAGGAGCAGGACCTGCCCTGGGACAGCAGCATCCATCGCTGTCCCCTCCTGCCCTCCCCGACCCGGTCCGGGCTGTTGGCACCCGGAGCAGCAGGGAACCAGCAGACACATTCACAACTGTCCCCAAGTTTTCTCTCCTGCTCCAGTTCAAAGGGTTCCTCTCGTGCCTCCAAGAAATTTGCAGTGAGTGACGCTTTCCACATCAAAGCAGGGCAGCCTCACATTGTCTGGGAGATGCCGGGCCGAGGCAAATTAAAGAGACTTTGGGAGCTTCAAAATCGTCTTTAGTCAGGCTGTGTCTGCATACTCAGCACTTGGAAAGGGTGAGATTATGCTGATAGGTACTAAAGCCAACCCTCCGGGGACTGGAGGCTGGAGCCAATTTACTGAGATCCAGGAGAACAAACTCATTGCCCTTGGTGGCTTTTGGATTAATGATGAGGAAATTCGTGGAAATGCTGGGTTTTACACAGAAAGGGACAATTTTGCACCTAAAACCGTACTGCTAGGAAGCCAGAAAGGAAAAAGCCAATTATTTTCATTGTGGTTTATTGTAAAATACAGTCCAAAATCTAACTCTTAAGGGATAGCTTCAAAATATATAGTGAAAACAGATTGTGCTAAGTAATAATACAACTTATTAATAAACAACATTAGGCATAAAGAATTCTGAATTATTATCTGCTAATTTAAAACAAAAAGAAGTATAGAAACTGCAAACTGCTTAGTTTTATCCAGTACAAATACCTGAAGCTATTGTCTATTTGCGGCAAGGCTTATTGTGCCAAAATACAAAATTCAAAAAGGAGGAGAAAAAAAGGGGGGGGAGGGAAATATGTAAACACTGGCTGTAAACTTTTCAAAGCCCTCAAAATACTTCAGCTGTGGTAATACACATGACAACAGTGTCAAACCTCCTCTCACATCACAAAGTGCATAAGTTTTCTTCCAGAAATGCTGCCAAGCAGCTGCTGTGCACGAATGGCTGGGACCTGAGGCTGCAGGATGGGATCACCCAGCTGGACCCACTTTTGGCCGCAGCATCTGTTCCCACCTCTCTGGCTGCAGGGCTGGAGCCCCACTGCTGGCATTGGCAGGCCCACTGGCAAAGGCACAAGGGGTTGAGCCCACCTAAACCATGAAATTCCTCCCTCTGTCCAATACACAGATAAAGTGACTCCCAAGAAGAAAGAAGCTACTGGTAAATGTTGAGAAAAAACATGGAAGCAAGATGGACCATGGTCCCTCAGCACCTGTGCCTTGTGCTTCCTAATCCCAACCGCATCCATCCACAGGAGACCCCATCAGCTCACAGGGTGCACACTCAACCCTCTGGACCCCAGGACGCTCCTTCCTCAGCGTGAGGACACCAAAGCATCCCCTAGCTCCTGTGGCCCCTGTTCCTTTGCCTGATGTGGTTGGGGGCGGCAGAGTCACGGCGGGTGCAGAAGTGCTTGGCCACCAGCGTCCGGCACTGCTCACAGCGCACTGTGCAGCACCAGTGGAACTTGCAGTTGCAGCTGGCCACCACCTCTGTCCTCCGCTCCTCCACCCGCAGGCCGCATTCGGTGCAGAGTCGCCGGCAGCTCCTCTTCTCCCACTGCGAGAGGTTCTTGCCAGTCTGCAGGCACTCACGGCCCTCGGTGCCATGGTGGCCCAGGCTGGCGTTCCTGGTGCAGTAGTCAGGGGAGTCCTCCAGGAAGATGAGCTCTGTGGCGTGGATGTGGTGGAAGGTCTCTGCTGTGGCCCCACGGCTGTCAGCGCTGTTGCCAGCTCTCATGCGCCTCTTGTCCATCTCCAGCTTGTGGGCTTGGTCGTATTTGATCTTCAGGTAGTTGCCGATCTCGCGGAACTCAGCGAGCTGCAGCCAACAGGTCTGGATGCTGCAGCTGCCTGACACCCCATGGCACTTGCAGGCTCTCTTCATTGTGTCTTTCACCGCCTTGGTGGGATGAGGTGAAGAAATGAGGAAATTAGCAAACCTCAAAATCAGGCTCTACAGCCCTTGTAATTTCAGGACACTGCATCTAAAGTGGCTTGTGCTTGGCACGACTTCAGGTCCTTCCAAGAGTTGATACTCTTATTCCTGGAGAACATCTGTCCCAGAGGTAAGTGGGCACAAACTGTTGTCCCCAGCCCTTCCAGGAGAATCCAGGCCAGGAAAAAAGTACCTTTGTCAGGTCATGCCCTTCTCACGCCACTCACCAGCATCAACCCATGTCCCTTTCAGAGATTTCATTCAAAATGTGTGAAACTGCTTTGGAATAATCATACCCAACCTCTCTGCATCTCCTCCAGGCCAAGCAGTTCACAGATATTATCTGCCTATCTCCCTCTGGTATTTATAAGGACCCAATCACTGGTATCTATGTGAGATTAAGCCTTGACACACCCTATGAGATAGGTATGTTAAGTGTTGTCATCCTTGTTTTTACAGACAAGGAGGTTTGGCAAGATGCTGAGAGCTTCCATGGCCCAGGCAGGAGTGGGAGCGAGTCTGGCTGGCTTGTGAGCAGGGCCAGCTCACACCCGGCTTCCCGGCCAAAGACTTTGGAAATGCATATTGCAAGAAAGTAAGGATGGTGGTTCTGGCTTTGTTTTACAGACCAGACAAGCCCAGAGGTGAGTACAAACCCATGCATTTCTGAATAAGTGGTGTGTGCCAGCAGTTAACTGCATTACACAGCTGCAGGAAATGGAAGTGGGAACAACTTACTTTGATTCCCTGTGTTGAGGTTCAAGGCCAGATTCTGTCTTTTTTCCCCCACTATTAGTAGTTTGCAACCACTACCGGGCCTAGATTGTCACAGGAACCTGAAAATGGGAACCTGAACAGCCTAGATTTTGTTTTCAATATAGACATTATTATTATTGCTATTATTATTACTTACAAGTCTCCCGACTTCATTGTTGTGCAGGTTAATCAGTGCACGGGTATCGTGCCCGGTTTCCAAGGCATCCACGAAGAGCTTGGAAACCTTTTCCCCAAACTCCACATTGTCACTGCATCCTCCCCAGACCCAGCCTCGGCCACCTGCAAGACAGACACAGGCTTAAGCACAGACCTGCCCCAAATTCTGCCCTAAAGTCTGTGGGTCTGTGTGCGGGGACAGAGGGACGGGGTCAGTCTGTCCTGGGATGGTCACTCACCGACGCGGCCATTCCTGGAGTCGTCACAGCCGCAGCTCTCGAAGTCTCCCAGGCTGCAGTTCCTGGTGAGGGTGTACATGACCCCGGCCGAGCTAATGGCGTGCACAAAGGAGGTTTCCCGGGTAGCTGGGGGAGAGGGGGAGAAAAAAGCTGTCACATGCAAATATAGACATCAGTCCCAGATTATCAGGAATGAAGATCTGTGCTGTGAAGGTGCAAGGAGAAAATACCCACACGCTCTGTGCAAAAGGTAATGTTCTACAGAAATGAAACACTCATGACTGGATCTTTTCAGGCTTCAGCATCATGGGGTACAGTAATTTGGTGTCATATTATACAGGTGTCTATACAGGGGATGGAACTTCTTGCCAGGGGTAGGATTTTAAGGAAATGCTCTGGCCAAGGTGAGTTATTTCTCCTTTCACCTGGCACTCATTTCATCTCTGTCCTTCCCTGCCTGGGGGTATGTTGTGCTTTGATCTTGCCTGCTGGAGAAAATGGTCATTGATCCTTTGAACCTGTGCTAACAGCTGTCTGCACCCACACTCCTAGTGTAGTCCTTTTTTGGCTTTCTGAAGAGATTCAAATAGAGATGTTGCTCTGGGTAAAAGGAGACTTCTGCCTATTGAAATAGATAATTTTGAAATACATCCACAACCTTCTTATGAAGGCAATTTCTTAGTACACATCTTTGGTTTCTCCCTTTGCCTCTCCTGCACTTCTCCCCACTGGAAGGTTGGGTGTCTTAGCACTACACTCCCCAGGATGCTGCACACAAAGGGGTAGGAGCAGATCTATGGAGCAGCACTGCAGGAAAGACTGATCCTGGGATCCCTAGGAAAATATTAGTGCTATTTTTGACACCAATTAATACAGATAAAGGAAAAACAACTGTGATTTTTTGGACAAGAGAGCCCTTTTCCATCAGTCAGTTAAATCCGCAGCACCAGCTCTCTCCAGAGCACATCCCAGCCGGCGCCCAGAGAATCCTGGGGCAGGGAGCCGTGCCGCAGGTGAAGGTGCACTCACCGCTGCGGAGCCGGTTGTGGGTGGAGAGCTGCAGGGCGCTCTCGGGGCAGTTCCAGCGCTCCCACCCGAACTGGAATTTGCACTCCTCCATCCCACTCTGTGCCCCGGCTGCCACGCTGCTGGAGTACGTCAGGTAAGCCTGGCATGGGAAACAGTGGGGTTAAAATCCACCCTGTTTTAGCCTTTATCAGTGAAAACAGACATAAGCAGTCTGTGAACAGAAAGTGAGTCCTTTCCCTCTGTGCTTGGCAGGACTTGGAGCCGATATGCTCTGGGAAGTCTGGTTCCTTGGAAAGTACAGTTTCCCATTTGCAAAACAAAAATCACTCAATTTAAACTCCTGACAGTCAATATGTTAATTACCTTAGGTCCTGTCATCAGAAAGTTATTCACAGACCTGAAACAAAGAAAATAAAATGGATCACCTTACCACAGGCTGAAGAGCATCTCTAAAAAATTCCCTTTCCACTGAGTTGGACCCTACCATGCTGCTGTGTGGAGAATGGCGCTGTAGACCCCTGTGATGGAGAGGATGAGGAGGGTGCTTCTCTTCATGGCTGTCACAAGGAGTGGGGTTGGATCCCTTTGGCTGCTCCGTAGCTCTCCTCACTGCAGGTCTCTGCGCAAGCAGGGCCGCCTCCCTCCACTCCTTCCCAAGGTGAGCTACGGGGATGGAGCAAAGCTGCAGGAACCTCCAACCCTGATATTTATAAGGTGAAGTTGTGAATAGTCAAAACCCCCCATTCATTTGCTACCCAATGACTTAATGTGGTAAAAAAGCTCCCGATCCAATGGGTGACAAGGAACCGCCTAAGGTTGCACTTCAAAAGGCGGCGGGTGTCCCTGGGAGCGGGATGGTCTGAAGGAGAGCAAACTTCCCTAACAATGGGACACTTTTAACTCTCTTCCCTACCATCAGCCATCCCTTTCTGCTGGCCCCAAGTCCTCTTGCCTTCTCCTTTTCATCCTCTGCTTGCCAGCAGAGGCTCCATCCCTATGTTCCTCTGAAATAACAAGCAGATGCATTTCTATAGTTTCCCTGGTATCTGTCTGCTCCCGCCTAAGAGAATTTCCTGAGGAGTTTTAACAGCCCTTCTGTAAAGATCTATAGGGGATAGACCTCCCAGGTCTCCTTGCAGAAATGCATTTAAGGGCAGGTTTTTTTCCTTCTTGCCTCTTTATGATGAAAGTTTCTGCATTTCCATCCTGATAACAGTAAGCATGGCTTGGTAGCATTTGGAAATCTCTCTAATTTACGCAGCTGCAGCTTGGGAACACTCTGCAAATCGTTTATGTGGTTTTCTCCAATGCTGTAATTAGGGGAACAGTTTTCTGGGGTTGGCGATTTCCTTACGGTGAAGGCTGCTGCAGCAAAGGCATGGCTGCTGCTGCTCCAGGCAGGAGCTGCCCATAGCCTGAGTGGAATGAGGGGCCTCTGCTGCAGCTGAGCCATCATCTGTTCTTGGGAAAGGAAAATCCTTATCAGAGGAAACCCAAAAAGCCTTTTGGTAGTTACAGCCAGTATCATTAAGGGTTCTGAGGAGCTGTGGTGCAGCTGATGGAGGAATGGGGAGATAGTGTTCATGGAAACTTCTTGGTCCGTTTTCCTGTGGGTGAATGGTCCCACCGGGGGCAGGCTCACCCTGGGCAGGGATCCTGGCTGCTGCATAGGGCAGTGTGGGTACTTGGCCCCAAAGCAGTGCTGTGCCAGCAGAACAAACAGTCCCCTGGCTCTGCCTGTTACTGTCCCATGGCATACAGGCACAGCATCTGCCCATGATGACTCTTTGGCTCTGTGGCAGGCAGAGGCACTGCCTTTTTCCTCCTTCTCTCACCTCTCTGGCTAACCCTGGGGTACACCCATCTCCCTGAATTAATCACAGCTGCTGCAAGGGAACTGATGAAAAAGTAGCAAAAGTCAGGTTCAAGGGAATGGAATTGCACTGGACATGGCACTTGGGGAGCTGCCCCACAAGCAGAAGGGGACACACAAGGGAAAAATCCCATCTTCACACTGAGGAAAATGGCCACAGCCAGCAGCGCAATGGCCAGGCAGGGGGATGCACCTCAGTACCTTGGAGAACTAGTTTTGTGTCCTGCCATGAAACGCTCAAGAGCATTGCATAGCCAGCAGCCTGCCCTGGGGTTTGACATCTCTCAGCTGGTGTCTGAAGTGCAGGCCTGTGGGCTCAGCTCCTGCTGCTGGAGACCTGTCACTTGTCTCTCCTGCCCAGAGCAGACAGACCAGCTTTTCACTGCTCCTGGCTGCAGAAAGCACAGGGATTCTCCCTGTCCTGCTGCCCCTCAGTGAGTGAGGGGAGAGCCCCTTCCCTCTAGACCCTGCAGAAGGAAAACCTGGAGTCAGCTGAGCAAAGCCACAAACAACCCGTTTGTAACCAGAGGATTAAAATTGCAGATTGGTTGAAAAGCAGAGATGCAAAATACCTTCCAAGTGAGCACAAATCTGGTGCAGTCCCACCAGCATGGAAAACCCTCTTTGAATCAGCATTTTAATCATTACCATCCTGAACAGATCCTACTCGTTAGAGCTGTCAAAGGACAATTACTGGGAATGAAGTGTTTCCCATGTATCAGGGAAGTTCATTGATTAAATATAACCCATGCAAAGGTCTTGGAAATCTGTGTGCATTTTCTATGTGCACACAGGCAATTTTGGGGGGTTGTGTCTGGCTGCCCCTGAGGCCATATAGATAGGGTTTTTTTCTTGTCTGAGACAGCTTGCACAGCTAAAAAAAATGTTTGTTGGCATGTCTGCTCTGTCAGTTCACACATGATATTGCTATCACATGCCAGAGGAATAACAGCGTCCCTGGGCGTGAGCTGTGCCGCAAGCAGCCACTGGCAGGACCACACAGCTCTTTGCCCAGGCTATTAAAAATGTCCTTTCTAATTAAAGTCACAGTGATCTTAAAAGTCCCTCATAACGTTGTCACTTGCACTAGTTGTCAGCAAACAAAGCAGCATGCTGAGACAAGCCTTCCCACACTGCTCCAGGTTTTTTCTACTTTAACTGCTCAGGCCTAGCCAGCAGGAGCGAGCACTTCTGCAGGTCACCCAGCAATGAGTGCAGTGATCCCAATTGTATCACTGCTTGACTTTTCCACCCTAGGCAAAAGCGGACTTGGGTCTTGCTGTGTGAATGAATTTGCACTTACAGAACACTTCATGCAATGTCCTTGCAGTAGAAGAGATTAAATGTACACATCTGTTTGCAGCTGGATAAACTTAGGCACAGAAATGGGTGGTCTGGAGATCTCCGGGTGAATCAGTGGCAGAGCTAAACTGGGCAGAGCTATTTAGAAACTGTTTTTGGTGCTTTTCTCTGTAAGTCACTGGGCAGAGCTGGGCTCTGGAGGCTACAGGGCTGGATGCTCCCCTATCACCCATGGGAACAGCCCACTGGGTAATCTGGGAAACCATGCTGAAGGTGGTTTCCCTTTGATTTTCCCACTGCCTAGAGACCTGCTTTTGGTTTGGTTCTGGATTGGGGAAAAAAAGTCTGGAAGGAAAATTCTATTGAATTTACCTGGTTATGAAGAATGTGCACTGTCAGTGGTTCTGGACAGCCTGGATCTCAGGAGCCATCAGCTGCCCAGCATGGAGGCAGCACCAGAGCCTGCACCGTGTGGTGCTGAGGGACAGGTTGTCCTGAGTGTCAGCTGGACCCCCTCGACAAAGCTAATTAAATGTTGATGCTTTGTTTCTCATTGTCTTGCTATGTAACTAAACAGGCACTGCTTTTCATGGGATGGTCAAAATCTTAAAGCATTGTGGTACCTGCCCTAATTAGACAACAATAGTATATACAACCCCATGCACCCACAAAACACTTTTCACATTGCGATGTGGGTTTCAAGAGAAAGCAGACATGAGGTAAATCAGTTTACCAGGGTGGCAGGTCCCACAGGGGTGGGACCTTGGCTTGTGCTGCTGTGGATGTGGACAACAAGAAAATAAAGCACAGGCCACTTGGTAAATTGCCCTCGGCAGGTGACACATTCAGAGCCCTGGCGTCAAATCCTGCATTGCTGCCCTCCTTACAATAGAAACCCACCTGGGTAATTAGAAAGCCACCACCTCGCTGGTGTGGTGGAGGATATTTTATGGTGCTCTCCCACACTGCTCGCCCCAGGAAGCCTCAAGCCCTTGGTCTGTGCAGGGCAAAGGGGATGTGTCCCCGTGCTGCACAATACTCCATCCCAGAGCACTGCAGGCGTGGGACAACCCTCTTGCACACCCAGCTCTTCTAGAAATTGTTATTTTTAGTCTTCTCAGCTTTCCTGTATTGGGGAAAATATGTCCCTATTGTTCTGCCTGCTGCACAGTTCCTGTGGACTGCTGCAGTTCCCAGCAGGAGCAAACAGAGGCAGGACCTGGACCTGGCAATGCTGGGTGGAGTTTCGTGTGTATAATGAATGTGTTTTGGTTAATGAATAGTAGTTGGGGATGGAGATGTAACTGAAATCAGGTATTCTGCCACACCTACCCCACAGGCTTGGTCCTCTTCGTGTCTGTTTTGGCACACAGAAGTATCCTGATATTCACTGAAAACAAGATTAAACCACCCAACAGAGCCAACTTAGGGTGTGCTTTCCCAGTGAAAAAAATTATCCAAAGGAGTTCCTGCCTCTCAGCAGCACTTTGTGCCCTCAGCTATACCAATGCACCCAGTTCTTCCATCTTAATTTTAACCCTGACTCCTAGAACAGCCTTGTGCAGCATGATGGGGTGAGCATGAACTTCATCGGTGAGGCCACAAAAATCAAGTCCAAGGTAAAGGCCTCTTCTACTGAAGGAAACACATCCTGGGATAGAAGCCAGCACCAAGGAAGCTCCAAGTTGTACCTTTTGGTTCCAGAAAGGAAAAAAAAAAATGAGGTTTGGAGCGAAATTCTGATCTTTCTAGATGCAAGCTGGCCAGGGACATTGATGCTTCCCAGCACGGACTGTCAAGGTGATTTGGGAATGTCCTGATTGGGGTTGTAGAAAAGGCCTCAGAGCATTGCAGAGCTCTTGGATCTGTGTGCATGGGACAATGTGTTTAGGCTAGAAATGAGAAAATAGGGGTGGAGTGGGGAGCCTTTTATTCCATCAACAAGAGGCAGAGCAAGGGGCTCAAGATGTAGATTTAACTTGCTGTGGGTTCACCATATGTCAGGAATGAGGTGGATGAGCATGGCCCCACCATGGTGGGGAGGATGGGCTGGGAGATGGGTCAGGACCCCTCCAGCCCAATTGGGGCTGACTGGGAACAGTGGGTAGAAGGGGATTTCACCTTGTCAGCCGCAGTACCCTAGAGAGCAGCTCTAGAGAGGACTTGGCTGCCCAAGTCAGCCCTGGAGAGGCAGCTCCATGACCTGATCAGCATCACCTCACCTGCCTCCTTTAGGTGTGTCCCCCAAAACCTACAGGGCTGTTTACACAGCAGCCTTATAAAGTAGGGACAAGTGTTTTGTTTTTCTCTCTCTCTTTGAAGGAAGTGTCATGCAAACAGAGTCAGTGCAGCTAATGGGTTACTGCCTGGGCATCTGCATGCAGGGACTAAATCTCTGTCCTGGCAAGGTGTCACCTCCCAGGTGAAAGCTTGTCCAGGAGGAGATTGGGCACTTGATACAGAGGAAAATTATCACCTCCTTCTTAATTATTCCCAGCCAAACTCAAGTTAAATTAACTGATTACAACCTGGCTCATGCGGAGCTCCCCATCCTTTCCCAGCATGGGTCCTTGTATTACCCCTTTGTGGCTGAGGCTCTGTCATCCCTCCTGTCCCCCATCCATTTCATGACACAGATCAAGCCCAAAGATCTTAAATTCTGAGTTGGATGATATGGGTGTTGCTGCTGGCTCTGTCTGGCACACTCAGTGTGGGAGGTTTTGAAACTCACAGAAGAAAATGGTGATTTGAGCCATGAATATTTTCTTTAAATTTGTCTTTGTTTCTTTGGACAGAGGTGATTCCAAGTGCAAAAAGCTGTGGCTTCCTCTGGATGAATCTGGACTGAGAGCAACTTCAAAAATTCTTTGGGAAAAACAAAGTGAGGAGAAAAGCTTTTTCTGGCACTGGCTTTGCCCACAAATGGATGGGGAGCCTGTACTGCTGTGGGGTTTGTTCCCCCCGTGGTGCCCACGTGGGCTCTGGCACTTTGCTGTGGGTACCCCTAAGGAAACCCCTCTTGCTTTGCCTGTCTTCTCACAGGGTTGAGCTCTGTATTTCCATTTCACACTGCAGCTGGACATTGATGCCATGTTCATACCTTGCTTCCATCAGTCTGGTCGTGCCATGCATTTCTTCATCTTTGAGGTGGAAAGAGACAGCTTCAGTGTTACCTGAGGTCAGAGAAGGATGACAGCTCTTTGCAAGGTCTCTGGTTTTACTAAACCAGTTTTAGGCCTTTACTATTCAGTTTAAAGTTGAATGGGTAAGGCGGGGATCTGGCTCAGGGGTTCAGCTCATCAGCATTCTCCAGGCACAGAGAACTGTTAGGACACTCCATGGGGTGATTTTTCCCCCAGCGACACCCATTAGAAACAGATTTCCTCAATCATATTCGCTTGGTAAATCCCAGATCAGGTCTGAACACCTGAGCTGTGGTGGTTCTGGAGGGATCTCTGCCCCACCCCCGTGAGGATGAGCACAATTCGCTTTGCATTCGTTAACTCTGGGGGGTGGAAATGGAGCCAAGCCGCAGCGCCAGGATCAAGCCCCCAGGCACAGGGCCGGGAGCGGAGGCTGCCAGGCGCTGGGGATGCTGCGGGGATGTCCCGGCGCTGTCCCGGCAGTGTCCCCGCAGGCTGGTGACAAGGCTCCCCCCTGTGGGACGTCCCCGCACCGCACACCCGTCCCCAGCCCGTGCCTGGTGGCAGGGGCCGGGTGGGCACACGGGGTGGCACAGGCTGCAGTGCCCCAGCCGAGCACCTCGAGCGGCAGCTGGGATGGAAGCTGTGCAGCAATCCCGCTGCCGGAACCGCCTCGGGGGAGTTTTCTGTGCTCATTGCTCAGGCTGGCTGGCCAAGCCCTGGGATTTTCAAGATGTATTGAGAAAAAAAAAAAAAAGAAGCCCTTTGTTGTGGATCTGTGGTTCATCTGGCCGTGATGGAGCTGGGTGGGCAAGAGCAATCCTCCAACAGCACCCAGAGCCTTTCTTCCCCCAAGGTCACGTCATTGTAGCTGCCCCCGTCTCGCTCTGGATTGATGCCACCAAAGTCATCAGCGTTACAGGGGATGTCTGCCAGCTTGAGGCACTGCAGCTGGCACAAGCTGTGTGACCCCTACTCCCTCCCAGTGCCCGTGCTCCTTGCCGCCCGTGCTGGCACCGGGTGAGGTCCGTGCTGCAGTCGATGCGCACGGCCAGGAGCAGCGCTGTGGGCTCGGGTCACCCAGATCCCACTGAAATAAGAGCCTGGACAGGACAGAAATAAAACGGTGAGTCTGGAAGAGCACTGAAGAGGCTGGAGCTATTATAAAGCCATTATGGAGCTATTGCAATACTATAAGCTATTGCTACTCCTGCTCCCCGGAGAGAAGAGTCCTGGCAGTGGGAGCGATGCTGCTGCCCCAGGGCATCCCTGCTGCCTCCATCCCTGCCCTTGGGCTCAACCCCAAAAGCACACGCCTTCAGCCACGGCTCCTCATGCCTGATTTCTTCATTGCTAAATGAAATGTGTGATTTTGGACCTGCACACGTGTTTCTTTAACACTTCGTGGTGGTGACTCGTCCCAGTGCTAGCAAGGATGGGGGGACCAGCTGTGGTCAGGCATGACCTGAGGTAGCTTCTGCAACTAGATAGAAAAATAAAACCCCAATTCTTCTCTCTGAGAGCATATTTCCAGCATCATGAGAAAACAAAGCAAACCAAGAGGGATTATTTTCCCCAAACAAGATGCTGTTTGAAAACACCCACTTGGAGTCACACACAATTTTTTTCTCTCACTTGTTGTTGCAACTTCACCAAATCAAAAATTTTGATACCAAGTTGGCTTCTGAATTCATGAGACCAGCTTAAAATTTCTGATTTCTTTTTTAAATTTTGAAAATTCTCATTCTTTTTGTTCAGTGCATATTGTTGGAGCCTTAGGAGACCTCATTTTCACGTGTCCCTTTGACCAGAGCAGCTAGGAACCCCCTTTTGCTCCCCTCTCCTCATCCTTTCTTCCTGATTCCCCACGGATTGAATGAATTCTGGACCCGGGCCTTGAAGCAAACACGAAGAATTGAGAGATTTGCAGTTGATGGTAGGAGTTGTCAAGAGCTGTTGTCAGCACAGCTTACAAAATATGCACAAACCATCACCAGCAACTGTTCCTTCCCAAGGCAGCTCTCCTGACAAGACAGCGAGCACACGGAGCCGCCTCTCCCGGCGCAGGAGATGGAAGCAGAGCTTACCCTGCTGTCAGTTTGAGCGGCGTTGGGCTGGAGCTGGAGAAACACCCCCGCACAGCACACACCTGCTCCCACACAGCCTGGCTCAGCCCCAGCCGGCCCCGGGAGCCTTTCACGCTCCAGCCTGAGCGGGCTGTGCTGCCGGGACACACCTCGGTGCCCGGGCTGTGACAGCCAGAGCTCCCCGGGGACTCATGGACGCGCTGGGTGGGAACAGGTGGAGAGGCCAGGGCTGGCTGCCCGTGCCAGGGCTCCAGGAGGACACAGTGGCTTTGTTTGCCCGTGCACAGTGTGGGAGGCTCCCCCAGCTTGGCACTAGAAGGTTAGTGCTATTCAAAAGACTATTGTTTTCACCCTGTGTTTTTGGAAAAACAAGGGGTGAGCCAGGCAAAGGCATGAGAACCACCCTGGCTTCTTCTGCCTTGAGTTTCTGCTGCCGTGAGCGCCTCCCTGGCTGCACTCCCAGCCCCTGACCTCTTTCCCACGCGGTGCAGTTCAGATTCCCGATCCTGCAGAGCTTTTACAGGTCTTCATTTGCTCAAATCTCTCTCCTGTTTCCTTCCCTGATCCTCTCTTAGCAGGAGAGATCTCTGCTGCATCAGGACCAGCCCTTAAGGCAGAACAAACACACAAAAGTGTTTTCAAAGACTTCTCCAGCCTTAGCCTTGCAAAAGCATCCCAGTTTCTGTTGTGGCGGCCAAACCACTGGCCAAAACACATTGCCCTCGTCACTGTAGAGCTGTGGCATGTCTCAGCAGTCATGGGGCTAATGACCCAAATAAGAGAGAATATCCAAAAATATTTGAAAAATACCCCAAATGTGCTTTGAGGCTCAGCTGTGGTATCTGAGCTGGGGCTGGCAGGACCTCCCGGATCTTCTGGCTGGTCCCCAGCTGAGGTGGAACATACATGTCCTTTGCCTAGGAGATCTAGGCTTGGGGCTTGTTCTCCCTGGCTTTTGCTGCTATCAATGCCTGCCTAATGAGATTTATTAAATCAACTCTCTTTGGTATAACAACGACAGGAATGCAGATCTCCTCTGCCCAGCCAGGGCTTGCTGTGACTGTGCACAGCAATTCAAGGTGACTCACAGGGGCAGGTGGACTTGGCCAAGATCCCCAGAAGGCTGGCCCTATCCCTGGGATCCAGGGGGCAAAACTGGCTTCATGGTGATGCAAAGAAAGTGGGTGTTTATCTGTATATAATGCTCATCTGCATATAATGATTTTTTTTTGGCCATAACTGCATTAGCATGGAAGGTATTTTTCCTTTGGAGGAGTTAAAAGGTAACACCTTGTTTATGTACCTTTATATAACAGCAAGGGGCTGCTGCTAATTGGCAGAAATATTTAAGTTTCCCACCTGGAGCTGGTTCTGTTTACTGATGAGCTTGTCTCCAGCTCAGCTGCTTATCACCATGGAGGCTGGGAAAGGGCCTCAGCTCCTGGAGTGGCTGTTGGGGATCCTTGGAGCTGGAGGATGCTCTTCCAGGGAGTGAAGGTCAGGTTAATGCCTAGAAGGTGTTTCCTAGGTGTGGGTAAGGTGTTTGCTTTGGTTTAGCTTGGCTTGGCTCTGCTCATAGCTCCCTCTCAATGGCAGCAGCAAATATTTCCTTGTGTAATGCCTGGAAGGATGAAAATTCCCTTTCTCAGCCTGAAGTAATAAGCAGTTTCCTGGTTGGTGTCCCCAACTTGCCCCACAGATCAGGGCTGTAATGCTCTTTGGTTAAGATAACAGGGAGCCAAACCTGTCTCTGCATTTGACAAACTTTAATCTCCCGGTGCAGTTCCTAGGTTGAAATGGTCTCCCCCAGCAGCAGAGAGGGATGTTCCTCAAATCAGAGTAGTGCAGCTATGTGTTTTTAACTTTGAGCCTCTGTGAACTTGTAATTGTGAAAGAACTCCCCAAGCCCTGCCATAAAGCCGTGCTCCACCTGGGGCAGGTGGGGGAAAGCTGGGAAGATCTGGCCTTTAACCTTGAGGAGTTTTTCCAGGTGTGCAGGTGTTTGTAGCTTTTGTAGTCAGATCTAGGGGTGGGGAATGTGGCTAAAGTTCTTCTCAGCCTATTTAGCGAGGTGAGATGTGTGGATAAAAGCATTGAGATGTTGGGTTTACTGTTTCAGGCTTTAAATTCAAACAGCTAAATTAGGAGCAGGCTTCATGGGGGGAGGCTGAGCCCTGCAGCAGCACCAGGAACAGCCCTGAGCCAAGTGTTTGGGCAAACCTGAGTTGTGCTGCCAATCCTTTGTACCTTGGAAATGCAAGAAGAGAATATCTCTGTTGTTTTCTTTCTTTGGACAGACCTCTCTTCTGTTCTGCCCGAAAAGTGCAGGCTGAGGACACAGCCCAGACCTTTGATTTTTCGAACAATTTGTGGGCAGAGACACCAGCCCCTGTTTCAGTGATGCCAAAGAAGTTTTTGGTGATTTGCAGTGTATTTGCTGAGTGAGTCGGCAGATGCTCTGAACTGGCAGAGATGAAGGGAGATCATCGTGTGGGACAAAACCGAGGAGGAAGTCTCATCTGTGGCCTTACTGCTGAGTGCAGGACAAAGCTTAAAAACCATCCTGGGGAAAGTAACGGGGTGAATGAATCTGGTTGAACAGTAGGAACTCTACAGATTTCTGTAGGTGGTGTTGCTCTAAGTACTATCTCTAAATGCTTCCTCCGTGGAGGAACCATCATCAAAGCAAATATTTAAATAATGTCAGAAGCTCCTTGATCCCAGAAGTGTGCAGGGGTGAGGGGAGGGCATGAGTCACAAAGAAAAGAGCACTGTTTTCTTTGTTGCTCAGCCTCTCACATTCCTTACCTTTTATATAAAAATTAGTATTAATAAATCCAGCTGATCTTAAAATAAACACCCCTTTGAATCAGGTGCCAAGGGGTCCTCAAATGAGAAAATGAAAAAAACTCTTGGTCATGAAAAGAAAACATCAGCAGTGTTGAACTGCTGAATGTGGATTGAAACAGCAGTCTCAGCCCTTTGGACACCACCACTATAACAAAGCTCTGACAGAAATCATTGGTCCTCTTGCCCTGTGTTTTCCTTTGGTCTCCTGCTCACCTCTGGTTACTTTCTGTTGCCAGCAAAGGTCACAGTCTTGTGGATCCACTTCTACTTTTAATTGCAGTTCTGACTATTCACATTCAATGTCAAGTGTCAAAAAGCCCTTAAGTAAACAAGAGCTTTCCCATTCCCTTCTGTTTTCTGAAGCCTGTAGGCTGTGTTCTGCCTCACCTTATTCAGATACAAGCCCAGACTAACCCTGCTGAAGTACACAGAGCTACTTTCACTTCGCATCACGAGTAGAATCAAACTGAAGCTCCAGGAACAGCAGTTCATCTGCCCAGAGTACACACTTGTTTTTCTAATATGATTGCAAATTAATTCCAGAGATAATGTGATACCAGGTAATTGTGAGTCCCCTGAGCTGGTACCAGAGTCCATTTTTGCCAAGTCCTCTACAGGCCAGTGAGGATGTTATTGCTCCACCAGTAATGAAGACGTAGGGAGGCCTTTCTTGCTTTGAAGGTTAGTGTCTTACACCCCTGTGCTGCTAAAGGTCTTTCTCTCATCCCAAAAAATCAATGCAGTACTTAATTTTCCTTCTTCCTTCCACCTTCCCTTGTTCTTGTATTGCTTGGTATGAGAAAGGCCAAAGGCTGTGTTTGTGCTGCAGTTATCCAAGGCTGACTGGATCTATGCAAGTTAGATAAAAAAGCTGTGGAGAGAGAGTGCTGTAGCCTTCTCTTCATCTGGAATGTTGAGTATGTCCTTAGCCCAATTATCAATTTGGCATGGAATTTTTAAGTGGGTACTTGTCTCTGGAACCTCTAACCTGCTGCTGGACAAGACTGAAGCAGGCCAGTGGCTTTCCCTCCTACGCATGCCTGCTGCCAGGGTGGGGCTTTCAAAGTGCAGAGCTCCTGGTACACACAGTTTGTCCCTCGGGGTTCCCATTAAACACTCTTGAGAGTGAAGGGATAGGAGTGAAGTCTCCAGGCTGCTGTGAAACCAGTCAGGGGTTTCCTGTGGATTGGTGCCATCTGGGGCTCTGGGATTTTGCAGGATACAGATGATGGAGAGGGGCTGTGTTCCAGCCAGGGGACTTGTGGGCGCCTAGGGTAACCCTTCCCAACCTGCCCAAACCCCCGAGCCGCTGTGGAAATGCAAACAAAGGGGGAAGGATGTTAGTAAGAGTTGCAGTGTAAACTTGATTTCTGCAAGGCTCAAAGACGGTTGGTCAGAAGAAACCTGTTTATTGTGAGGTTTAGGAAAACAATTTTTATGCAAATTGCCTTTTTTTGCCAAGTAATGGGGTTGATACACAACTTGGAATTATAATTTTAAGAATACAAATACATAGTATCTTCTTCAACAAACACAAAACAAACTTCTCCAGGGAACATTAAATGAACAAATGTTTCCTAAAATAAATGGGCAACAAATATGGAGTGGGAAGGACAAAATAAAACAACAACCCAACTCAGAAGCCAAAACCCCACCGAAGAAGCGGCAGTCACATCTTCAATTTTACACTCAGGCTGTACTTTCACTTTGCTTTTCCTGTTCGATAGCTGGCAGAAAAACAGGAAACAAAAACACCATCAGTAAATGTTACTGTTTATGAACAATAAACTTTGCCTTCCTATGGAGACAGACTGAGGGAGTTTTGGGGGTGTACAGCCTGAAGAAGAGAAGGCTCTGGGGAGACTTTAGAACCCCTTCTAGCACTTAAAGGAGCTACAAAGGAGCTGGAGGGGGACTTTGGACAAAGGCCCAGAGTGATAGAAAAATGGGGAATGGCTTGATACTAACAGAGGGCACGGTTAGATTAGATGTGAGAAAGAAATTCTTCCCTGTGAGTAAGGCCCTGGCACAGGTTTCCCAGAGAAGCTATGGCTGCCCCATTCCTGGGAATGTTCAAGGATGGGTTGGATGGGGCTTGGAGCAACCTGGTGTAGTGGGAGGTGTCCTTGCCCATGGCATGGGGTTGAAACAAGATGATCTTTAAAATCCTTTCTAACCCAAATCATTCTGTGATTCAATGATAATAGTTCTGCAGGACACCAATTTCTGTGGTCATACTTAAAGCCAGAGAATGGTTAAATCCATAATTGGTTGTTTTGATCATCCTGAAAATGACAACTCATTCCCATATCTGCATAGCTAAAAGAGAGCAGTTCATGGTGTGCAAAACTCCTCTTGTATTTACAGATTTAGCATTAGCAAGGATAATAAAACGGGAAAAAAACAGGTATCTGATATTGATGGACTGTGCGTGTGCATGGCTATCATCCACAGTGATTAGCAGTACTCTTCTGAAAGAAACTGCTCACAAAATCTGCTCCAAATGCTCCTTTCATATCTGAAGGTGAACATGAATCCCAGCCTTATCTGGCTCTCCGTGCACAGTGTGTATGGGAGAAGACCTTGTATGAGAAAAGCTCAGGGGTGTTTTTCTGAGGGAGACTGCCTGTTAGATGAGGATGATGACGGGTTTGCTTGCAGCCTTATTCCAGAGAAGGTGCCTGGAGGTCTCCTGCCCAGGGCTGACAGCAGGTACCAGTGGGAGGCAGCAGCTCATTTGCCTGCTAACATTAAAGCCAGAGCCCGGGCACCCTCTGGGGACGCTGCCTGGCCTGCCAGGGATGGGCAAAGGTTCCCCCGTGCCTCCAGAGGGGCTGGTAACAAGGTCATTACAAACAGATTGATCCTGTTACCAGCACCCAGTGGGAACACTGGTCTTGCTTTTAGCAGAAGCAAGAGCAATCCCATCAGAGAAAGGGTTTTTCAGACAAAATGCACCCTTGGTTATAATTATTGATATCCTTGGAAGCCTGGCATAGAGTCTTAGTATTTTCCCCACTTAAAGTCAGGGATGAGTTTGAGCCTGTAATCCTGTGATTAGTATTCATTTTGCATATGAACTGCAATACGGATTATGTACTTGCTACTTGTACTTCAAATAGCCTCATAAGCACTTACTTTCTTTAGTGGGCAGTGGATTTTTCTCTCTGGTTTCTGTCTTCTTCAGCTTGGTCTTGTCAAATGTTTCAATTTCTGCAAAATCTGGTTTGTCGGACATGATGGGTCCTGACAAAGAAAGGGAAAACACACCCATGGCTTCATTAGCTAGTGCTGTGATATCAGCCATCTGCAAAGCATTTTCTCCTCAAGAGAAAAAATATGAAAATACCATAAAAATGTTTATTCAAAAACCCCCACAAACCTAACACTCAATCTGGGACCTTTCTCTGAGGCTTGGCTCTTTCAGAGCAGAAGAGGAAATGCATAAATAGAATTTTCTCTAGCTTTCTCAGATGAAATTTATAGAAATCATATTTTGCACATGGCAACAAGAATAGTCAGTAACAAAGAGACAATGATTAATTGCCAGTAATCCACGGTGCCTCCTGACATTAACCTGTATTTTAAGAAATGCTGCTAACCGGAAAATCTACAATAAACACCAAATCCAATAGGAACAAAGAGCTTCAATTATGATTTTCTTTTAATTAATAGGATTTGTCTTTCATTCTGAGCCCCTTGTACTGAGTACATCCATCCCCTGAGCTGCTGTGGACACTTGAGCATAACAATAGAGGACCGGTTCCCCCAGCCCTTTGTTTGCTCTTGCTCCATATCCCAGTCACAGCTCAATGGCTTTGATTATACTCTGTTATAATAAAGAGAAATCCACAAAGCACACTAGCGTTTCACCTGTCAAAACTTCCCTAATGCAATTCATCCCTCTATTTAGAAATTCAAGTTAAAATCCAGCCTGGGCGTTATTCCCTTTATTTCAGTGGAGTTTCCCATCAAGGCAAGGCTTGGCCCGGAGATGGCTGATGTAATTATATTTTTTCCTTCCTGCAGAAAATCAGATTTCATTGCTATCTGCACTGAGACAACAGTAAATATTCACAAGGAAAAAAAATTTTAAAAATTAAAAGCTACTAAAACCACATGGCATTACCGTCTGGCTGCTCTCTCTTCAGCTGCTTGGTGGCCGTCTGAGGCAGTGTGAGTTGAAAAAGGTCAGGGTAATCCCTCCTCTCCTCCCCCCTCCTCCCCCCTCCCAAACCCATCGCTATTAATATTGATTAGTTTAGTGCTGAGATTGCTCAGCGTTTAGGGAAAGGACAGATTGCTCTTGTAGAAAGTGAGGGAGGGAAATGGGAAAACTGACATGGAAACCTGCCAAATTACATCTTAATTTTTCTTTTTTTCTGTTCTCTTCATTTACCATGATAATCATATTGAAGTTTCCCTTTCCACCATTTTCCAGTGCTGAGGTTTGGAGTAAAGGTGAGGTTTGGGGGTTGCTGCTGCCAGGTTAGTTTTTCAGGGGGGATTGTAGGTGCATTCAGCAACATGCCTGGGGACCATCCCTGCATGCCCAGGCTGGCAGAAGCACAAGCTTGGGGCTCTGGAGGGCTCTCAGCACAGCCATGGTGTAATTGCCATGACCGAGGGCCAAGTCTGAGATTAGCACGGCCCAGGCACCACAGTGGCACCCAGGAATGTGTCCTAAAGGGATGTACAATGAATTTCTGCTTGTCCCTGTTTTGGTAGCTGTTAATTCACTTGTTGGGTGCCTCCCTCAGCCCATGGATCTGGAAGCAGGGAGAGAAGGGCTGTATGCATCCTCCTGGATACTGGTGTGGGTTTCCTCTCGTGTACCTTTCAGTGTCTCCATCTGAAATTCCTGTCTAGACTCCTTGACAGTCAGAAAGGGAGGCAATGAAGCTGGGATAAAATTAATTCTGCCCTAGGAGTACCTGGTTTTCTCTACTGATTGTAAGGCAGCTTGAACAATGATCTCAGAGGGACAGAGATGTCTCTCAGCTGATTGAGAACCCCCGGAAGGTCTGTGGAAATTTCTGTTGGCACCACAGGCTTAGGTTGAGTGGGTTTGAGTCTGATATGTGTGTATGGAGAAAATGGTTTTAATGTGCTTAAATGTGTCTTAAGGACCTCTTCTTACATGTTTGTTTAAACTAAAACAATGAATAGATTTGTGGTTGGACTTGATCTTAAAGGTTTTTCCCAGCCTAAGGGATTTGTGCAGGCTGGCTCGGTTATCTCTGCATCTGCACTGACCACACCAAATCACTGTGTGTGTGAACCATATTTAATGCCAGGACTCAGTTCCTTCGCTTCCATCCCACATATCCAACCAGTTGTCACGAATAGAAAGCCATGTTCCTGACTGAAACCCCCTGGGAAAAAGCAGGAAGGCAGCTACTGGGTGAATATTTGGTGTAAGCCATATCTGAGATTTGGCACTGAAGAGTCTTTGTGTCTGTTTAGAGAGAGAGCATTAACCTCTTGCTTGGCTGGACACAAGATTTAGAAGACCAGAAAATACTTTAAAACATAATCTGAGTGATTCATGAATCCAGGCAGTTCATGAGTTTAAGTTTTTAAAATATTTGTCTGTTTTAAAAATAATAATTCTGATTATGAAGAGAGACTAAAACGACAAATTCTCTTAAATTTCAAGAGTAGCACAAGTTCTTTCAGTGGCAGAGTGCAGACAAAGTGTTCATATCAGCAAGGCAGAAGAATCTCACTTTTTGGTTTTCTGTGTCCAGTCACAGGCCCTGCCCCCAGGATCCACAGCAGAGCTCAGGCTCTTCTAAACATGCTAAGACAGGGTGAGCACGCTTGTTTCCACCACCACTACCACTTTAATTGACCAATTTACTGGCAAACCTAATACTAAAACAGTTTGGGATACGTTGTTTGGGTTTTTAGGCTGAAGATAACCAAGTTTTTAATTGATTTTGGGTTGGGTTTATGAGGAAGGTTCAACAGTATTGAGCCAAATAACATAATGATGAGAAATTAAACGTTCTCACTCTGCTGAAATCAGGAGATACCCATCTCCATAACAAACATCTTGACCTTTGCATAAAGCGCCTGTCAAGTTCCTGTAGCTTGTAAAGTCAGTGCTGTGGTCAAACACAGCTCGTGTGGGATTCAAACCTCGTGTTTATATACTCTGTGCAGCACACACAGCTGGATGCAGTTTACACATGGAAAGTTTGGAATTTGGCCTGAGGGCATTGCATACTTTGAGGTAAAGATGGGTAGGTAATAGCTTACTCAGATGCTTTTTCTTTTCACTAGTAATGGAAATATTTTTGCTATATGAGCAGCAAAGCTGTTCTTTGTCAGGTTTTTAATAGCAGGATTTCAGAGTCACCATCTTCAGCAAGGGGAACATGGCATTTACCTGGCCTTGGGATGACTGTGGTTGCAATGAACCTCAACTTTCTTCATGTTGCACAGAGGCAGCAGAATGATCCAGTGTATAGAAATGTGAAAAACCAGAAAGCCAGTGGAGTGTGCAGACTATAGAATCTTTACAGATGCTCTACATATAAAGCATGTAAAGCTACTCTGGTATGGCTGTGCCTGAAAAGCTGCCTCATACAATGGAAGCTGTATTTTATTTCAACTTGTTCCAAAAGATGAAGGGCTGAGTCAAACCTGCCAGGACTGACACTTCTGATACCAGTGAGTCACCTGCCATTGACAGCATTAAACCGTGCCTGGCAGCACCAGCCACTGAGTCTGTCAGACACCCACAGAGCAGCAGGGAAAAACAAACACTTACCCTCAGCATTCGGGAATAGGTGAGAGGAAACATTTAGAGGGAGCTCAAGTGAAAAGTCTGAAATGTGAGGCTGGGAGCTCTGGACCCTGCTGCCACTTGACCTTTTCCCTTGGCTGCTGTTACTTGGCTATATATTCCTATATATATATGTATATATATATATAGGTTGTAGCCTTTTAACGGGCTGGGGGATGCTGTGCTCATGTTTGGCACAAGAGGTGCTCTGGAAATGCCAAGTTTCACAGAGACAAGGTGGGCAACTGCCAGAAGAAGAGGTTTCTTTCTCTTTGGTGTAGCAGTGGGAATCAAATGGTGTCTATTTCCATGGGGAGCTGCGGGGGGACAAAGTATCCTAATGTGAGCACCGGGGTAGAGGAACAGACGCTCGAGCAGATCAGTGTCTGTAGCTGAGCCAATAAGCTGACACAACTGATTTTATAATCACATTAGTGCTGTCTTGAAATAACACACCCACTCAAATATAACAGTGATTTCATTTTCAAAATGCTGTGGTATTTTTGTACTAAAGGTAGGGGATCAATTTGTCAAGGCTGAAAGCTGGGCTGGAATCTGCATGGACCCTAATTCCTGTAGGTCCCTGTGAACACTGAGCACCTTCCAGGCAGGTAGCAGGATTGGGTGTATTATGAGCTGTCCTCAGAAGGTTTCCTGTCCTCAGGGGAACAGGAAAAAGAAAAGACTACGGCTTCACTGAAAGGGTTTTCTTAGTTCTCTTTGTGCCTTTTGTTCCGTCTTTGTGCCAAAAAAAATCCCTGTTTGAGAATGGGGAAAGGTTCCCAGGCTGAGAGTCAATGAATCCTGAGGGTGTAAGGAAGGCACTGATCCCTCTGTGGCAGGCTCTCTTCTGTAATGCTGCACTGCCAGTGAGTAAATACTTGACACTTGTCTTACACTGGGTGTTTTATCATTACCTAAGGTGTTTCATTTTCCTTATCACGACCATTGAACCTTGAGGGTAGGTACATGCAGAAGATGAGGGGGGAGGAGAGGCAGTTGTAGACAGTCCTTCTCCTTGGGTGATTTTTTCCAATCCCATGTTTTCCAAATAGCTGAGGAGTTCAGACAAGTCTATACCAGAAGCAAAAGGAGAAAACAGAAGCTAGTGGGAGAGTGGGAGTAAAAATTTCCTTTCTCTCTCTCTCTTTTTTTTTTTTTATATTATAAAACTTGGTATGGGGGTGAATTTTGAAAATTTAAACCAGATGGGGATTCTTGCAACAGAACTTTCTCAAGAAGTGACCCAAAAGCGTGTCTTCCAGCACAAAGTACTTGGCTGTGGCCTAGCTCCTTCTAGCTAAATGTGTTGACCCATGCATGAATTATTAAAGGGAAAAGCAGAATTAATACAAAATGTCCATGCACCGGCTTCTCCCCCACAAGCCAGGGTGGGGGACAAAGCGTGTGATGTGCTAGTCACATTAGTTAGTGCTACAGAGCATATGACAATTTGGGATGAATACTGGTCTAGAGACACTAGTTTAGCATGACTTTGAGTCTTTAATAGTCTTTTTAAAAATTTATTTCCTCCTTTCTGTCTCTGGACAGAAGCATCTCCTGCCAGCATCAGTTTAGGGAAGGAGTAAGGCAGGGAAATCTTGGATGAGCATTTGGAGTGTGCTCAAACATGACTCTTCTAAGTGTAGCTGGCTGCTCTGGAATTAAGCAATCCACTCTTGGGACTCTCCCTCTCTTTGCTTCAGGCAGGAGAAACATTACCATTAAAATTGTGGCACCTACTGTGCAGCAAACAGATAACCAACATAATCCAGGAGAAGACAGATCAAAGATCATAAAATCCAGAGACTGACTAACTTTATGGTAACTTCTGATTTTCCTTTTGTCCAGAGGAAAAAGGACAATAGGTGGTTCTGTTGTTACAATCTGTGCTGTGCTGGGGTAGCTACAGAGGTGAGGTATTCTTCACTCCTGGGACACAGGGCTGTGGATGTGGTTTTAAGGGGCACCTCACCAGCACTTCTCTTTGTGTCGCCAAACCATTCCACTCTCAATAGCCTGGGATTCCTGGTAGCTTGAGTGGTGTTATGTTTGGGGACAAGATAAACTCTGAAGTTTTTTCAGCTGCTTAAGGAAACAAGGCTGCTGAAGCAGAGGAACAGAAAAGGCAGCCAAGTTACCTTTTCTAGCTGATTACTCTGAGCAATTTACAGAATAAAAACTTGTATTTCTCCATTGTTTTTTCCAAAAATAATTTTCCAATTTTATAAGCTTGTCATACAGTGTACACCAAACACATAGGTATTGCATATTGTGTACAAGGTCAACAATTATGTAAGAAAATGGTAATCACTAAGTTCCACATCTGTTAACTTCTGCCTTTTCAATGAAAGCTGCAAGTATTTAATGTTAAACACTGTTTCTTTTTTTAAATGTAAAAAAAAGAAAAAAGAAAGATGATACTGTTTACCTCTCCTGGTATCTGAAGTGAACATCTCTTTCTTCTCTTTCTTTCACCTGAGTGAACTAGAACATTTTAAATGAATACCTTAATGTATTTTTTTTTTCTTTCAAATGTATGCAAAGTGCCAAAATCAGTTGGATTAAAGCTCTGTCTTCATCCTAGAGTTAACCTGAGCGCTATCAAAGTGACTCCTCTGGAGTTAGTGTACCTTGAGTATGAGTGACCACACCATGAAATAACATGGGAGCAGCAGAGAGTGATTGTGTTGGCAGCTGACAGATTGTGGAAACGTGAACTGTAGCCTTTCCTCAACCCAAGGTAAAAGCACCACAGCAGCTTGAGCATAGATTCCATGTGAGTGCAAAGAATGGGAATTCAACAGCAATGGGGACACACAAGGTTTAATTTTTCTTTGGGGCATGAGTGTGTATGTCCACAGCCCAAACTCATGAATGCAGAGAAAATCAAATAGGAAGTGGAAAATGCAAGTATGCAGTACTGCAATTTTTGCTTGCCTGGTGCATAGTATTCACCCTTTGGATGAATACTAGCTTGCATAAAATTCAAATAACTCAGCTGTCTACAGATGGGGGGTGGGGAGGAGTGTGGGAAGGGGAACAGACGGAAGGAAATGGAACTGAGAAGACTGAATTAACCTTTCAATGTCTTGAATTTCAAGGAGGGAAGAATTATCTCTTGTTAAGTCTGCAACCATGCAATTAAAATATGAACAAGTCTTAAAAGCCACATTTGACCCATATTCCTAGATTTCTACTTTAAAGACAGATCTTCTAAAAGCAAGATTCAGATCCTAAAAGTGTTCAGAGGCAGGGAAAAAATCTCATGCTGTAAATGTTTATTTTAATCACAGAACTCTAGTAGAAAAATGAGTAAAAATGTCTGACATTTATGCAGAACATGTGCCTTTGATACTGAATTCTGTTTTTAAAAAATCCTTACCTATATGTCTAGTAATGGCTGACAGTCTTTGAAATGATGAATGGTTTTCTCTGGGCTGGAGTTTTTGTTTGTATAAAATAGATCCTTTCACCTGTTTGCTTGAGCATTGTGAAGCCTTGTTTGTTAATACAGGGCAAAGCTTTAAAAATGATCTTTGATTCTTAGGTGCCCTTTTGAACACCATGAGTTTGAACAACTGGATACTTACTGATAGGAGAGTTTCCATGGAGAGTTATGGATGTTCAGCATGGCCAAGTGTCATGTGCTGGGCATCCTGAAACAAAATGTTTGTTAGAAAAATTTGCTATAATGCTGGAAAAGAACAAAGTAAAGACTCAGCTTGGTGACATGTCTCTGTTTCTGGATGAAGTACGCAGGAAAGGAAAGCTCTTTGCAGAGCAACCAGCTGGAAAGTGTTTGCTAATCCTTCCTTGGTGTTGAAAGGACTCAAGTTTGTCAATACTTTTTGCTAGATATCAATAGGATCCACTTAAGGCAAAAATTTGAGCACTTCCAAGTTCGGAAGAATGTATCAAATAATTTGTAGGTGAACAATTAAACCCAAAAGCAAATACTTTGCTGTCATACAGATAATTTCCAGGAAAAACTCTTTGGCATATAATACACAGGTATTACAACAGACAGTGTCTTGTTTTGCTATGCGTCAGATTCCCATTTCCTACTAGTAAGATAATAACCTGATATGAAGGTAAGGAATTGCATGGCAGGCTATCAACCTTCCAAGGATTCTATAGCTTTGCAAAGCTGATTTAAGTCTTGGAGTATTTTAGCTCAGTTTGTACTAAGCCTTGTGCAACTGTGAGCACAGTTGGGATAAGGATATTTTTCCTTAAGTTTCTTCAGTTTCTGATGAGGTGTAATGCAGGGCTCTTGCTGGAAGTAGACTTAATTGGAAGCTAAATTCTTCAGAGAACATTTATGCTAAAGCCATACTAGGTCAGGATGGGAACTGGGGATACTTGAAGGAAACATGGCTCCAGTTCTTCTGTGACATATACTGACAATAGTGATTTGTGCTTATGAATAGCTTTTCCTGAGAACAACGGAATTACACTAATAATTATTCAGATCTACTGAGTTACTTTGTAAGCACTTAGCAGTTAATCTCTGCAAAACTTTTAAGCTGAGCAATTTAGCTGTAAGGATTTATAAGAAAACACACTGAGCTGCAGAAATGGTGTGGCTCTGGGCACACCCTTCATGGTGTGGCTCTGGACATGGATTTACTGATGAGACAGGGATGCCATGGCGCTCTGGCTCTTCAGTCCTAGGAGCCAGATGCTGACCAGTTGCATCTGCCAAGCCCTTGGAGCTGTGCAGCAGCTGGGGAATGGGTCCTTCTGCTCCTCAGCAGCCTCACACTGGGGCCGTGCCACTGTGCAGGGCAATGCAGTGTCATACCTCCTGACATGGGGTGACAGTGCTGTCACACAGTGGGACTGCAGCCTACCCTGCACAACCTGCTCTGAATGTGATTGTGGGTTCAGAGCAGGGACACAAGGCTGAGGGAGCTCTACAGCCTGCACAGCACTACAGGGGGAGGAATATGAAATGCTGCCTTCACAATTCAGGTGTGCCTGAGACAGCGGAAAATGCAGTGGGAACAGCTGATGGACATTGCTCTATTGTGATATTTAGGAGTGATCTGAGAGGCAGATGCTTTCAACAGCTGAATTTTGGGGATGTAACCATGCAGCCACTCATTAGGTTGTTGCCCCTCTCCTCTCTCTATTTACTACTTAGAAAATGTTGCTAAAGCACCAGACAGACTAAGATGGGGAAAAGTCTCAAGGGAAAGTCTTACAAAGAGCAGATTAGCTCACTGCATTTGTTCAGCACAGAGATGAGGAGACAGAGCGGGGCTCTCATCACACCCTGCAGCTTCCCTTAAAGGCAAGGGGAGACGCTGATCTTCTCTTTGATGACCAGTCACAGAACCTGAGGTTTCCCTGTGTCAGGGAAAGTTCAGGCTGGACATTATGAAAAGGTTCTTCACTGAGAGGGTGGTTGGCCACTGGAAAAGACTCCTCAGGGAATTGATCACAGCACCAAGCCTGCCAGAGTTCAATGAGCATCTGGACAATGCTCTTAGTCACATGGTTTAGCTTTAGACAGTCCTGTGAGAAGCAGATAGTTGGACTCTATCCTTATGGGTCCCTTCCAACTTGAGATATTCGACTCTGTGACTCCTGAGTTGTCCTCAACCTTTCAAGTAGACAGCAACAAAACAAAGTGAGCAGAAAAGCCTAAAATGGCAGCCTGGGACTGCATATGTCTGCCCCCTGCAAGGAGCTTTGGAAGCCTTTGAAAGGAGGTAGGATAAGTTGGCATGAAATTGCATATTCAGAGCCAGTTCAGAGGAGAGAAGCCAGTGCCTTGGACTCAAAACCAGCAAACAGGTGCTGTGCAGTGCAGTACCTGCCTGCCTGCGTCTGCTGTCTGTCTCCTCTCACCGCGTGTGCTTTCTGTGTCAGGTTTTTTGCAGTTTTATTCCTGTCAATTGGCCAACGTATCTGCTGAAGAGCCAGCTGGAGTCCGCTCTCCCCCCATGTTTCATCAACAAAATTGCCAGCTTGTTCTGATTCAGTATCTTTATTGTTGTTGATGAGGCTAAATGAATCAGAAAGAACACAGCTATGTATACAAAATACAAATTCAGAAACCTCATCCTGATGCAAAGAAATTTTATTAGTGGTTCAAGTGGAGAAGCCTGCTGTGGAAAGAGATGGACAGCACACGCAGACCTGAGAGGCCATTTCCCCTGACCCTACACGTTTTATTGGGTTTGTGTGTACCTCCTAATGACACCAAATCTTCTAGCACGAAAACAGAGTTTTAGATCTGATTAAACCCAGGTTAATTTACTGTGGGATTGTGACTCTCCCTTCTTTGGATTCTAAATGCAAAACCTTTTAATGGGTCTTAAAAATGTATCTCTAGATAAAATTCAGAATCCGTGCTGGAGAACCTGAAACAAAATCCTCCCAGCTATTGAAAATACAGAGATTTCAATTACTCTCATCCTGCTTGTATAATTTTTCCCCTTTTCATATGTTCTTTGATAGTTTTTCATGGGAGAAAAAAACAGCTTTTCTTGAAAGGATTTTTACTAACTAAACCCAAGTTTCCTTAAATGCCTTATTAAACCCACCACCTATGGCTGCTGGCACTGCATGACAGAAAAAGCTGTTGTAGTTTCAGCATGGCATGTGGGAACCACAGACTGCCAGGCACTGGTTTTAACACTTCGGGTGTAAGCTTGCATCTCCTCTCTAACTTATGCTAACTCACTTTAAGGGTGCTAAATTTTGTGTTTCAAAATGCATTAGCTCTTTGTCAAAGGGCACTTCATTACTTCTGGTGCACTTACATTTGGGAAATGTTTGGCAGTGATTGCTTTTGATGCTTCAATTCAGAAAATTTACAAGAAATACTTTAATATGGTTATGTGAAAAGCAAAACTGGAATCTCAGAATCAGTTACGCCAGAAAAGACCTCTGAGGTCATTGAGTCCAACCTATGTCAACCAGGCCATGGTATTGAGTGCCTCATCCAGGTTTCTCTTAAAAACCTCCAGGGACAGTGACACCACCACCTTCCTGGGCAGCCCATTCCAATGCCTCATCACCCCTTCTGTGAAGAAATTTCTCCTCATGTCCAACCAAAGCCAGCAGGGTACAGGCCTGCATGGTGCCACTACCGGCTGTGGTCACTCTCTGGGCACCCCAGGATGAGAGGAGAGTCTTAAACTGCACCAGAGGAGGTTTAGGTTGGACATGTAGAGGAATTTCTTCACGGAAAGGGTGATCAGACATTGGAACGGGCTGCCCAGGGAGGCGTGCTACTGGCGGTGTCACTCGGTGCTCTCGTATGGTGGACACGGTGATGTTCGGTCCAAGGTTGGACTCGACGAGCTCAGAGGTCTTCCCCAAGCTATTTGATTCTGTGACTCTGAGCCCGCACCGGCCGAGGCGGGTGGCTGAGTTACCGTGCGGGTGAGAACATACGGAAAACGTTAATTTTGTGGCGACCCTCACTCGCACCCCGGCCNGGCCGCGGCAGACGGCGCGGGCAGCGGCCAGCGGAGGAGGGCTTCAAGGAGAGCGGAGCGGCGAGGAGAGGCCCACGCCGGCCCCCGGGGTAGGAAGAGGCGGAGGAACCTGCTGTTGGTGCTGAGGACGGCGGGGAGGGCGAGTCACCCGGCAACGGTGAGGGGCGCGGGGCGCATGCGCGGGGGGTCCCAGCTCGGGCTGCTCGGTGTCACGTCAGGCTTCAGGAACCTTCTGGCACCGGCGCCGAGCGGGGCGCGGGAACTTCCTCCTGCCGAGTCGCTGGAGCCGCTCGCAGGGAGCTGTCAGGAGGCGGGAGCGTCTCCCAGGCTGGTGCCGGTGGGACCTCGCAGGCGGCGCTGACAGCCCGGCTCCTCCAGGAGTTCCCTGCTCCCACAGAGCCTGGTGCCGCTGCCACGGGGCTTGGCGCGCTCACAGCATCAGCCTCGCAGCTCGCTGATAGCGAAGTTGGTCCCAGAAGTTGAAAGAAGGGCAGTCACTGAATGGCCTGTGATCACGAAGGTAGCGCTGGCAGTAAGAACGCTGGGTCATGGACTTAACGCGCCGGCCTGTGACCAAGTGTGTCTTCTGAGGGCTTTGCTGGTGTGGGTTTCCATTGTTCATAGACGCTCCTTAGGGATTTGGATATTTGAGTGGAAGTATTTGGTGCTATCAAAAAGTTGTTTTAACATGAGATGTCCTAGTGTTAGGGTGCTCCTTCAAGCAGGAAAAAACCAACAAAACCCAACAACAAAAAAACCTGCCATCACATAATTGCAACGCCAGCTTTTAATCCACAACTCTCTTGTTCTCAATTTCCTTGGTCTGGCTGCATTTTAAGAAATTTTTACAAAATTTCTTACTGCTGCCAGGCTCAAGATGGGGAAAAAAGAGGTAACAGATGAAGAAAGTAAGTACCACGTAATAACTCTTGCCTGTTGGGGAAAAAAAAAAAAAAAAAAAGGGAATTGTTAAAAACTTAACCTTTTTTTTTTTTTTTGGCATGTGTTCCTGAATATCCTCAGGGATGGAATTGTTAGTTTGTGAATTTAGAAAATTTAGAACAAATGGTTAAACTGGATTGGCATTGAGGTTGGAAGTTTTTCTGTCTTGCATGCAGTTTAATCTGCAGTATAAAAAGAATAAAAAGCTGATTTGTTGGCCTGTATTATAAGCAGTTTAGCTATTTAATTTGTTTTCTTTTTTTTTCTTTTTACTGCTCATTACTAGTAAATTGCTTCGTGTGTTCTTTGTTGCATAGACTTGAAGATGTTTTGAATCTCTTTTATTCGTCTTTGTCTGTATTTTATACATTGTTTGGCTCCATAGGGATTCTTTCCTTGTCTGACTATATAACAATAAGGAATTAAATACCTCAATGTTTTGAAAACATCAAACTGGAAATTTACAGTGTTGTTTCAGAAAAATCAATGAAGTAGAGTCCCATGGTTACATTTAAGGAAGCTGACTCGGAAAAGCTCCTGGTAACTTTTAATGCTTGCAGATTTTGACATGAACAACACGTCAAAACATCTGAGTTTGGCAAATCATAGTTTTTATCTGCTCTGTGTTAGTTTGGGCACTTAGTTTTTGTGTTGCTTCGAACACTGGAGGATCTTCTTGCAGCTCATTAAAAGACTTAATATAACATTTGTCATGTGTGGCTCATACCCTGAGAACCTGTGCAAGCAGTGAAGCATTGCTTTCTAGTGTACATAATGGCATGTTTGCAAAAGCAGGTGAGGCTGAAGAAATACTCTGTGCGTTTGGAACAGACATCAGAAAGTTCTGTGGGTCTCTGCTTGCCGTGTGGGAAGGCTTTATGGGATAGGGTTTTCTCCTTATCTAATACTCAGCCGTTTGATTTCTGGTCAAATGTTACAGCTGAGTAGTGATGCCCCTTTCCAGGGCTCATTGGAAAGTGAGTAAAACCTGCCAGGTCTGAGGTGTGGTGGTTTTTTTTTGGGGGGGGGGACGGACTGTTTTTTGGTGTGTGGTGATTTTTTTTCCCATCCCCCACAAAAGAAGCTGCAGCTACACGGAAGAGGAAGTGATGTCGGTAAGAGAATGCTTCAAGTTGTCCTCTTATTCAGTGCATAGCACTAGGTTAATTTTACTGCCATATTAGCACACAAAAATCTAGTGGCCATTTCAGTAGGAATGGATTAACTACGTGCAGGGCAATTCATCGTTTGCATTTGTAAGGATGAAGGATGGCAAACTTTTTAAACTTTTTTTTTCTTGCATTGCAGGCCTAGTTGTATATTTATTGATAATTTCAGATGTGAGAAATGTTGTTTGAGAACTGAAGAATAACGCTTTATCCAGAACATACAAGGAGGAGATACAGAAGTGAAGGAATATTAAATCTTCTGAATAGGGCTACAGAAGAGAGAGATTGTTACTTGTCATGCAGTTTGTAAAGTGATGGCTCTATCAGTTTTTCAGCAGAGGAGCTCTATGTCTCTTGTCAAAATTGGATTCAGGAGAGAATACAAGAATTTTTTATTGCTCCCTGGAAAGTTAATCAAGCAGTTCAGTCTTGATGACTGTTTTCTTCTGTAAGGTGAGAGATTTTTACCTGCAAAAATTTTGTTTGAGAATAACTAGCTGTCTCAAGGCTTTGGTAAATTCAGATTTATCTTCACAGTTTCTACTAGCTTGATAGCCAGCTCTTGAGATTTGTGGAAGTTCAGTCAGTTCAAGTGAGTTCTGGGGATTATTGCACCCTGAAACATAATGTATTTGTTACTGCATCTTCCACCAGGCTTTTTTTTGCTGTAGAGCTGATTTGTTTTGAAGTCTTAAAAACATAGTTTAGAAGGTCAAAACCTGTTATGTTTGCAACATATGGGTGGAGTCGTTCACTGCAAGAAATGGGTAATATTTTGCAGGCCCATATTCTGATTTGTGAAAATAGTTCTATTGTGATACTAAAAACCAGTTCTACTCTTGTGGTCTTTCCCCTGCAAATGTGTGAAATCCTGTATATTTCTCTTTAAAAAAAAAAAGAAAAATATGCCAAACGAGCTTAAAATAGAGATAAGGCTTTATGTTTGTGTTCAAATAGCTTGTAATAAAGACTGTGGTTGCAGAGGCTTTTTCCTATAGAGAGATTTAAATGGATTTTATTTTCTTCACTGTTTCGACACTTCTAAGGACATTTGGGTGGGGCATCTGCTGGATCTGAGCCCTCTGTCTGGTGGGAACCCTGCACTGATTGTCCAGGTTCCAGTCTCCTGGCAGCTCTCCTCACATGTCTCTTCTATTCAGTGCTCCCTGCGGTGTGTTAGGATTAAAACTTGTGCTCAGCTGTGTAGAATAATAATACATGGACAAAACTGAAAAGGTGAGAGTTGCAATCTTACGAATGTGGTTCTTTCTTCCTTTGTACCCTTTTTTTAAGTGTGTATATTTGAAAGGTTTACTTCCCTTTCTGCTGAACTTTACATTTAATGAAATCTTTTGTTGTCTTGGCACTCTAGAATTGTAATCAGGTTAGTTAATTTTAGTCTGTAATAAAACTCTTAACCTTATGATTTCTGGTGGCATCTTCAAATTTAGTCGTAATCAAGTTTTGACGGGACCTCCATACCAGACTTTTTTTTTTTTTTTTTGTATTTTCTTTTTCTTTTCCCATCTCGTCAGATGGGGAAATCTTCAGAGAATCATTGCTGCAGCATTGAACTCTTCATTGAAATGTTTTTCTCCTGCAGTGGGGTTGCTGAGCCTGTCCTTTATTTTGGTGGCATGTGCTCAAGGTTCTGACAGAGGCAGTGTTTCGATAGGGAAGGGGCTGTGTAACCATTTTGTAATCCGCTGAGTTCCAGTGTGTATTTCTGCTTACCTGCTTGGGAGGGGAGGAACAAACTGATGATAAATGTATGTAATAGGATAACTTATGTATAATGAATTAAGTGCATTATATATTTATAGTTTGCTTTTTTGGTGCCTCTGAGATAGCTTGACTTCTGTTCCAAAGTCTGTTTTAACAGCAGTAACAATTGTTAAACTGCTTTGGTTTTATAACATGAAGCTTGCAAGTTGCACAGTTTTGCTGATAATTTCTTCCTGTTACTTTACTGTACTTTTTATAATGCCATTGCACTGAAGTTCTGCATTATCTGATGCAGGGGCAATGAGATGTGTGTGGTTGGTGGAGTAGAGCTTTGCATTGGGGGTTGGCGAGTAGGATGAATATAATTAGCTGTTACACAAGATACAAAAGCCTTTTTATTTATTAACTACTGTTGTTAAGAGTGTGATGGGATCTGTGTGAGCAGGAAGTTTCTTTAGAATTCTGCACATGTGCATTTGCAGCAGCAGATGAGAGTAAATCTGGCAGTGTGTGGTGGTGGGTGTGAGGCACTGAGCAAGCATCTACTTTTGCTAGTATCGCTGATGGTTTTATTTTCTTGCTACAATGTAGTTGGAGGACTAGAAGTTGCTGTAATGCTGTTAAAAAGCCTTTGGATTTTATCTAGTAAATGAATATAAAACATTATTTTTTGCATATAAAAACCAGCTAACATTTTGGTCATCTCTCAGCTTGTTCTTTGAAAGCGTAGAATTTTTTTCTGGAATGTTGCTTGAATCAGTCACTGTATTTGAGGTTTTTCTAATAGGTAGGATATGTTTCTGGTGAAGGTCTGTGAATGATGGGCTTTTTCAGAGACAGTGTGATCACGTTCTGTCAACCGAAATTGTAGACTAAACTTTAATGACTGGAAAAGAAATACTAATCAGTATTATGGTTTCTTGGCTTGTAAATTAAAAAAAACCACAACATCCAAAATTGTATTAGTTTTAGTTATATCTCTTCCAGAGGAGCTTTCATGAGATTTTTTTTTTCTTTTCTTGCATTAAAAGGACATAAAGGCTTAATTTAAATTGTTCTAATTTGTAAATTAGATGGCTTGTTGCCACCTTCCCAGGAAACAAAAATTGCGTTAGAATTACATTCCAAAATTGCATTAGAATTACATTCTACTAAATCTTATGTTGTGTTTTTTGTGCTTCTGCTTGCTTTGTCAGTATAACCAGTACTTTGTCAGTTGAGTGGGTTTTTTTTGAGGCTGTCTCAAGAAGTGCTGAAAAAAAAAAGAATTTCTGCTTAACAGAGTTGAGGTTTAATGTGTGTGTGAGTGCACATGTGAAGGCATACATAGGCAAACGGTTCAGCAATTAAAGAGCTGATGTTGATGCTTCTGCTGACTCCTTTTGTGATTGTGTGCAAAACTGCAGCAAGCTGGTTTCCTTCTGATTCCTATTTAACCAGAAAGCAAACAGGGCAGTGAAGAGTTAGGAACCATAATGAGAAACGAAGGGAGCAGGAAAGTCACATCTGCTTGAGAATGTATTTATTCTAACATGGATTCCTTCAACACTGCAAGTTAAATTTTGTAGTTATAGCTAATTTTGAACAGTATGCCTTAATGGGGATGGGATTGTGTACTTAAGAAGACCAGCTTATTAAATTTAAAATAATAACTGAGCCCAGTTGTCTGATTTACCAGTCTAGACTTGAGATTAAAATACCTCTTGATAGCTGATTTCACTGAGTCAAAAAGAAGAAATCTTGCTTTAAGAGTCTATTTTAAGCTAATCTTGCTGGTTTAAAAACTTTTATTTTAAATAATTACTGTTTTGACTACTCAAATGTATTAATGAGTACTTAAATGTGATGATTCTTTTTCCGTGGAGGATGTTCTGTGTCTGTTCAAGCACTGGCACATCTCTGCATGCCTTTTACTGTACTCTTGAGACAAATTTGTCCTTTTCTGTGTCCTGGGTTTGTGGTAGAGTTCTGTTTGTGGGGTTTATTTCAGTTTGTCTTTTGTATAAATTTACTCCAAGCGATGTCTCTTCCTCAGCCTAGCTGTCTTTTCAATTTTGACTGGATTATTTCAAACAAGCAAAATACTCTGGTTTTACTTGTTAGCTGAACAAAAGCTGAAAATCAGATGAAGAGCAAAAGCTCTTTCGCCCAAAAGCAGTTTATCCTTTGGGAATGCTCACAGTAATTTGAGTGTACAAATGGCATAAAAATTGGTCAGTGTTAACTGTTACAGTTCTGACATAACATTACAAAAAAATCAGTTTCCTTTTAACTCAACAAAACTTATGAGTAAGATCAAGAGTGCTGGTTGCCATTTTTTGGGAACGTAAATCGATGTAGTTCAGCAGTTGCCGAATGGCTCAGTGTGTTCTGTGCTGAGCTGGGACACAAAAGTTTCCCCGGGAAGCCTTCTTGCTCCTGCTCACGCCTGGCAGCTGCCTTTGGGTGATGTCATGAGGAGGGTTCCTGTGATTCCAGCTTGGAATGTGTGTCTTAAGTTTTGACCATCATTTAGAAATTCTTCTTAGAAAATGTGTATATACTTAGATAATTTCAAACTTAGCCAAAAAATTAATTATTTATTTGGATTTAACAGTATGTTTGCTGTGGGCATCCAGGGGGATATCACGGGTTTTGTCTAGCTGTAAGTCATATAAGTGGCATAATACACTATTTTTCTTTATCAAGTATAGAGTAAGAAACCAAAATCCTTGAGATTCTAGTGTGTTTTGTGGAATTTTATTTGTAAATAATTGTTCCAGACAAGGAACATTGATCCTCTTTGTACTGGAGGATGTATATGTGATCTGTTAGGACCCAGTTTGCAGGCATGTGATGGTTCACAGGGTCACAGCACTGCAGGCTGAAAAAGCCAAAAAACTTGGTGTGTTTCCTGAGAAGGAGGGAGAGGCCATTTTGTTGCTTTTTTTCCCATCTAAGAATCTTAGTTTTTACTTTTATGTGTTAAAAAATATTCACTGGTGATGTTTGCTAATGCCACGAAATAATACATTAAAAATACATATTAAAAAGAAGCAGTCAGTGTTAGCTTTGGGTTTGGCTTCAGAAACAATACAAATTTCTTGCTACGTAAAACAAGCAAATAAAAGAACTGCTTAAATAGTTGAGACTTGTGGCAGACATTCTACAAACAGAATTAATGTTTTCATTCCTATGGCAGGGTTTCAGTTTATAGCCTTTCTTTGTTTATTTTTACTTGTTGCTTCATTCCTTTGTTTTAAGAAAAAGTGGTGGAACCTGAGGACTTTAATTTAAAATGATGCTCATATATTATTTGTACTTCAGTCATTAATGTAAAAGCTGAACTAAACATAAGTCTAAATTTTCATGTGTATTCCTCAAATATTAACAGTTAGCCGTGTATTCTGTGGGGTTTTTAGTGGCATTTCATGTGTGGGTGTAAATATTTCTTGAGTTGCCGAAACAAGTGAATGCTATTATGGTGGCAAAATGAAGCTCATGATGCTGTTTTCCCAGCATAGTCTATGAAGAACTTGCCTTAATAAAAAAAGCAAACCAAATTCTTTTAAATAACACGTGAGAGCATTGAAATCCACAGTACAGAGCAAAACTCTGTTTTACCCTCATTTAAGATGCTTGGGCTCAACATGTTGCAAGGGACATAGTAAGGTTTTTTTCAGTCTCTTGTAAAATTGTGGTATAATATGTAGTTCTTATAAGGTTTATTTTTACTTTCCTGCATTTATGTTTTGGAGAGCGTGATTGTAGCTTAAGGTTGTTTTAAAATGTAGTAACAAGAACGAGAAGTAGATTGAAAAAAATGCAACCAGAATGTTTATAATTAAACTCAAGCCAGGTAGTTTTCTTTTTCTTCTTTTTTTTTCTTTTTTTTTTTAAGTTGCTTTTTTTTCTTTTTCTTGATAGAACTTGTGAAGCATTTAAGTTGTGAAATTGTAAGGGGGAAGCATGTGCTCAAAAGGATCAGGATAATATGGGCAAAAGTAGAAAGAGTTGAGTTGACTGAGTGGGTTAGCTCCTGTTTCGTTTGATTGGGGCAAAAAAAGTATTAAAAAACTCCACAGCATTGCTTAGTATTTGTAAAAGACTTGGGAAATAATCCTGAGGGTTACATGTCCTGTCCTAGTTTTCATATGGGTCTGCAGTGAAGTGCTGTACTTCATAAGTCAGGGGAGGGCAAGTGGGAAAGCTTCTGATCCATAGAAAAAGTGGAGATAAAAATGTTTAATTATTAACAGTTTTTTACAATGTTGGAAATAGCTGGAAATAAAACTTGCTGGAAGTTGAATAACTTTCAGAGTTTCTAGCTCTTTCTAGATTTGGTAAATGTCAAATTAATTGTATCATGGCCTGTGAAGATACCAAAGCCTGAACTAAAAGGGAAAAGACTGAAATGCTGTGAAAATAGATTGTTGCCTGTAATGATATATTGAAATGTGTGCAAAGGTGTGTGTGTCTGAGAGGATGAAAATGAGGCTTTCACTAATTTTTCTAGGTGATAATAAGACATATAAAGCTTTCTTCAAAGTATAAACCTGGGTTGTAAATCCGGTTTTGCTCTAACAATGAGACAACTAGGCTGTTTCAACTTCATTGTTACGTTGCCAAGCCAGTTAAAGTAGAAGTCTATATTTTTTTGTTTTTTTTATGCCTCGTGAATGAAATTAATATTCAGGCAGCCTGTTCATCTGCTGCACCTGGCAAAAGTGGCTGAGCTTTCATGTCAGTGAGCTGAGCACAAAGTTGCCTCTGCTGAGAAAGCCCAGCCCACTGCAAGATTGTTCATGTGGTGCTGAATTATAAAGAAGTGGTTACTTCTAATTTGGCCTTTTTATTAGGTGATGTTTGTTTTGAAGGTTTGTTTCTTGGTTTTAGCAAGTCAGCCTGAAGCATTGTGGCAGATCCATTGAAGGTTTTCTCCCAGCTGCCCTTAACCCCACAGCTGGCCACTATGAGGTTTTCTGGTTCATTGTGGACAAGCTGACTTTGGTAGAGCTTGAGAAAATAGACTGTGTACGCCTTCATATTTTAATATTTGCTCAGTATATTTGGATCGATTGAAATCTACTTACATGCAAAGATTATGTTGACTTTCACTTAAAATACCGAAACAATAAGAAAAATGGCTGTACAAGGCCTCCATAAGTTATAGGGGGGGGTCATGAATTGCAACTGCTTTACTGTTGGAATCTGGGAGGATCTTTTAGTAACCAAGAGTTTGCAATAACAGGTTTGAATATGCTGGGATTAAAAAAAAAAGGTAAAACCCATTTACTAGAATATAACCCTTCATTTTCTGTTGTCAGCTCACCTGGAGTCCTGATCTCAGACCAGGATTTACTTGTGTGAGGTGTAACAGATTTACAACCTGTGTGTAATACAAGGCAATAGACAGATAACATCTAAACACTTTTAAGCCTGAAATATTTTTTCTTCCAGGCCTCAATTCAAGAAAATACTGAGGAGGTGGAAGTAGTCTTATACAGAACTTATGACCAAGTCCCTTAGCACATGGGTGCAGTTTGGGGAGGGTTGGGAGCAGGAAGACTGCTTTATTCAAACTACCAAGAGTACTCTGGGCTTCTGTTGTGATAGGCTAATGAATGGTCTGGCATTTTGGTACTGAAACCAGAGGGCTTGGTCGTCAGGAATTTGCAAGCGAGGATAAAGTTTATTTGTCCTGATGTGGAACAGAAGCAGGAGCTGGTGTGGGAGAACAAAGGGAGGGAAGGTACTTGTCTCCCGTCTGTCATGTCAATCTCCAGTTAAGAAACAAAAGGTTTCAGTGAATGTACTTTGAAGCTGGGGAAAGCCTCTTTATTGTTTAGTTTTGGTGATGGGTGTTGTGGTTATGTGTATATCAGAAGCTGGTTTTGCCCAGTCACAGTTGCTTGAGTTTATTTTGAGCAGGTAATGGGGGAGATCAAGGGGCTGAAGTGACCCTTTGACTGATTTTGGGCATTACATTGGCTCCACTGTGCCATGAAGCTGCAATTTAAATTTCTAATACCGCAGAAAATCATAAAGGCAATTTACTGTGGTTTGTAGGTATTTTGAGAGCTGAGAACATGAAAAATGTCCGGATAGTCTGGATTATAAATAAAAAGTGGCAAAAAATGTGGGTGGTTCTATGGAATCTGACTTGGGGGGAAGTTGCTTCCTGTATCCAGACCTGATGATCACTTGGACTTTGAACTGGCAGTTCGTAGTCAACAAAGGACACATAGTCAACTTCCTAGAAAAAATTATCAGTACTACCAAAAATTGGTTGACTCTAGATGTTCCTTAGTTAGGATTTTGGTTTTTGTCTTGCTGTTTAAAGATGGTGTATTAGACCAGTGCCTGAGATCTTTCTAAAAATTTCATAGCCATTAAATATTTTAGTATGGTAGGTACTTTAAAACACTCTGTGTAACCTACTTACCGCTCCTTGAGTCTTTGGAAGAGGATTGAATGAGTCTGGAAATTATTTCAGAATTGTTGAGACTTAGATGTCCAATGCTAGCTTTCACTTCAGATTGGGTTAACTCATAATTGAAAAGAGGGATTTGCTGTTTTGGGGGCTCTCTCATAAGCAGTGCTAATGTGGTCTTTATGCTTTCTTGTTCAGAACAAGAAACTGATGATTTGACAAGAATTCCTCTACTGTGATGTTTGGATTCCTGACTGAGTTTAAAACTGTTGAAAACTATGATCTAATAATATTTTCCTTATTTTCAGATTAACTGCTGAAGTACTGATCGAGTTCTGCTATTCTTCAATGAGGAACTACAGGCTGATCTTTTGCCATAATCTTAAACAGCCATAAATGACAAAAGAATGCTTGGTCAGTGAGGGCAGCTGGCGCAAAAAGCGTTTTTCAAACTCGGCTGTTTAAGTACTCTGAGGTGAGTTTCTTAGCTTGGTTTGCTGGGGGAAAAAAAAAAGAGAAGCAAGCGTGGATTTCAGAATGTCTAATCTATTAAAATTTACCTCTTAATAAACAGAGAATTTTAGTTTTGTTGGAGTGCTTTGACTAACAGCGTATACTTCATGTTCTGTGTGCTAGCTTCTGTGAAAGTGACTGCTTGCATTTAAGCAAGTATGTTTTCTTTTTATTATTTATTTTGAAAGGACAGTTTTTTCTTTGCTAGAAGAAATATTTTGGTTTTGACAGGATAACAGCTTGACTGACTTACACTGTCCTTTGTTATCTATCTAGATCCTTTATCAAGCAAAGACATGCAAGTGAAGCTCTAGTTCTGCCTGATAGAATGGTATCACTGAGCATCTAGAAACTAGCTTTGGGGGTTTTTTGTTCAGTAAAAATTTTAATTTGATGCAGGTGTTGAAAGCTTTATTATGTAGACCAGAAAATGCCAAATATATTTCAAAATTATTACAGCGCAGTTATGTATCACAAAATACTTAATCATTTCATATAACTGAAACTTAGGGTTTTGGTTTGGTGTGATCCACTGGTTTCATTTCCTGTTGAGAGGCTTTTGTATTGAGTTCTGAAAGCCTGACTACTAAATACTGTCAGAAAAAGTGCTGAGGAATCTACAAAATACCTTAGAACTTAATTAGAAATGTGGTAACTAGAATTTTCCGTGTTTTCTTTGCTGCTATATATGTTCTTCTCAGTCCTCTGTTGAGGGTTGGACAGAACACCTCAGTGATAGTTGTTTATTGAGTTAGCTGTGTTTGGAGTCATTACAGAATTGTCCATTAAAGCAGTGAATGGATGGAGACAGACTAGAGTATTTGCATTAAGTGATTAAAACACTTTGTGTTAAATGTCAGTGCTTTCAAAAACATATATTGAAGTGGGCTTTTTGCTTTTAATTTCTCCTATTGACAGAAAAGACAGCTTTGATTTTTGGCTGCAAAAAGATATGAGGAAGAGCTCCTCCCCTTCCTTGAGTAACTGCAACTCTGTTCTTGCTAACAAAATATTTGGAATTCCACTTGATGAGCTGCAGCAAGAAGGGCAACCAGACAATGAGGTTCCGTTCATAGTCCGCCATGTCGTGGACTATATTGAGGAACATGGTATGTATCAAATCGTTGTATTTAAAATAATATATTTCACTGTTATTTTTACAGAATAGATTGTGGGGTTTGAAGAGTACTTATTTTATGAAATTAGTTATTCAGCTGGATGGGATTTGGTTGGTTTGGGTGCTTCCTTTCTTTGTTCCTTCTATTATGTGTATCACTGCTTTCCAACCAATGGTAATGTAGTCAGCTCTGCAGGGCACCTCATAGGAAATACTGTGGTATAGGTACTGCTAATATTTCCCTTGTTATTTTATTGTTACTGGGCACAAGAATGTATTGGGAGGAGAACTGCTGGAAGCTGTGCAAAACTGTTGTCCAGAAAATGTTTCAGTCAGTATGAGAATTGTGCATATCTGATTATCAGTATTTTGTCCTATATATTTGTCCATACCAGATCTAAAAGTTTATTTCTGCAATTTTTTTTCTAACTCAGGGGGTCTGGAGCAGGAAGGACTTTTCCAAGTCAATGGGAATGCTGAGACAGTGGAGTGGCTCCGGCAACGATACGATAATGGAGAAGATGTGGACCTGGTTAAAGAAGCAGATGTACCCTCAGCTATTAGCCTTCTTAGATTTTTTCTTCAGGAACTTCCAGAGCCAGTTATTCCAGGCAGTTTGCACATGCATTTGATGCAACTTTCTCAAGGTAATAACTATTTTTGATTCAGTGCTTTTATTTTATGATTTTAAAACTAAACCCCAGTATTGAATTGAGATTTGTAGTGGCACTAAGGTGTCTTTGATGCTCTGTATAATAATAGTGGTAATACTGCAGTGCACTTTCGTTATCTGTCAGGACTGGAAATGGGATTGAAGTATATTCACTTGGTGTGACAGCAGAATTCCCTTCTATGACAGTAAAATCTAGTGTGAAAATTAGTTTTTTCCTCCCATCTTTGAATAGATCACTGTGGATGGGTTTACATATGGATTGTTTTTAGTGTGCAAGTCCCCATTTAGTTCCCTTTTGTTAAATGTATAGAGAAACTTAACTTGAACTTGTAGCTTATTGTCTTTGCTGTCTTTTTTAAAGCGTAAAAGTTAAAAAGAAAAATTTAAAGTTATCTGTAACAAGGAAATCAAACCACATAAACCCTTAAACAATGTTTTCAGTTGCTAAAATAAGACTTTTGATTTCCTCTGATTGGGTTTTACCTGTCTGATAGACATATGTCAGTTTTCAGAATTACATCATCAGCTGCATTTGAGGCAGAGGAATTGCTGCCTCAGAGACATGCAGAAGGGGGTAGTAATTGTTGACCCATATGTTAGTTCCATAGACCGTAGTTATGGTCTTCTCCCTCTTCAGCAGTACTTCCATATGATTAGGTCAGGCTTAGTCTTCAGAATAACTTCATTATACAGTGAGGTGTGGTCCTAGGAGCTCATTGCAGGCAGGTGGTTCCTCAAAGACAGGTGGTCTGGGTAATTGAGGTGTGAATGTCGATCCCAGTGCCTGTGGCCCTGTGTCCGACAAGTGTGTATCCCTGCTTTAGTGCCAGAGGACTTTAGTTAGAGGTAAGAACGTTCTGCCTTTGGGTCTCTGGTTGTTTAGAACTTAAATTTCAGGACTGATTACTTAGACAAAACATGGAGATGTGTATTGTCACCTTGCTGTACTCCCTTTCTTTTTAAAAGTCTACATTGTTAAAGTACTTTTTAAAGTATTTTTCTCCTGTTCTGTTTCCAAAGTGCATTTCTAGAGTAAGAACTGTCAATGAAATGTTCATTTTAATGTGTTATGTGCTGAGACAACCATTTTCTGTGCTTGGTTGCCTGTATTCAGCTGCTGCAGATGTTGACTGTGTCTGAGCAAATGAAATCTTGCAGTTCCTGCTTGGTGTTCCTGTACATGCTCAACAGGGAATTTACTCATACTTTGCTTTGATATTAAGGGCTAGGATGTCTCTGTTCTCTCATCTAGAGAGGCAGAGGTGGCTTAGCACTTCAAATGTGCTTTTCTCTCTCTAACTGATCTTAGAAGAGTTTTTAAGTGTCTGAGAAAGAAGGGGAGGCCTCTTTGTATCAATTTTTCTCTCATTTTGCTTTCCTGCCTTTTTTTTTCCTATATTTCTTTTCCTATGTATGGAATTTCTCAGTTAGGTACAAACAGCTGTAAACTCTTTGAACCTTGCTGCCTGTAAGGCTGATGAAGTAACAAATAAGATTTATGGGGACATATTTTGATGAAGGGTATAGTTAGATGGGGTGAGAATGAGATTTTATGGTGACCCATTTTCAGATCTGAAATTGAATCAGCAAGCTTCAAGCTAAGCGTGTGTGAAGATGATTACATTGAAATAGCTTGGATTTATGAGTTAAGTGTTATAAAAGCTGGTAGAGTGGTGATAATGGGATGCTTATAAAGGAAAGATGTCAAAGTAGCTTGTCTGCCAGAAGAATTTAACTGGATGGAAGTTAACTCACTTTCTAGAGCTGTTGTCTCTAGAGCTCTTCTGTGGAGCAATTGTTATGTAACAGTGGTAGAACAAACACTTACAGAGTTTGTCCTCTGAAGTCAGGAGTTTGAGTGGGCATTAATTGGGGAAAACGTGCAGAAGAGAATGTGGTGGATTATATTGAACAAATGCAAGTCAGTTTTCAAATTTTAGGTTGCAGTTTGACCAAATTAGTTGTATTTTCTAAAGTAATTGTCAGAGGCAAAATGCTGATCACTATCAAATATGAAAAGATATCTTCGTGACTAAAGTGTTTTTATTACTTTTTCAGATTATAATAATGAAGATGAATTTGGAAGAAAGTTGAGGTTCCTCTTGCAGCAGCTTCCACCTGTTAATTACAGTTTGTTAAAGTTTCTGTGTAAATTTTTAGCTAACGTAGCATCGCATCATGAAGAAATTTGGTCAGCAAGTTCTTTAGCTGCAGTCTTTGGCCCGGATGTTTTTCAGTAAGTTAATTATAAAAGTTCATTAACTGTTTCTATGGGAATTTGAGTGTCTCTGTTCAGTTTAGAGTCATTTGTGGTCGGTGAGCAACAGTAACAAAGTACACAATATGTTTCAGGCAGAATCTTTTTCTATGCCCACCCACTCTCTCACCCTAGTTCGGTTTTACAATTTTTGCTAAGATTTGAACAGCCGCTTGTCTCTGAGCTGTGACATCAGAAACCACTGTTTTGATTTTTGCATTACTATATTTATTCTGAGGTTCAGATATTTTAGTGATGGTATGTAAGGCTACTATTTGTAGCAAGAAAACAGTTCCAAGAGAAGGCTGGTAAACTACCAGCTTATACTGTTGTTTCCTCTCCACAGGAAAATATTTGACTTTTAAATATCACTCATGAAAAGTTAATTGACTAAATAGTTGCTAATTCTTAATTTTTAAATAGAAAATATTATAAAGCTTTATAAGGCAATAGTGTGAAGGCATGCTTAAAGTTTTGTGGGTTCTGAATGGGTGGGGGATAATGGTGTGAAGTGTAGCACTTAGTCATAGAAGACATTCAGAGATGTTCTTTGGGAAAATGTTGCATTTAGATTTTTAAACTAAATCACTGTTGAAATCTTTAGCATTTACACAGATGTGGAGGATCTGAAAGAACAAGAAATAGTTAGCAGAATAATGGCGGGACTTCTGGAGAACTACTATGAGTTTTTTGAAAATGAAGAGGAAGATTTTTCATCTACCAATGATTTAAGCTCAATAACTGAGCAGGTAAGAATATTTTGAAGGGCTATATACTACCTCTAAAGTGTCTGTTAAACACATTTATGTTTATGAAAGATTTATTGAACTACAATTTCTTTAGTGTCACTTAGAAGTTTCTTGCAAACTGACAATATCTGGCATTTTGCTAATTTCCTTAATGCTTGTGAAATTCTTGCTTTTCTTGTAAGTGTAGCTGTGCTATATTGAAAAATAGATAGGAACTAAACCAACAGTGATATCCTGCCCAACACAGACACTGTTGTAAACAGCTTTCTAATTACCAGTTTAGGAATGAAGAACTGTTTTTTGATCAAATGAAGAACGAGTCTTTTGTTGGTCTTGGTCAAGAGTATTTCTAGGTGTGTCTTACAGAAACATGCAGGGTCTTGCACTCCACTTGATGATGTTATCAGTGGTGCTTTCCTGTGCCAAAGTTTTTAAATGGTGTTTCTGGTTCTAAGACTTGAAAATGTTGTATTTTCTGTAAAGAGGAAAAAGGATGAAAAATAAGCAGTTGCTAATGGTAGGTAACATGAGTACTGAATTTTAAAGCCTATCTCACAAGCCCCTCCTCTAGCAAGACAGGTAAGGCAAGTGCTGGGGCTGTTGGCTGCTTCCTCTTCCCTGCAGTAGACATTGGTCTGGTGTGCCAGGCATGGGCAGCAGGTTTTGGAGTGAGCAGGGTCTACTGTGTGAACTCCTTGAGCAGATGCTGCTGCTCTGCAAAGCTCCATGCAGGAGTACGTCTGGCACTGAGAGCTGCCACAGCCCTGCTGCATGCAGGGAGCTGCTGAACAAAGCTGGGCTGTGACTCCTGCAGCTGGGGCTGGGGGCTGTCACTCAGCTGGGATAACTGCTCTGAAAACCAGAGCTGCTCTGTGCTCTCATGCTTTGAAATTACTGGCTTGGCCTGTGCCTCATTATATGTTTCAGCAAAAGGGTTTCCTGAGCGCAAAATCTGTTTGATGTGTCGTTTTGTTTCTTTTTTCCCTTAGTTGGAGGGCTGGTGGGATGTGCCTTTAATTTCGTGGTGTCTCCACCAGATGTCAACAGTGCACTTCTGTCGGCCGGTGCAGTGGGGACAGAAGGGCCGCTGTCCCTGCCGGGCACAGCCCTGCTGGCAGCTGCCCCAGTGTGTGGGTGGGCTTGCCTTGCTTCACTGGCACATCCCCTTGCAATTACAGAGGAAAATCAGGGATAAATACATTTCTTGCCTGGAATGTAGTGCCATATAACATGTTACACCCCTTTTAAAAACTAACAAATATCTCCTCTCTGTCTTCTGTGTAATCTTAAAACTTCTGACGTTTCAGTTTTTCTTAATTTAATGCTTTTGTTTTACACTGGTGACAGATACTGTAAAGCATATTTTCTTGAGGTTGCTGCTTTAATTTTTGGGCTTGCAAGATTGGGATATCAGTAATCGATCACAGAGGCATCTTGGGAGTCAGTCAGAATCACTTTTTTCTTGTATCTTTTCATGTTTTAGACATAGTTGCTTTTTAAAAAAATTAGTGTGCTGAGTTGCCACTTGGCTATATTGTTTTGCTTTTTACATTGCTTTTATTTTGCTGCTTCAGTAAAAACGTCTGTGTTTGGAAACAAAGAGACAAAAATAGACAAAAGCACAGAAACTTTGTAAGTGTTCATTCCCAGCTTTGAGGTTTGGGTTCATAGACTTCTGTACAGCCTTCCCTAGGAAGGTTTGAAAATGCTTCTGATACATGAATAAGGCAGCCTGTGGAATAGAGTAGAATTATCTGTTTTAGACATAGAAGAAGAAAGGTTCTATAGCTCATGATTCCAGTGGTTGGGATTTTATTGTTTCTTCATTCTGCTTGTGTTCATTTATAGCATCAGAGGTGCTTCTTGCTTTTCAGTTTTTGTCCAGTGTTCAAGAGCAGCTTTTTAGTGGTGTAGAATTTACAGTTTTCCATAAAAGCAAGCCTAGTGTGCCTGCTTTTCCTAAAATTGAAGTGTTCTCCTTCTTCACATTGCTTTCATACTTTTCATGTTCTTTTAATTCCCTGGAACTCTTCAAAAGAGCTTTTCAATCCATTAACTTTGATTAAATGTTTTTTAGATCAACGATCTCTTGGAAGAAGAGGAAGATGTAAAGCTTGAGCAGTCGGAAGAACTTCCAGAAGACAGCACAGAGAAACCTGTTGAAAGGCCAGCTGTGGTGCATCTAGATATGACAGGGAGTCTCTCAGATTCCAGGAATGTTACAGCATCAACAAGGTAACTTGGTTCTGCCTTGGAGTTTAGATTTAAAGTTTGGATTATAATTTATTCTGTCAGAGAGAGAAACTGCCAGACTTTTGGGATAAGTGTTGGTGTCTACAAACTGAAGCTTTAAATGTAGATGCAGTTCTTATAATAGTAAAATATGGGTTAAAATAACTGTTCCCAAATTCAGCAGAGGAATGCCTGTAGAATCAGATCAGATTAAGTATGGGGATTTATATGGGGAAGGGTAAAAAGGGCATATTTTAGTGATACTGTAATGTGGCATTTAAACAGTAAATTTTGCAGTGTAAATAAGAAGAATCTGCATACTGGTAGATTGAAACCTGTTCTGTACCACCCATCCAGTGGAAAATCCTGGGACTGTTTGTTGTCACGTGATGCTGGAGACCTGTTGGCAGGTTTGGAAGTTGCAAAATGTGATACAGGCAGGAATGTTGGAGGGTGACCCAGCTTTTAAGAGCAATTCTTATGAAAGTGTGTGAACAAAATCATACTTTGATTTGAGAGCTTATTGGTGCTTGCTTGTAATACACAGTTTTGTGTTTTACTTGTTTGTAGTATGCAAGGTTTTATTTTTAAGTCTGCTTTAAGTCTACTTGTACTTAGAGTCTGCATTCTACAGATGGTGAATTTTACCTCTTCCCTTCTACAGCGTGTATGGGCATTGCATGTAAGAACTTTTAGGGAGGAGTGAGGAGGAATCTACAATAAAAATGTAGCTAAAAGTAGAAGAAATGCAGGGAAAAATCACAACTTACTGCCTAAGAGTGGGTACTTTCAAGAATATGGATTTTTGGTTGGAATCTGTTCAGCTGCTGGCTGCATACTTCATTCTGCTTCATGGCAAGAAGCTGTATAATATCAAATAATGACAGAATCATGATTCTGTTTTGTAATTGAAATTATATTTTAATAGTTAATTATCTTTATCAGTAGTAAAGCTTCTTATTTTTAGTTTGAATTCAGTTTTTTAAAAAGTTGCAGTTTAACTATTCACAGGTATTAGGTTGCTTCGGGAATGTGTAAACACAGCAGCAGTGACAAACGCAACATGTTTGAGAGTTTAAATTGGATAGCCTGAAGAGAAAAACATTTTTACTTGATGTTTAAGGTTAATTAAAAATGAATAGGCATTAATTATGGTTGGCATTTTACATAATTTGTGGGGAAGGATGAGGAGGAATCCTTTAGAAGAAGGATAATTTTGACTGTAAAACCAGAACAACTGCAGGAAACATTTAAAAGGATATAAAGTGAATGAGAAAGTGCTCTTTATTAAACTTTTAACCACTATAAATATTGTAAATATTTTTGCAAACCTAATGGCTTTTATGTAGGCATTTAGTGGCCTTTTTTTGGTCTTAGTTTCTTGATGTAAAAAAAAAATAAATTGTTAATGCAGGTTTATTTGGATTATTTATCTTTGTCCTGATGTAGAGCCTGTGGCAGCTTATACAGGAAAAAGGAGAAAAAGTAGATCTTTAACATAATCCCTGCAGTTCTTTTAAGATGGGGTTTTGTTGCCTTTTTACTGTTGTCAGATTTTGGGAACCAAATATCTGTGTATTTTGGTCTCTCTATGAAGAGTACTAAAAGAGATTGTCTTGATTTGTACAATGGGGCATCTGACCTTCCTCCTTGTTATCTGGACTATAACTCGCTTCTAATTTTGCTTACCGCCTTTTTTCTCTACTCATTGTGTTTGTTCTTGCTGAAACCTATGACTTTCTTGCTCTGCATGTTGTTAATTTGACTTTGAGTTAGAGACCTTGTGAGAATGTGGATAATCATTAATGCACTTTGGTTTAGTGACTGCTTGAAAATGGTATTTCTCATAAACCTGTGGAGTGATCTTTGAGCCCATTACCCAGCAGGGAGCATTTGTTGCTCTCAAGTTGATGTTGAGCATGTAAGGGAAACTTGTTCTCCTTTACCAGAAACCTTTTCCCCATGGCTCTTTCCCTTCTGCTGTCCTGACTTTTGGAGTAAAGAATTGCTGACTCAGCATTGCTGCTGAGTTTTTAAGACATGCTGTTGAAATAAGTACTTTTGAATCCTTCTCTGTCATTATTTCAAATTTTTCATCCCTGGGCTTTGCCAAGTAGTATTTGCTTTAAGTGGGCAGTTCATCTCAAATGTTGTCAGTCAGAAGCCTTATGTAAAAACTCTTTGGTTTTGGAGTTTTCAAAATTATATGTGTAAAAATACGAGATATGACAGGCAGTAAGTCGTATAAACAGTTTGCTTTGTTTCTACCAAATGCAGTGACAAGGGCAACATCCTCACTGCTTCTGTGATATTTTTGTTAACCCTTTTATGATTTAATTAGCTCTGATGAGAGAGAAGTGATAATATTAACACCTGCCAAGGGAGACAAAATGCATGATACAGCTGACTGAATAGAAGAGCTGCCTAAATTGCTAGAAAATACATTGTTATTTTTATGTAGTGCCGTTTTTAGCATCCAAATACTTTTTCCTCCTTTCATCCTGGAAAATCTGTAAACAACATGTTAGGAGAGCTTTCAAGTGTTGATTGGGCAGCTTATTGTCAGGAGTGACCTCATGTTGCAGTCGATTTCTATTTAGACTGCAGGGTTTAGTGCAGCACTCCAGAGGTGCCGCTCACAGGCAGCCCCCGGAGCACAGCCAGCAGCATGCACAGCCAGCAGCCCACAGCTCGCTTTGCTGGCTTCCAAATGAAGCATTTTTACATGAAGTGCTCTTTTGGGATAGCAAAAATAATCAGAATGGCCTGCAAAGTTCTGCTGCACAGGTAAATATATGAAAAGAAAATGTCATTTTGATATGATTGCAAGTAAGGCTTTAACTTTAAAATTATGTGAGATTAAATGTGGTTTGGAGATAAAAAAATGAAATAATACCACAACTGATTATTTTAATGAGAACTAATAATCTGTGTTGGGTCAGGAAGTTACCAAGGAAAACTTGGACGTGTTTTATCTCCAGTGAATGTATTTTTCTACTCAAGATACATTTTTACCGGGACCTTTTCTGGATAGGGATCTAGTGCTGAAGGGATTCTCAGGAGGGAGTTAGCGTTATGAAACAAAAGTGTTTACCTTCCTGTGTCTTGCTGTGTCATGCTGCGTTAAGGCTCTGTCTGGCATTATAAATTACAGCTTTTAAAAAGTATCCTTGAACTGTGGTAGGTGGGCTCAGAAGTTGTAATGGCTTTTCACCCAAGATTTTCATATTTGTTTCAGAAAGTGCTTAATTGCTTAAGTAATTCATTGAAGATGTTAAGATATTCTTCATGTAGTAAGAGGATTCTTTAGGATTGTAATACTGCTGATCTATGCACAGCTTTCCTGAGTATCTCTAATGCTCCCAAAGGTGTTGAGTAAAAGCGCTGGAGAACCGTCCTGTGCTGGGGGCTGAAGGTTAACACACTAGGATGGAAAATTTTGTTCTGAACCATGTCTGAAATCATCTGGATTCCTTGGAGAGGAGTTTGATTCTCCCTATTCTTGACACATTTCCTCATTGTCTCAAGTGGTAGAATAAAAGGATTTCAAGTCATCACAGTTTCCTATAAATAGTGTTTGTACTTGTGCCCTTGACTGAGTTTTTCTTGCTCTCTTTTGCAATTAGGGTGTTGCAGTGTTCTGTGCTCTAATTGCCTCATTTTTATCCCAATTTGTCCAAGGAGTGACTATTTTAATAGTAAATCAATTTCAATCTACACAATTATGTATTTTTACTTTTAGAATACAAGCACAGCTTTTATAATGCAACTTTTGTAGAACTTACTGAGATGATACTTAAAACTACATTTTTTGTATTTTGAAATATTACTGGGGTTTTTTTTCCAAGATCATGCTTCTTTTCTCTTACTTCGTTCATGAAGCTAAACTTGTAGCTTCGTATTTTCATTTTTTATTTGAACTATTGTTAACATAAAGTAGGTTTATCAGAAAATCAACCTCATACAGGTCATGGTGCTATGCTGAACTTCTGTGCATGGAAATCCAAGTGAAATGTAAATATCCTAAGCTGTAAACTACCTCCTGCCATTTTTTTGTTTGTAAGAAAAATATAAAATGTCAGCATGTCCCCCCTCAGTTATTTGATCTGCAGCTTTGAAATCAGTGGCTACAAGATATGGCTTCTATGTCAGGTGTTTTAATTTCCCAAAGCTGTGTCTGTTTTGAAATAGTAGTTGAGTGCTGCCTGTTCTGTCAATGCTTTTGGAATAGATCAGCTTTGGCTTTTCACCAGGCAGACACACAAATCATAAGATGAACTTGATTTGTTAGTCAGTTTCCATTAAAAAAAAGGGAAGAAAAGAGATTAAAAACATCTTTGAGCACCTGCTTGTTCACTTGTGCCATATGGGGTTTAAATGGAATGCACTCTGCTCTTGGTCCAGTACAAGGTGTCTAAAGCAAACTGGTATAGTTATTTTTAAATAAATACTTTAACCACTTTCTTTATCAGCTTACATTTTAATGAAAGCCCTTTATTGCTTGTGTTTCATCTACTTGGAGGAAGGCAAAATAGGAAGTCTGCTTGAGGTGATTTCTCTCTCTGGTGGTGGAACTACTTATAAACCTCATAAGTTCTAACCAAGGTATTCTTTGCTGTGTTGAAGCCATTCTTGGGTAAACAGAGAGACTGTCTGCATTTTTTAGTGCAAGCAAGGCTCATAGCAGTTGAAACTGATGGGATGCCTCACAGAGGTAATAACTTGCTCAATTCTCCAGGGGACTGGCAAGCTCCCTTGTATTTCAGGGTTTACCTTATGCATTCATGAAAATAATATTTTAAATCAACTTCAGCAACAGGGTTGTTGCATGGTAAAGAGTAGAATAAAATCTTTTTCAGTTTTTTGAGCTTAGTTATCTCTAATAGAAAGAAAAAGCCTTTTTTTACCTCCATCTCTCCAAGTTAAGCTGAAATTAATATTTACTTTTTTCTGAAAAGTGTGTGTGTACTGCAACTCAGAGCTGTTTATAGTAGATTTCTCATCTTTTATTCTTTACTGTCACTTCGTCTAAAGTTTTAAGTATTCTTTTTATAATAAAATTTTAATCTTATTAATGAAAAATTGTAGAGAGACCACACGCACGTGAATGAACTGACTTGTGTTAGTTGTTATGTTGGTTTCCACCCTCCCACCCCTCACTTGAGGAGTTTAATGTTCTAGACTGAAGTGGCTTTGCCTGGAGATTTCCAGATGCTTTACAAGTCAGACTCTTGTCCCAAAATCTGCTTTCTACTTGAAATGTTGTAGCTGTGCTCAGAGAGTGCAGTGGATCTGTTGAGTGTTGCAGAACAAAATTATGCAACAGTGGGAAGAACCTGTGGAGGAAAGCAGAGTAATTTGGAATTTGCTTTAGGCAACAAGGTTAAAATCTGCATTCTTAAGCAAGGTGTCAGGAAATGTTTGACTACAAAATGATTAGTATTTCCCATGGGAAAGACCATACATCTGAGAGCTTGGAGCTTCATTTCACGACAAATATTGGCTCTTGAGAGACAGAAATCTGCATTGCTGCTTCTACAGCTTTCTGCCTTGTGATGGTGCTCCTTAAGATTTTGTCATTTAAATAAAGAAATAACTGCAAATCAGGGTGTTCTTTACATGTTTATTCTGCTTTTATTAACTCTATCACATGTAGTATTTAAGTATTTTTTAAAGTTGCTTTCTGTTGACTTCAAGACTTCTATTTAGTCTGATAAGTTTTTGCATTATTTAACTCCTTTTTTCTTTATTGCAGTGCTCATATCTCTCCCATAAGTATCTTGCCAGCCTCTGCAGAGTAAGTATAATGAAAATATAAAATGTTTGAATTGTGCTCTTACTAGAACATGCATAGAAGTTATGTATCCTTTCAAAAAATGCAGTAAATTTCATTATTACAATTGTGAATGAACATATTCTAGTATGAAGAGTTTCACTGATGGCATTTAACACCGGTGCAGGAAATACCAAATGCTTGTCAGTGTTTTACACTTAGATACATCATAAGTTTTTTATGTAATATTATGATAGCATTCACATTGTAACTTTAGAACCATTGATACTGAGTACAGCTCAGTGGAATTCTGTGGAGGAAAAATAAAAGCATAATTTCAGAGTTTCAGTGGGATTAAATAGTTTGAGATTTTTACAGGCGGATTATTAGAGGCCTCTTGTGTGTTGGGATTGAGCTGGCTGAGAGGCACTCAGCAAAGTAGTCTGTTTTTGAAGAATACTGGTTTTTTCTTAATGAAATTTTGGGTATATCCTGTGTCCTTCATCAGATTCTTGCTGATTGTCTCTATTTGTTGGCTTTTGCTTTTTGAGTTGGACGGCCCTGTTCAGGAGAGGGTGCAGCCACATGTGATGAAGTGGAACCTCTTCCAGGGTTGATTCTGACCTGTTACAGACAGGATTTTACTGTCACATGAATATATAAGGCTTTTATAAGTTTTTGTGTATAATTATTAAAAAATAGGTTAGTTATTCTAATGTGTTGATTACTCTTAAAATACAGCTGATAAACTTCATAATAGCTTATGTAAATCTTATGGATTCAAAAATGGTACGTATAGTAATTTCCACTGCCTTTTTGGAAAAGTTAGTCTCTTTTACCTTGAAGTACTGCCGTCAAAGATTCCTATCCTGTAAAGTTTATCTCTGCCTTTCTGTGTAGTTGATCAGTGCAAAAGTAGAGCTCTTAATAGGACTTTTGTGTATTTTTTTCTTTTTTAGCATTTTAGAAAGAACAATCAGAGCAGCTGTAGAACAGCATCTTTTCGACCTGCAGAGCAGCTTAGATAACGATCTGAAACATATACAGCAACAACGACTGGGCTGTAACAATGAAACAAAAAATCCCAGTGGGGATGAGGAAGGATCTAACAACCAGTAAGATTTTATTGTGTCTGTAATGAATTCTGTAGAATTGTGTATCTTAACTCTTCCGAAAAAAACTTACCCAAATCCCCCACCTCAACCCAAAAGCTATGACTTTTGCTGTTGACTTCAGTTTTATCTATCTTAAAACAAATCAACTGCTATCTGGTGCCAGTGATTAATAGCTCTTGAAGCAAATATTTTAAATTGATCTTGTAGGTAAAAATGCCATGAAGTCTATCTGCTGTGCTGCTGTGTTCCATGGAAGTAGCACAGGAACTTAAATTTACTGGAGTGCTTTCATTCTTATCTCACCGATGTGACTTATCACAAAATTTTAACGTATTAAAACTGTTGTAGATTCAGTTTCATAACCCTGTCTTTCCATGTCAACATAACTACTTTACTGCTGTGGCTGCCAGTGTCAATGAAACAGCCAAAAACGCATAGAATGACCACTGTGGGTCTATTTGCATAGAGTTCCAACCTTATTTGATCAGATTTTGTTTTTTGTGTAAATCAGGCCAGATTCTGAGTGTAGTGATTTGCCGTGTAGCATTTGGAAGCTGCTGGTACATTTTGGTGCTTCATTAAATAGTTGTGATTAATACTCAGACTTCAAAAATGCTTTGTTAAGATTTCAGTACCTAAATTTCTTTGTTGCTCAGAGCTGGACTATGTGAACAGAGCCTGAAATACATGAAGTGTTCAGCGACTCAAACGCTCTTTTCTAAATTGTTCAATCTTTAGTGATTTTAGAAGACAGGAATAAAGTTTGCAGTGGATCATAAAAGTAATAATCGTTGCTGGTAATGATCAATTAAATCTGAGTTTTAGTGCTAAAGATTCAGTGTCTTTGAAGTAATTTGTGAGTGGGTAATTGCCTTACAGCTCAGTAGCAGCTGAATTCCTTCAGTCCCAGTGTAAGTGCTGTAAAGGTTGGCTGATCTCAGAGGGGGAGGCTCCAACTGCCATCACTGCTGGTTTGAAATCAGTATCCTCCTCTGGCACAGGTGCTATTCCAAATGCTTCTGATCATCATTCCACTATGGATTAACTGTAAGAGAGGATACATGATATCCTTCTTCGAGGGGGTGTCTGGGTTCTTTAAAGCAGCTGACTGTGCACAGGGCAAATACACAGTTAAATTAAGAACTGAAGAAAGCAGTGGTCCAGTTCCAGTTTCTTAGTACTAACTTAATGGTCAGATTTAATAAAGAAGAGTTAAAATGTTAATTTTCAACCTGTCCTGTTTATTATCTCTGTATCTGATAGAGAAGGAGCTTTCTTAATGTGGTTTGGAATTCTTTTTGGATGAGGAGAAGGAAGGCAAACAAGTCAAAGGCTTGTGATGAATGACAGAGTCGCACGGTAACAGGGGTGGTGACACACAAAGAATATATGTGAATACAGATATGGTGTCAATTAGTTTTAATCTGGCTGTAATGTTACATGCCTTAAGTTGAAATCTTGGCAGACCAAATGTTAGAAATAATGGGATTTCTCACTGAAGGAGAACACAGTGATAGTAGCTATAAACTAACTGGCTTCATACTGAGAGGAGTGTAGCCTCAGCAATGCCATCGAGTCACTGTAGTTTCAGGATGTCATTGCTTCTTGCTGTTTTGTTTTAATTACTTAGGTTGGTATGGTAAGTGTGGGGTGTATGCCTGGCCCTTCAGACAAGAACCAAATAAATGCATTTTAATATGTCTCTCATGTATGGATGTACAAAACATCACATAAGTAATTAATTTTCACTACAGGTCAGAATAATTCTGTTCAAAAAAAACCCAAACAAAAGACATTCTGATGTTTGATAATGTTTAAAGGGGCAAATAAAAGTGTGGGGGGGGTTGTTTGTTTTTGATTTTTTTGGTGGTTTTTTTTTCTTTTTCTCTTAAAGATTTAACAACAGGTTTCTAAAGTCTTTCTTTTTGTATCTTTAGGAATGATGTTATTGAAGATAATGGCACTGGTAGCAGTGAAAACACAGGAGGCTGCTCTGAAGTATTGGTTTGCACTGATTTAGACAGTGAAGCTATAAAACATGATACTGTAACTGAGGAAGAAGAAAGCATTCAGGTGAGAGGAAGAGTCTCCTGTATATCAAATCATAAGTTGCTGCAACTTTAGTGCTCTAGAGATCCAAGTTTTCCCAAGAGCTCTGATGTAGCATTACATGATGTTCTTGCTCTGTGCAGTCAGTTGTTTTCCTTGCTGTGCCATGTGCACTGAGAAATTTTTGTTTATTTTGGTGTGACTTGTTTGGACCCTGACTGATGTTTTTCCATTTTTCTTTCAGATACCAGCCCTTCCTTCTGCTGAGGTAAGTCGGTGTATGAGGCAGCATAGCACTGGTTAGAACAGCATCTGTGTTAGTAAAGGCTTCCTGAGGAGCAGAAGCTGTAGAGCTGAGATTGCAGCATAGCCCACAGTCACCTTGCATGGATCAGGAAAGGGTAGCAGCCACCTTGAGACTTTGCAGCCTCTTGGCTGTGCTTGTGCTAAGAAGGTGTGGTTTGTTGTTAGCTATTACAGCCTTTCCTCTCTATTTACAGTTTCTTCTGTGGTAGGCAATGTCCTGTTCTTTTCAGCACATCTTTATCTCTTCCCTAGCTGATGCAGTCAAGGAATTCTGTAAAATATGTGCTGACAAAAATGAAATCAAGGATAACAGTATTATTCCATTCTGTATCAAGCAGCACATATGTAGCTGTCAGATAAGTCCTTCTAATGAAAAGAATCAAATCTATAGTTCCTTATTTATTTGCTAACACTTTTGTTGTTACAAGTCTAAGTGGTGAATTCTGTGGGTGGAGATGTTTGTTACACATGTGTTGAGAAGTTTCTGCAGTGGTTTTCACCTTCTTGCCTGTGAGTCCATAAATCTTCCTGAGCGTTTCCTGAAAGATAACCAGATAAGCAAACCTATTGTTAGTAGACTTAAATTAACTGGAAGAATTTAATGGGTCTTTGAACTTGAAAAGATGGGAATGGATGCCTTAGAACAGTGAAACTGAGTCATCTGGAATTTGTAGTTTTATTAAAACAAAATGTTTCCGTAGTGCTTTTCACTGTTGTGATGTATTCTGTTGTTGGGCTTCTCTTTGCTTTTGGGGATCTGTGACCTTGATTGTCACTGTGCTTGAGACAGAAAACACAGTAGTCTGTGGTCCTTGTGACAAAAAGCCCTTTTTATTGTTCTGACTTCACCTTAAATACTCCTCTTAATGTTCCCAGGTAAGCGCCTGTGATTGGTTCAAAGTTCAGGCTGCTCTGCTCTCTGAGCAATAGCTCTCTGCAGCTTAGGCTGGAACTCATTGGATCAATTCTTTGTCCATCTCCAATTCTGTCCTATCTCTGTTCTCTGGGGGCCTGTCCATCACGCCAGGCTGTTTCCCTTAGCAACGGCCAAATTCACTGCCCAGTGTAAACCAGCTTATGCTGTGACAGGGATCCCAAATGACTCTCTTGAATCACCTAGCAAGCCAAATTTTCCAGTTGTTCCCACAAACTAGCATATTGTTTTGGAATCCCATTCTGTAAATTAAATTTCGTGAAGTGTATTCATTGTCCTGGTTCTTCCCTCATGCTTTAGTGCCAAAACTTGTTCTAGAAAAATAGTTAGATTGTTAGCCTATAGCACAAAATACATAAAACATGGTGTTGGATATAAAGGGGAGCATGATGCTTGGGAGTGCATAATAGAAATACTTTTGTTGTCATACCTGCTGTCACTCTTGGCCTTTTTTGGCTTTCTTGATAAACTTCTGACCATTGCTGTCAGTGGTAAGGTGACATTTTGGCGTGAAGTTTTCTTTTCTTCAATATTAGTTTTTATCATCTTTTTAATACTCTGTTTCAAATGTTATTGGAGAGTTGTACCTTTTGGGGAGAGGTTAAAGGGAAATCTGGTGATTTTCCTGTGTGGTAGGATTTTGAGAGGAGCGTGTAGGGTTGTAGGAAAAGGAAGCTCTGCGTGTGAGTTCTCCTTTGGGCCCGAAATGGAAACAGAAGCAGTTGTTTCCACAACTCCAATAAGTATAACTATGCAAGACTTATACAGCTCATCTCCAGGGTGGAAATTATCTGTTAGAGTATGATAAATGTGCTGTAATTAAAAATTAATTTGTTAATTTTTAAACATTTTTAAATTTTTGCATTTAATAATTTGTTTCCCCAAATTGGAATTTGACTTGAGACTGAAACAATGTCAACAGAAGAATGGTCTTTTTTTTGATATGGGTGTCAGTTGCTGCCAGCAGCATAACACTAGCAACTGTTGGTATGTTTGAACTCTCCTGGTAAATTGATGTTATATTCAGACACTCTAAAGATCATTTTGCAAGAAGTCTTGAAGTCTAAAACCAAGTGACATATTTTATATTTCAAATTTCTTGTATTCCCCCAAATAAGACAATTTTCTGAAGAAACCAAGTAGCAGGCTTTGGCATAAATACTTGTAGTGAACGAAGTGGTGACATGAATTCATCTCAACTTGTTTTGTGAGATGGTGTCATAGAACTGACAGCACTTCTTCATCCCCTTCCAATTCTGTTGCTGCTTTATTTAGTAACAGGGATTAGTAGCTCCTTTAAAAAGTTTGTCAGCCTTGTTTCATTTCATATATGCTGGGCACAACTGTTTTTGGGACTAGGATGTACAAACTGCCATGATTTTAATCACCCCCAACTTCTTGTCATGAGTGATAATTTTAGGTACAACTTTTATTGAAGAAATAATAAGAAATAGTTTATTTGAAGATGGAAATTCATTGTCTGACTTCTGGTAATTAAAACACCTGGTCACTGGCCTTACTTGAGAATGTAAAAATGTCACATGGTTAAAAAGTGAGATTTTCATCCCCGCACACGTGACGCTTTTAGTTCTTGAGGGTGTTTTGTGGTCAGACATGATTATGGAAGTGTTTTGTGTTGAAAGAGCCATTCCCAAATCTTTCTTAACATACTTTTCCCCAACAGACTGCAGACATATTAGTGAAATCATGCGATGAAGATGAAGATGTTGATGGAGAAAATGATAGTGAAAGGTTTGTGTTTTTCTGTAGTCGTACAAACCTAGTTGATTAACCTACAGCTTTTTATATGAACAACGCTATGTTCTGGGCAAGAGAAAGAAGAATAAAATTTTGTTTTCTTTAAAGTGTTTTGGCACGTTTTATTGGTCTTAATGGTTGAAGAATTAATGTTAGCAACAGTGACTAGTCAGAAAGCTTTGTTAATTTGCAGCTTTAGTTCAGCACTGATTGAAATTTCAGTTTTAGTTTTGTTGTGTTTTAAAATATTTACTCTCAATTTGAGAATAAAGGTCTGAGCTGTTTTTATTTCCAGCTTTGTTAAAATCTAGTTGTTGTTTACATGCTACAACTTGAAATTCAGTGTGAAGATCAGAGAGTGCAAAAAAAGTAATATGACTTTTATCCCCCAGAGTTTTAATTATTGCCTTAAGTAAATGCATTGCCTATCTGCTAAAACTGCATGGGGTTTGTAAAAAAAATATAATGGGAGTGTATAGTGTTTACTGTCCATTTAAAATGATAATTAGGTCTGTGTCTTCTTTTTAGGGAAAATAGTATATTGCTTGATGGCAATGATAGAATATCTTCAGAGGCGTTTCTGGTAAGAAAGATTTCATTTATATACAGATACTTCACATTTGTATTTCTTATAAGATGCAGTGTAACACAATAAATTTAGCTTTTAACATCTTATGGTGGTTGGTGCTGCAAGGCTTGCAAGACCTCTGTTAGAGAGCTAATCATGTCGCTTCACAGTAACTTAGGGCAGCAGAGAAAGTTTATGCTTATGCATCTCGTGTAAAGAATGTTTTGTATTGTAAATAATTGACTGCTCTTGGGGTGTGTGTCTCTATTTGTAATTCCTCAAGTTTGGAAAGATTTTTTTTCCCCTTAAAATTTCTAGAAGTGCTGGAACTGATTAAGTACCTGATTTCCAGTTGCTAAGCAATAATAAAATTGTTCTTTTCTTTAAATACAGGATTCAAGTACCAAGACTTGTGATCTTAATGCAAACACTGATTCAGAGGTGTTGGGAGATGGCAGTGCCAGTGTTCCCGAGGAGGCTCTGGGTGTCCAAGTTCCACATCTGGATCTGAAGAATGTATCTGATGGTGACAAATGGGAAGGTAATTTTCACTCTTTAGCTCACAGTATTGTTAGGGAGGAGTGATAAATAAAACAATTTACAAAGTTGAAGCAGCAGACAACAACATGTTCCTGTATACGTGGTAAGATCAACCAAGTCATGACATAGGTCTCATCTTGTTTCAGAACCATCTGCAACTTAATTAAGGACCGTAAAAAATATAAGGAAAAACTAAAGAAAAAAATAAAGTCCAAGTTTCATTCTAAGGGGCATGTTTTGTTTTGTTTTGGTTTTGCTTTTATTGTTTTTAAAGTTCCATGACCCTGAGTCTCTCATCCAAGTCTTTAAAAACACTTTGTCTAATTATATCATTTAGTTAAAATTCTCATTGTGTCTTATTTGTCTTTGTTTTATTAAATGTAGACTATTGAATTAGCTGAATTTGACTTAAAATCACTAACCTGCCAAACACAGCAGTTCGTATTTCAATTTTTCTGAAAAATCTGTCAGTTGTTTTGGTTTCCATGTCATTGGACAACTTGAAGTAGCTCTAAATTTTCAAATAAAGGCTAAAGTTGCAGATGGATATTTTTCTGTGCCCCTTCTCCTTCCACGGTTTCCATTCTAGGAAAAGAACTTGTAACAGTTTTCTCTCAGCCAAGATTCCCTATGTTTGTGACCTTATTCTTCACTGCCTTCCAGGCTTAGCAATCCCCTGAGCTTGTGACTTGACTGAACTTTATTGCTCAAATGTGTGGTAATAACTGTTAAGACTTCTGTTTTACTTAAATAACAACTATAAGCCCTTTGTAACCAGAGCAAAACACTCTTGTCAATACCTTCTTTTCAAAATTCTTTTCTTTTTGTCTTCTTTATATCGTGTTTCCTCTGCCTGGTGTTGATATTTTGAGCCATCACACCTTAAAAAATGCAAGTGATCTAAGCTGCTAAACCACTGCAAGCTGTCACTGACAGTGCAGTGGCCACAGGCCACTCGTTTCTGATTTGGAAGACTTGATAGATGTAGTGCAGGTAAACTGTGCAGGGACAGGGTTTTAACTTTCAGCAGGCTTTTCCAGTGACAGCTGTTCCTTGAGATGCCTTTAAGTGTCACAGTGAAACCTTAGCAAGACACTGGTAACAAGGAATCACTGCACTTAACTTGTGGTTGCAGTGTTGGAAATATTAAAATGAGGGAAGTAAAGCTGGAATGTGTGTTCTGCAACAGTGCAGCTTAGAGCTGTCGCACATCAGCACACACAGCTTTGTCCTGAAACTCAAGTGGTGACAATTCATTGTTAGTTTGTCACTGCTGTTGACTGTCTTGCAAATAAATTGCCTTCATGAGTCCACACTTCCCTTTTAACCCATTGGCAAATAATGAGCTTTGCAAGTTGTGGTTGGCTTCATTAGTTTTGTACAGTATTTGCTGGTTGGTGCTCTTGAACCCTAGCAAATTAACATTCAGAGTATGTCATGGCACAGAGAAGTCAAATTGCAGGCACCCAGAGACACTGAGTCCAGATTTTCAGTCTTGTTGCCCAAGTTAATAACAGTCTAAAGCTAAAAAAAAACATTAAAATCCTGTTTGTTTTCAGTGTTTTATTTATTTTAATTGCTTACTTGCACATTTTGTTTTGTTGCATCCTCTAGTTGTGTTAAGATGGCTTAATATGTATTCTCAGAAGGTTTGTGTCATCCATTTCCATTATTTCCTTAGATCTGCTCATGAAATTGCTTTTGGTTTTACTTCCCCAAATAGCTTTTTGACCCTTGTTTTGAAAATAAAGCAGCGCATCTGTTTATAAATTTATATTACATCATCTTGGTATTAAATCATGTTCTTTGCAAGAGGTCTTATCTCACTGTGAGGTATTTGAACATTGACTATTCTTCAGTCCTGTTTAGGAAGGTTATTAGGAACTCAGCCTTCCGAGGCACGCAAGTCCTTGTGGCATTCCACTGAAGTAGAGTGACTTTGTTAAGAAATGTGTACTAGTCCAAATTCAGTTACAAGATTTGGGTTATTAAAGCCAATCTAATAGAATACTCGAAGGGCTGTATGCAAGAGGGTTCTTGAAAACCAACATTAAATGCATGCTGGCCAAGGTGAAAATGCAGAATGGTTGATTTATATTTCTGAGTGTTTTTCTGCATTTGCCCTGCTTTTTGGAAATCACCAGCATCTCTGTTATTTGCAAGCTCTGAGCGAAAACATTAGAACTTGCCTTTTGTTCGTGTGAGGATGCATGAGTCTCTTATTAAACTGCAATAAGTCTTTACTATTCCTCTGCCAGTTCTTTGTAAACCTTTCCAGTAAAAAGTTCAAATTGGCTGAGGACTGAGCATCCTTACCTGCCATGGGAATTGCTTGGAAGTTGAGAGTGCTCAGGGCCTGGTCCAAAAATATGGGATGTTTTTCCCTGGTACTGTATCTTCCTGCTTTACATGTTATGTATAGTTTGTTCTGACTGTGCTGTGTGTTCACTTTAGTATTTTTGCCATTCTTTTTCATTTTATTAGCGCCATGCCCTATCACTTTCCCCCTCATTGATTTCAAAACAATGCATCTGCAGAGAGAAGGGGAGGGTAAGTATGGTTCGCCATACATTCAGTTATCTGCCTTTTGATAGTTGATGGTTTGCTTTCTAACTAACCCTTCACCTGCTGTCCCTTATATCTTGGGAATATCCTGATCTGCAGTTTTTTTGTTAATTCAAAAAGGTCCCCTTCTTATATCTTGTGCTGTGCAAACAGGCAAGATCACGCTGAAAAAACACAAAAAAAATTCCCAATCATACTTAGTAAATGTGCGATGGAAAGCAGGTACAAGGGTTATTTTTATTTTTTTAAAGATTACTTTGTGGGTTTTATTGTTGTTCTGCACACTTTGAACCCAGTTTTCAAATTTCTGATTTGAAATAGAAAAAAACTAGGCAACTCTGAAAGGAAAAAGGGGGTGGGATTTTAAATTAAAGTAATTGAAAGGCTATATCAGCTTTTTTTTAGGCAGTGAGAAAACCATGTCAAAGAATTATAAGGGATGTTAGCAAGGAGCTTTTCACAGGGATTTGAAAGAATTGATTGTTTTGGAATCTCCCTCCTAAAAAATCACCTTCCACAAATTAAGAAATCTCTTTTTCTCAGTGGTGTCAAGATAAATTTTATAATAAAATCCAAAAACACTCCTTGAAAAAGACTGAAGCAAATGGGCATTGTACCTAAAGAGGTACTGTCCGACTTACCTTCTTCAAAACCAAGAGGACAGCCTTTCAAAGTGCATGTGTACAGTATGACAATTAATTTCCACAGCAAAATAGTGCAATGGACAATAAGCATAGTCTTCTTATTTTATATTTCTGATACGTAAATAAGGCTCTTTTATACTGTTGAACTGCTCAGAAATGCGTACTCCCAAGATACACTTTGAAAAAGGGATCCTAGTGTGCATACTTCATTTCAGTACTTTTTTCTTTCAGTTATATGACAGAATTTGTAGCTTTCTGATGTATTTCACAGTTTTTATTCACTTTGTGTATGACACCACATTCTCTAGAGCATACAAGACTAAGCATTGGGTTCACATTTTTGTTTTGACTCTTGTTTATAGTTCTGTTAACAGAAAAGTGCCATTTTGTGTCTTTTTTTTTATCTTCTAGATCCATTTCCTGCTTTCAAATCTTGGCAGGAGGACAGTGAATCTGGAGAAGCTCAGCTTTCCCCACAGGCTGGGAGGATGACTAATCATCCATTGGAAGAGGACTGTCACCCCATATTGTCACATCGGAGTTTGGATTTTGGGCAAAGCCAGCGTTTCTTACATGATCCAGAAACGTTAGACTCTTCATCCAAAGCACTTTCTTTTGTTAGGTGTGTATTTTAATGCAGTCTAGTGGGCAGGAAGTGTTACTGCCAGGATGAAAATACAGCTGTTGGAGATTGCTGTGGGTTGTCATGATCTGACTGAACTGAAGACCAAGGTCAAATGTAACATTGTGTGGCCATTTGGCTGCTCTGCCTGCCCAGGAACTGCTGGAGTGAGTCAGAGCAGAGGTTCATCTGGGGTGGGATCGTGTCTCTCCAAGTGGCCATTGACAGATGCAGAGGGCAAGAGGATAAAAATAGGATAAGATTGCAGAGCTTTCCCTGGCATTTGGTCAGGGCTTCGGACAAAGGGCGCTTCCTGGGCTGAAAGTGTTTATATCCTTTGTTTACCAAGCTTTGCTAGACTCTGGTCTGTGATTTTATGTAAGCTCTGGCCTTTTTTTCTTCTGTTTTTTTGACCTCGTTTATTAGAGTTGTCGCTAAACAAGCTGCAGGTTATTTGTATGTTATTTGTAACAGGGCAGTGTGACTCTCCAAATCTTTAAATAACCCGTGATGTATAACTGTCTGCTACTGTTACTGGGAAAGGGAAGTTGAGAAGAATTTTCATGCTTGTTGGGGAAGAGATAATCTCATAAAAATGAGAAAACCTGAAAGAGGAGATTGGAACAAGTTTAGAGTTTCTAGTTGTCTGTCTGGCAGATTTATTGATGCAAAGAGATGCTTGTGCAAGTTTTCTCCAATTAGCCGCAGAAGATACTTAACAAGTATGGTTAGAATGATGTAGAAGACTGACCTGCAGGAAAGTGCTGAGGGTTATAGCTGTTCTCCTACTTCTGAAACTAATAAGGATCTGCTCTAGTAGATTATTAGATTAGTATTGCTAATATCTTGAACTACATAGATGTCACTGGCTGTGTTGAGGGATGTTTCAGGCACCTTGTACAATTAGTGTTCTGGAAAATTCTCATGTCGATCTTGAAAAGAAAATGCTTTGCAAGAGCAGCAAATGTCAAGGAGCTATGTGAAAGATTATATAAAACCAAAACCACATAATTTAGAAGGCTTTAAGAAAATTTTAGAAATTTTTTAGGAAGACTAACAAATTCTGTGGATACTTTTTGGCTTAAGTATCTCTTAACTTGCCTGAGACAGTTGAGTGAAGCTGTTGAAATACCAAGGATTGTTCAGTGGTATTTTCTAGCCTGGGCTTTTTTCTGTGCCCAGTACTTGAAGAACAACTGAGTATATAGTAACTTAGGTAAATAACCCAGGCACCAGAAAGTTGGCAATTAAAGGTACTTTACACTTGAATTTCAAATATGGTTTTTCTCTTGTGGGCGTTACTGATGTTAGGGAGACAAAAATAACATCGCATCTTGAAGGCAGCAGCTCAAAGCGGTTTGAGTAAATAGCTCTGAAAACTTGAAATTAGTGGATTATCAACTGGAGAAAAAAATGAAATTATTCATCTCTTACTTAAATATACATGTTCCTTGCACTCATTTAATTATCTAAGCGACATTTTAAAAATGTTTTTTAACAGAACACGAAGAGCATCCTTTAGCTCAAAAGATGACAAAAGGGAAGACAAGACACCTTATCAGCTTGTCAAAAAATTACAGAAAAAAATAAAGCAATTTGAGGAACAGTTTGAAAAAGAGAAAAACAGTAAGGTAGGTTAGCACTTCTGTTTTTGCTCATGATAAAGGAGTGCATGGGAGAGCTGAGTGACTCTTGTTGTTTGTCAATGAATAACTGTGTTCACAAATGAGAATTTCGTTACACGCTGCTGTCTACAAAAGGGAGCTGAGCAACAGCAATATTAGAAAATGTGCCAGAATGCCTGAGCCTAAGGAGGGCAGAGTGACAGTTCTTTTGTGAGACTGAGGGTATTTCAGATGAGATGTGTGGAAAAGCAGAAGTGTCTTACCACTCTATGGTTCAGCTGCTGAAGTTGTTTCAGTTCTATTTTCACAAGTGTTGTCCTTATGTTGGCATTGAGATGTGATCTGATACTGAGTGGCATTCCTGTAACTGTTCACATTCACCATCACAAATATTACCAAATCTTGAAAGAAGTATTTATAAACAAGATTTAGTGTGTTTGCTTTAATATGTAGTTTATTTGTATTTTTTCAGCCCTCCTATAGTGATATTGCAGCCAATCCAAAAGTTTTAAAGTGGATGACTGAACTTACCAAATTGAGAAAGCAAATAAAAGGTAAGAGATTGCTACAGTTTGACGTTCTCTACCAACACGAATTACCTCCATGACTGAATGGCTAAGTCATTCAGTGAAATTCCACAGCACACAAAAATATTTCATTTCTGCATTCTGCACTATTCAAAAATCAAATTATTCTTGTTCTTTAGGAGATAAAATTTCTGTATGCGAATTACTGTGTTCCTGTATTTGCAGTTAAACAAACTGAGAGTGTTTTTTCTTTTAAACCTTTGGATTGAGCCATTTTTCCCATTTCAGATGCAAAGCAGAGGAGCTCAGAGGGAGAATTTATACCTCAAACACGTCCACGAAGTAACACTCTTCCAAAAAGCTTTGGTTCCTCTCTTGACCAAGAGGATGAGGAAAATGAAGATGAGATGCGGATTGTGCAGAAAGAGAAGAAGCCCACCAAGGAGGCGACACTTGAACTCATTTTGAAAAGATTAAAGGAAAAACGAGTTGAGAGATGTTTACCAGAAGATATAAAGGTAAGCATAAGGTTATGGATAGGTTCTTTCTAAGAGAATGAGGAGGAAAATAGAGCACTGTCAGACACTTGAGATACCACTTTATCAACACAATGATTCCTCTGGCTAGCAGCCCTTTGCAAGGCCATCATGTTTCAGACTCAGTGGGGAAATCATCAGCATGAACCACATTTTCCTTGCTCCTTATTGAAATTATTTACAACTATGTGCTGACAGCTTTAAATGGAAGAAAGTGGGTTGTATGATATTAACTAAGCTAAGTTTGGCTTAGGCATCTGTATGGTGAGTAAAAGTGACTTGTGTTTGATTAAATGCTAATTATTCTTGATAGAAAATGACAAAGGACCATTTGGTAGAAGAGAAAACATCTCTGCAGAAGAGCCTCCTGTATTATGAAAGCCAACATGGACGGCCGGTAATGCTTGGCTTTATTTCAAACTGTCTCATTGTGTGAATAGACAGCAGTAACTCTCAAGCAATAGTAAGACTAGAATTTAATGCTGGTGTGGGGGAGTTCTTCTTTTTCCTTTTCCAAAACACAAAGGTATCTATTGGCCTCCATATTGCCATCTGAGGAACTTGCTGCATTGACTTCTAAAAAAAAAAGAAAAAAGTATGTATTAATAGGCCCCCTTTTTAGAAATCAGCAGGTTATTGGGAGTGTGCAAAGTGATGGGTGTCATTTGGTGCCTTATATGTCTGTGAGGCAAAGAGATGTCTTAAAAATAAACAAGATTATTGAATTTCCTGTGAAAAGACCGGAAATGTTATTCTGGATTTCACAGAAACGGAAATGAAAAGCCAGTTCCCACCCCTCTTCTCTACAGTTTCATTTTTTTTTTCTTTTCTTCGCTTTCATTTCTGTAGAACCATCGTCATAGCCGGGCACACATCTTTTCCCCCAGTTCTTGATCCCTTTTTTGCCTCTTTTCCATGGATATGTAAAGACAGAGAGTTTGCCTGTACTGAAGCTCCCCTAATTTTTAGAAAGTGTTTGAATCTTTTCCCTGAAAAAGACAGGGAGTTAAAGTGAGAGAGAATGAAAAAGCACCCATTTATTCCCTTTTATCCGCATAAACCCCCTTTCATACACACAATTTAAGGTAGTTTTGTATTCCTAGTTGGAGTGTTGATGGCAGGAGAAGCACACGGCTTTGTGTTTGCTTGTCTATGATTGAGTGACCAGTATAATTAATTTTGTGGTTTCTCTGCCTCTAGGTTACTAGAGAAGAAAGACATATTGTGAAGCCACTTTATGACAGATACAGACTTGTAAAACAAATGTTAACTAGAGCAAGCATTACTCCTATTCTTGTGAGTAAAACAAATGCTATTTCTGTTTATTTTCCCACTTTTGAACTGTGAGGCTGCCTTTAGAAGAGCTAGTAACACTGTTCTGTGCCACATCTTTCTTGTGGAAGATACAAGATATTGAGGCATTTGATCAATTTACTGCTGAGAACAGAGCAGTTCCAAGCTGTCTGTGACCTTGATGGCTCTTGGGAATGAAATGGTTCTCTGTGCAAGTAAGTGAGCTGTGCTAACTTACTGTGGCTGAGATGTTCCCAAGTGCCTGTGCTAGGTATGGATCCAGAGGACATACTGTACTTTCAGTCCTCCCCAGAATAGTAACACCAGTTGCAGTGCAGGTTGCTGTCAGCAGAGGCTTCAGTGACGGGATTGCCATCAGAACCATTTCATTCCTTCATGCTTCCATAGAGAGAGACATGTTACCAGCACCTGCAGCATCTGTACAACATCAGTGGTTTTTAATTGTGTTTTCACTTCATTTCCTTGAATTTTCTATCCTCTCTGTGGTCTTCCAAGAGATGAGGAAGGAAAAGTTTTCATACTGTGCAAAGAAATTGATGTAACCTTGTTTATAGTGCCTGTAAAACAGCTGAGGAATGACAGCCAGCTGGTTTGTTCTGCATGAACCATAATCTGAGCCTTGCATACTGACCCAGACTTGCAAAATACCTGTTTGGATGTTGGCTGCTAACCCTTTTGGAAGGAAGGGACTGCATAGCTGACGTGAGATAATCTCTTTGCATACAGACAGTTCTTCCCAGACACAGGTAGCTGGGCTTACTCAGCAGGAACTTAATCTGCTGTTACATTGTCACTGACAGTCCTTAGCTCTCCCTTCTAAGCTGGAGTACATTGAGATAAAGGGACCAAGTCAAGATTCTGTCTTTCTTGCACATACATTTTTTTTGGTGGCTCTTTTTAATGAGAAGCATGATTTGCGTCACAGTCAAGTTTAAAGGCTTTTATATCAGAATCTCTTTCTGAACTTCATAAGCACAGGTTGCTCTTAGGGACCAGTGTGTTTCTCTGTGATGGGTGTGTCACAGCTTTTTGGTAGTGCCGTTGACTGATTGAGCTCTGTCCCATCTCTCCCCTCAGAAATCTGACTCTTCAGCTGATTACATTCTGGGTAGCCTTATGACCGCACCAATCATTCTGGTTTTTTGGCTGTGAAATAAATGGGTGGGTGATAGCCTATCAGAAGGATTTTATGTTCAGGAGAGATCTCAGTAACATGGTTCCTAATCTGTGCTGTAGGCAACACCTGTAAAATCTTTTTCACAGGTTTTTCCTTTTGAAACCTATAAGAAATATGAGGAGCTCTCTCTTACTGCGAAGGGTTGTTCAGTGGTAGCTTCTAAGTAGTCTATATTCAGTGCCAGATATTTCAAGAATGGATTTTTAGGTTTATATTACAATTGAGTCCATGAGATATCTCTTAGCTATCCGGGTACACTAATGACATACACTGAAGCCTGTATGGAAATGTCCAGAGAAGCAGGACACTATTTACCCTTCATGAACGAAAGTTTTTGACAGGTCATTGTCTGTGTGGCTTTTGTGTTTCACCTTTTCCCTGTCCAGAGACCATCTGTTGGTATTGCTTCTGCTGTCTGGGGATAAGGGATGAGCAGGACATTATGGCAGGTGTGCAACAGGCACCTGGACAGCACAGGGACACCTGCTTTAGGCTGGAGTTCAAAGGATTTTGACTCTGAGGTGAAAACAGATAGCTCTGATTTCACACTTGCAGCTGCATGGCTTCAGAGGGGTCTGGAAAAAGAACCTGACGGGATTATTCCCAATGGATGCCTGGCTGGATAACCAGCTCTGGCCTCTAACTGTGCTTTGGTTTTGGAGGAGCAAGACTAAATACAAAATTCAGAGCTATCATTGTACTTTATGAATCTTCTACAAAACATGGAGAGAGCAAATGCTTTTTATTTTAAGTTTGAAAAGAAATATTTTAAAATAAATTATAAGCTACAACATTTATTTGTGTCAAGGATACCTCAGGTATCTGAGCTTTTTGGGTTATATGGTTATTTTATTTGTGCTCTGTAAGTATGTTTGCAGTCTTTTATTCATCTCAAAGAGAAAACATTGGGTGACTTCAATGTAATTCTGACTTCAAACAGCACTTGATGTCTTACTGTACATTTTGAAACAAATTTCCATTTTTTCAGGGATCACCATCAACCAAGAGGCGGGGGCAGATGTTGCAGCCCATTATTGAAGGTGAAACTGCCCATTTTTTTGAAGAAATTAAGGTAGGTACAGTGTATTTAAAAAAATACTTCACAGCACTTGTAATAGGGAACTGGAATACATCATATTTGTTTTGAATGTCTGTTTTCACTTTCAGGAAGAAGAGGAGGAAAGTGATGGTTTTTCTGCAGACCTGAGCGATATCTTAAAAACTGCTTCCCAAACACAGCCCATTCTAAGCCCGGTTGAAAACTCTGAGTCTGATATTGAAGATGGTCAAGAGAAACTCACCCGGGACCTGAGGCTCTCCAGCACCCGAGCTGCTTCTATGTATGGACTATTAAGTGGATAATTTAATTATAGTAGTTGTAATTATTGTAGTTAGAGTCATGATACTAAATCTATGATGTTGGGTGGAAGGGAGTGACATGTTCAGCACTTCTCAGAAAGTGTTTGGATTGAATGAGTGTTCTTTGCTCTGACATGTCTGACTAAGATCTTTTTGTACTCAGTGAATTATTTAGTATCTTCTAAACCTTCTTCAGCCTTGCTTGAGCTGTGTAGACAGCATAAAATTTATACCCCTTTATTAACTGCTAGTTTGTTCTCAATATTTCACTTTCAAACTGACAGCATGTTCCTTATGAGCTAGACAAATAAATCATTAGTGCAGCTAGCTCAGTTGTTTCTGAGAAATTTAAATTCGATTGTATGGCCAACATATTTTTCTTTCCCTTGAAATTTTTAGGCCTGAATTATTGGAGCAACTGTGGAAAGCCAGAGCTGAGAAAAAGAAGCTACGTAAAACATTACGAGAATTTGAAGAGGAGTTTTATCAGCAGAACGGAAGGTTTGTTTAGCACAAAACCAGATGCTGGGCTGCAGCCTCATAGCCAAGTGTATTTTCTAACTTTGAATGTTGTCAGCTGGAATCTGATCTGTTTTGATCTGCTATGAATAATCTCCTGAGGGAGATTACTTTGTGTATTTTTAACAGCTTAATTTAAAAAAATAGCATTTAAAAATACCTACTAAAAAGTATGATCTTAAAAAAAAGAAACATATTATCCCTGTTCTGTAACATAGGGCAGAGAAATTTGCCCATTTGCCCCTTGTTCCAGTAGATCAGTTCTGGTAGTGGGTATTTGCTTTACCAGTAAGGGTTTTTATCATTTTTATTCTTCTCCATATTGTTTAGTTCTTTTAGTCTTCTTATGTGAGTTTGTTTTTGTCATTAATTGGATTGCATTGCTGCCCATTGTATTTTCGAGATATCTCATGTCATGAACAAAACTAAGAACCCTCCTAAGAGGTCACTTTCTTGACTGGCAGATGCTCTCATTTGACTGTGCCTCCTCCTGTATTTCTTCTGAACTACGAACTCCTGGACCACTGGTCACACAAATTGCAGTTACATGGCTTCATTGTGCACTTACTGAATTTGGGGCAAAACTCCTTTTGACTTCAGTGGGAAATAATGAGGTTAATCATAATAATAGATTAATTATTATAGTCCAGTTAGAATAATGCTCTGCTGCCAATTTGTGGATCAATCTACTTACAGTAAAAAGCGTAGATTGACTTGAATTTGTCTTTTTCTGTAGTGTGTACACAGGATCTGAAATTAAACTCCTGATACCCTGTTAGTAAAATTACCAGGAGGGCTTAGGGCAATGATTATTACCCTATGCTGAAGCAGTTGTGCTGAATAAATGCTGCAGGGTTTTCAATTCCATTTTTTAGGTGATGGCAGTTTCAACTGCAGTAAACTAAAATATAATGTCATGCCTGTTATTGGCGAACAAGCTGCCAATAATGTTTTCATTTGCCCTAAAATAACTTCCTGTAGCTGCTTCTGTGTTTGGCTTCCTGCAGGATGGAGGATTTAGTTGAAATTTTGATGTTGTTTTTTTTTTTTTCTTTACAGAAACGTACAGAAAGAAGATCGGGTTCCAATGCTGGATGAGTACAGGGAGTACAAGAAAATCAAAGCCAGACTGAGGCTGTTAGAAGTCCTTATCAGCAAGCAAGATTCTTCAAAATCAATTTAAATTATATTCCTCCAACCTGTTGAGTAACATGCTGTTTCTATGTACTACCCCTGTACTTATTGGGTGCTTGTGTTCATGTGTCATGCACTGTTGAAAGAATCCAGTTTGTGCACTTTACTATGGTGCCACTAGGACATGTTTGAAGGGTAAGTAGGTCGTTTCTAGAAAGCAAATAAGGTTTCTGAGTTTGAGACTGCTCTATCCAACTTTAGCAAACACAGTTTCCATCGAAGTTTTGTATTCCAGATGGATCCATCCCTTTCCAAACAACCATAGCTTTTTTTTTTCTTTAGCATTCAAGGACTTTGAGACTTTTGTTATTACCAACCTTTTGCATTGTTGAAGAAATGATTAATATTGTAATGCTACACTGAACTACTCCTCTTGCCTAAAAAAATCAGCAAATTAAGGGTACAGCTCTTAATTCCTGGAACACTTAAACAGACTGTAATTCCTTTCAAAGGACTGCTGTGGAACAACTTTCATTTTTTTTGTATTCTAAATTGCACCTATACACAGTAATAGTTAACGTCTATGGATTTTGCTCATTAGCGGTCGTGTTTTCTCCTTGATAAAGATGACAGTGGACAAACCAGAAAGTGACCTTTTCTTAGTGGCTTTAAGACCTTGGAAAACTGAAAAGTTCAATCACATGCTGCCTGCAGGACTCATGTCATTGTTGTTCATTTGATCCCTTTTTCGGTTGTTACCAGCCAGTGGTGAGTAGTGTTTGGGCTGAATTGGATACGGCATCTCCGCTTTCAGAAGATTTGAGGAGCACAGTGAACACATTGGTGTTTGGGAAGTCTGGTGGCACTCAGACTTGTGTGGCTCCACAGAAAGGAGCTGGCTTAGGACAGTTAAAATCCCACTGTACCTGAAATGAATATGGTGTCAAGGGCTAAAATCAGTGTAGTTAACACGCACCACAGGGAGAACCGTTGGTTTGGAGTGGAAAGATTACTGCTGTTTATCGCGGTTTTGTTTTACAGTTGGAGAATAAAAATACATTATCTAATCCTTACATGTAAGCAAAACAGTTTATGGGCCTTGCATGATTTAGCTTCAGAGTTGAATCTAAATAATGTTTTGAGTATCACATCTGCTATGCTGAATAATGATTTAGGGACTAGCTTTTCTCTGCAGCAGCCATCCGCAGCTGTTTCTGATCTGGCAAAATCAAAATGTTAATTTCAGCTGGTGCTTTCTCCGTGTTTTTTTTTTTTTTTTTTTTTTTATTTCAGTGTATCGGTTTGATTGTGGCCATGTTTTGCATGCACCTACTCTCACTGCATGTTTTTATGACTGGCTAATGTCAACATAGCAATGATTCACTCTGCTTTATGAAAGACCAAAAATGAACTTTCTCACGATGTAAGAAATGGCTCGCACATAACCTCAGAGACTTGCTGTTCTGTCATGAAGCATATGAAATAGGTTGCAAGTAGGATTTTAGTGCTCACATTTCATTTGTGTACTGTAGAGTACTTCTTGGTTTGTTTTATTCTGCTTGTAGGCATGTAATTTTGGAATTCAGAAAAAAAAGCACTAAAACTATTGAGCACTGGTGGTATGCCTTTTTTTTTTTTTTAACTGTAAAATTATCTGGGACCTTGGAGAATTATGAGGTTAAACTAGTCTTGAGACCATTTACCAATTTTATTCAGTTCCATTGTGCAATGTACACTTCAGTTCCTTTTCTATCAGTTTGCAGACACGGGTGTATCCAAACATTGAAACTAATGTGTACTGTATAGTGTTGTACATGAATGTTTGTGTTTTATATACCACATGCAAAATGTCAATATGCACTATTTAAATGTTTTAAATAATATATTCCTCCTTTATAATGCTTAAATCTATATGATTCCAATATTTTTATAAGTGAGTGAGTGATCAGACTGGTTCAAATTCAGAATTAACAGCTGCTTTGTGTTTGTTATGCAGTGTTTGGCTGTTTATTCAGTATAGTAGATAAGCATGGCAACAGTTATGCTGAGTGTGTTTTGTGCCATCCTTGTTGAGCAATAAATAAATGGTAGAACTAGGCATTTTGTGATATAAGTTTTTCTTTGGTAAAAGCAAAACCTATATATCTATATGGATATATAGATATGGAATATATATAACTAAACCAGATATAATTGCATTGCTATGTCTGGTGTTCATTGTATAGACTTTTATAATAAAACTACCTTAACCTTTATTGTCTTTGTTTCTCATCATGCTTTCTCCCCCACTGCCATCTCTTAAAAACGAGTGCTGAGTCCTTTGCTGCTGCTGTTTGTAGTTGCAGGGCTTTGTGGGGTGGGTCCTAATTCCCCGATGTGCCCTGGCGGTGGCTCGGGTGAAGCTGCATCCCCTGGAGTCGTCCTCTGCCCGTGCAGACTGTGCGGGAGAGGGGCCCCAGCAGCTCCTGACTGACAGCTTGGAGCATGGTCATGGCTGGGCTTCAGTTCCTGCTGGGAGTGATGCAAGAGCACACTGGGAGTCTGGCTCCTTCCTGCCCCAACAGCAGCAGGTTGGGAGTAGGTGCGGAGGGAGCCACCACTGGGACCGTTCGTCACTGCCGGTGGATGCACCCACATCGGTTGCGTCTCTGCATCCATGAGGATCTCTCATCCCTGGCATCAGTCCTGCAGCAGTTGCTGCTGTTCGTGGCCAGGAAACACTGCTCTTGCACACTGCTGTACGCAGCAGAGGATGCTTTTCCTCTGAACCAAGCAGCCTTTTATTTCATAGTATGTTGTTGTGAGTTCATAGGAAGTGATTGAGGTTTTTAAAGCTGACTCTTGTGTTGTATTCTGTGAAAATCCACCTCTCTTCAGCCTAAGGCGTGGCAGAGGCTGAAGAACTGAAGGTGAATATTCTGCTTGTGGATGTGTGGCACTGCAGGTAAATGGGAACAAGAAACCAGGAAGTTGAGGGAGCAGATGAGGGAGAGGAGATGGAAGGCAGCCTTAGGCTTGTTCTTTGGGTTGGGATAGAATAACCTTCCCTCTGATCACACAGCCTTTCTCTGAAAGTGTGTGAAAGGAACTCTGAGGACTTTGGCCTGAAGAATGGACAGGATTCCTACAGATCTGTTCTACAGTCCCCCATTTTTCCTTAATTACATTATTTATTCAATGAAGCTTGCTATGATCAGGATGCTAATAAGAAAACAAAATTCCCTCGGAGTCTGGTTTAGTTGGGAACTGCTGCAAATCAATGTGCACTGAACTAAGATTTTAATGAGGAAAATGTGTGTTGAACACTTAGCCAAAATGGAGAAGCATGTTTTTGAGGGTGCAAGAAGCTCAGTTATATTAGGAAAATCTGCTACTGGAGAACCAGTTCTGAGAGAACACAAGTCTTGAGTTTTCCAAGCTTTCCCTCTTCAAACAGATTTCCCTGAGCTGTTGTGTCACTGCAGGGCACAGAGCTTGCAGGAAAAAGCCAGGCAGGGTGTGCAGATGGTGTCCTGTGCCCTAGGGGAGTAGGGTGAGTGGTTGAAAGCTCTTTTGGGAAGTTCTAGGAGAGGAAATGTGTCCAGAGGTTTTGAGGCTCTGTATGAGAGAGCTGCCAGGAGTAGGAAAGGTTGGAGATGGCAAAGCTGCCACACACCTGCTTTCCTGCTGTCAGGCTATTGAGTAATCAGGATAAACACATCCTCAGTGACCTGTGTGTTCTGGGACAAGTGTCTTGGGCTACTGCCTGGCAACATGATCCCTTTGGAGGGGAAAGGAAGAGGGGTTTAGTTTTTAAAACTGGTCCCTTCAGAAGAGAGTGGAGGGCTTGGCTTGGCCAGGAGACCAAAGTACAGAATCAGTGACCCTGGCAGGGGCACTGTGTTGTGCCCTGTGTTCCCTGACTGTGCTGCTGGGCTGGAAGTCTCCTCCTGGGAGCCTGTGAATGCCTCTGCTCCCCTCTCCGTGACCCTGCTCCTCTGGGAGACACTGGGATTAGGCACAGGGTGAATGGAGCCCATGTGGTAGCATGATAATGCAGGAGATCGGCTTTGAAATACAGCTCCTCGTAGGATTTGTGTAAGATCCAGGGGCTTTGGGGGCTGGGGCTGTGTGTCATGCAGGAGCCGAGATGTGCAGCAGCAGAATTTGCCTGGTACAGGGACTGGTGGTGCAGCGGGTGCTGCATCCCAGTGCTGGCTCCGGTTTTCCTGTGGCATTAGTGGCACCTGGACACGAGTTTGCCTTCTCCTGCAGCTGAGTCCTAGCGATGAACAGACAGCAGTGACTGCCTGGGAGTGCACAGCTTCTGGCCTGCACATAACTTGTCTCTAGGGCTACGGGAATGAAGGCATTGAGGAATGAAAAGGATGTTCCCGGAGCTCTGGCTGGGGCAAGGATGAAGCGAAGCGCCCTCTGGTGCTCACGGCTGTGAGCTCCTGAGCCAAGTGAAAGAGATTTGGGATTTTTTTCCCGAAAGCTGAAATTTATTCTTTTTTCTCGGAAGGTAACAGGTACCTGCAGTAGGACTTGTTGAGAGATAAGCGTTAACCTCGGCAGCTGCTGCATGAACGGAGCAAGGGTCGGGGGAAGGGAGGGCGGATCTCAGAGAGCAGGTCCGGGATGCTGCCAGGGCTCGGGATCTGCTCCCTCGGTCGCACAGCTGAGCCTCAGCAGCCCGCACAAGGCAGAGGAGTTGCTGTCATCCAGGCATTTGCAGAGGTGCCTGGGCAGTTCTCAGAACAGCACCTGAAAGGTTCAGAGAAAAGAACCAGAAGCAGCGGTTGTTTATACATTTATTGGCAGTCCTGCTCCTCTTGTCGACAAATAGAAGAAAGACAGGGGGGTAATTGGTTTTAATTAAACTGTGTGAAAAGTCTGTTACCAGCTGCGCTGAGACATTTTGCTGTACCCTCTTTCCTGAAGCTCTACTAAATCCTTCCCTCCTGAGGGCAGCTGCTGTCAGCCAGTATAAAAGCACTCAGAATTTCTTAAAATCACAAACTTTGTGCAGTTCTTCTGCCTCTCGGGTTGTCGCTCAGTGAGGTTTCAGCAAGGACAGCAGCTGCCTGGGGCTGGGAACAACATCTGCAGGAGCAGACTCCCACACCCTGCTGGGATGCTGCACTGGAGATGTCGCTCTGAGCTGGGACTGAGTCTCTGTCCTTGGAGGTTGGATACCCTTGATGAAGTTCCTCCCATTCCTGTAGCTTTGATAACTCCAAATTCAACAACAGAGGGATTTAAAAAAAAAAAAAAAGTCTCAAATAAAGCCAGCATGGCTGACAGGGACACCAGTACCACAATCGCTTCTGCGGGAAGAGATCCACGCTGCTTTGCGGGGAAAAATCTACTTCCTTTTCGGAAGGGCCAGAAGGAAAATCTACTTTCCACATCTGGCTGAAAGTAGACTTTCCTTCTGGCCCTTCCAAAAAGACAGGATATAGAAACACACATTTCTTTTCAAAGCAGAGAGAGATGGCAGGGATTGTTGTGCAGTAATGTTCACAGCCAGCCTGGGGGTTTTTCCCTTTATTCTTGTAGAAGTGATTTTAAAATAAAAATATGTTGTACAGACAAAGACTTACCCCAGCTATGGAACTGGAACAAAGACTGCTGGAAACCTTTTAGCAAAGCAAAGGGAAGTTGCAGTAGTATTTCTTCTTGCTGTAGATGTAGCCTGTGACCCAATAGATTGCTGTGAAACTTGTTTTCCATACATTTGTTTCTGATTAATGTTTGGGCAAATGTCCAGCTCACAACTTTATACAATTGCTAAAACTTGCTGATCCCACCCTGCTGCCAATTCTGCTGTTGCAGTGTATGACCTGGCCTGAACAAGCTTTCATTTCACTTTATGGGCATAATTGGTGATTTTTCTTTGTTTATAGGTTTAGCTTTTGCTATTCCTATGATGTTAAAAATAGTATCTTGTGGAGAAATAGCTTTTGTAAGTCACAGTGGGGGCAACTATGACTCCTTTTGTATTCCTCAACTTCCAAAATGCAGCAAGCAGTTTTTAAGATTACAGGAAAGAATAAAGCCTACCTTTCGTTAATGCTGTGTCCATTGCTTTGGCCCTGGAGCACCTGGTTAGGAACAAAGGTAGTTACTAATTTTGGAGAAGTTTGGACTCTCTGTCCAGAGGTCAGCAGATATATTTGTGAATAAAAATGCAATTAAATTAGGTGTCCCATCATGAGGGCAGTCCTGAATCAAGGTCAGAACATTTTGCTTCCTTCTGCAGTTAAGGAGTAGCTACTTTTTTCATAGCTTTTGGCAACAAAGCGATGACTGCCTTCCTCTCTTACAGCCAGGTTGTCTATACAGGTCATACCTGGCAAGCACTGGGTCTAGGAAAAGGCTGAGTTTAGGGATGCTCTTTGCCAGCTGCTTCAATGGAGACAGCTGCCCAAGAGCAAAAAGTTTTTTTTAGATGAGCTTGGAATTTGCATGGCCCATGCTCATGAGGGGGAGGTAATTTTAAACTCCTCTGGAATCTTATTAACAGAATTCTCCCTTTGAGCTCCACCTTTGCAACTCACCCATGAAAAGGCGAAAGTGAACATTCATGCTGTGCTTAGGAGCACTGTGATTCCTGAGTACAGAGAAAGGGAATACAAGCCAATACTTTTATCCAGGGGAGGAAGATGTTGACAGCATGTTTGCAACATGTTGTTGCACAAAGCTTACAGGATGCAAGGAAATAGCAACCTGGATGGACATGGGCATCAGCCAGCAGCTCCTCCTTTAGCAGGAACTCTTCTGCAGTGCAGTAGGTGTTGGAGGCAAGGGCAAGGATGGATCCTGAATAAAAGTAGAAGCCAGGGAGACTCCAGTCCAGCTCCCTGCCGTCTCTTCAGGCTGTCATTTTGCACAGGGAAGACTGGATTGGCTACAAAAGGCCTTTGGTTAGATTTGAAGAACCTGAGCTTCTTGGATGTTTTGTCATAAGCTGTGTATGTGAGACGTTGCTGGCCAAACCGTTTGTATTTGTGCTGTGGCATTTCTGGGCTTGTGCTGTGTCACACACCACACACATTCCAGTTTTCCTGAGCCAGCTTTGCTGGGCTCCAGCACTCCATGCTCTGTGAAGATTCAGGCTAAAACAAACACTGGATAACAAGCAGGGAGGACACAGAACCACAGCAAGGCCAGAAAGGGTTTGTGTGCTGGACCCTGGTCTGTGCAGCCTCTTCAGGGTAGGACAGGTTAGACTGAGGCTAACCAGGCACAGACTAGGGCTCTTCCACCTTGTTGCCTCTTTAGCCAGTGCTGGCCTAGGCTGGCAAACACAGAGGTGAAAGTCAAGCAGCAAATGCAGCCAGTTCTAGGCACTTCTGAAGCATTTCTTTCTCAGTTTTACTGTCTTTGTAGCTCCCTAGATTATGGGTGCAATGACAAAGAGGCAACAGGAGACTTGGCAAGGACACAGGAATTAATCACAAGACGTGACTGATCTGATGGACTTCACGTGGGAAGGGTGTGGGGACCTGAGAGCAGCCTCAGTGTCAGGGAAAAAACTGGGGGCTGGTGATAAACACAATCCCTTTGAATCATCTCGGGCCTTAATTGTCTAATATTGCTAATAACAAGGCCTAATAAGACAGTCTTTGGCCTTGAAAAAGGCTAAGAAATCTTTTCCAACAGCCAGCAGCGAACAGTGTACAGACCAGACACCAACTGTTGCCAAAAATTGGGAAGAATCGATCTGGGTCTGCTCCCTGGTCTAACTGGATTTCTGCATTTTTAATGAATTACTGTCTTGCCAGCTGCTACCAGAGGAAAAGTGGCTGCATATGCCTGAGGTGCCCAGCCTTTCTTTGTGTCTTTATGGAAACACCATGCCTCAGTGAATTGGATTTCACACACAGTAAAGGTAAGAGCTCACCCGATTATCCAGAAGAGGTTCACATTACCATTACGTCTTGAGAAATACATATACATTTATGTTTATGAAATACAAACACAAGTATGATTAATGCAGCTCTGGTTCCTCTAGAGAGCCAGCTGTTCTGCCTGAGAAACATCAACTTCTCCACATTCTCCTTCTTTGATTTAGGTGAAGATATATCCTCGACTGCTGTACCAGCCCAGAGATCCCAGTTCCATGGGGGGATAATGAGGGGGCTGAGGTGTTTTTCCATCTCTCAGAAATGGCAAAACAAAGCAGCTCAGCTTATGGAACCTGAACTGACGTAAGCCTGAACTTTTATTTTGTAATCCTTGCTAGTTCTTGTGTTCTTCTGCATGCAAAACTGATCACCTAAAACAGACCTTTAAATAACACTTTTCTCTACATGAAGTACTCATGAAATATACAACCTTAACATATTCCCAGTGCCTTTATTTAGCTGCTCAGTAACTTCACAAAACAGCAATTACTTATTAATCTGGATTTCACCCAACATGGGCCAGGCAGTTTATTACTTTAAAACCTTATTTCATTACCTTAAACGAAATAACCCTGGTTTATGCAGTTCATTGTTACTTAGGCATGTTCATGTGGTCTCTCACTGTGTTAAATCAGTGCTAAATGAAGTGTGTGAAGCAGAGCATTTTCAGAGTATTTTTGCCTGATTCCAGTTTATAAATACGTGATTTAAATTCAGCCCTCCTATAATTGATTTCTCCAGAGATGATAGAGGAGATAGGAACACTAACATGTGCTTCTGCTCAACTGGGCTCGTTCTTTCCAGTTCTTCCTGTCTTTCTGCTATGGATTTCCCATGCCAAATATCCATCTTTAATGTTGGCACAAAAACAAATCCATGGTTTATCTATCTCAATGTAAACAAGAGAAAAGCTCAGCTAATTGCACTCGTGGTTGTTACTGACTGCAGAATGGTGGCACTTTCAGAAACATTTCTGTGCTCGGGCAGGATTACTTGCTCAGATTGATTCCTTAGACTGAAGTCAGACTGGTCTGCAGCTCAATAATGACATTTGCTGTAAATACATTAAAAAAGTGTGGAATTACAGGTAGATGGATCCAGTGTTGTTGCCTCTTTTCAGCTGGTGGACCTGGGCTACTCCCAACAGCAAATTCTTGTAGTAAATATGGCTGTTGTTGTTTGGGACGGTTAATTAGTGAATTAATTAGTTGTGTTGTGATAACATTAGTCCCAGCAGAGTCCATCCAACAGGGGGATCCTGTTGCAAACCTTTGCAAACTCTGAAAATATTTTTTATTGAAGATTTTTTTCAGACCAACCCTTGTATTGATATATGATGCAGCAATTAGCTGGCCTATTGTTTTCCTAGGCTGATTAATCTGAAGTATCAGTATTGTTTGTACCCAGAATTTCTCCAAACACATTTGAAGGAGTTGGTTGCCTTCTTTCAGCTGAGAGCACAACATTTGGCACATGGTTTTCAGGGGAACCACGAGTCAAGGTTGTTCTGAACTAACACTGGGAGCTTCTTCACTTGTAAGAAAACGTATTTACAAGGAAAGCCTTGCCCTCCAGAAATCAGCTCCCAGAACTGCTCCTGTCGTGCTCAGGAGAGGAGGGCTCCAGGCAGAGCTGGGACGTGGCTTTGCTCAGGGAGCACATCTGTGCTCAGCACACTGACTGCCACCAGAGAGAAGGGGTGAGAAGGGGATGCTCACAGGCTGAATTTAGAGGGTGACAACAGCTCCTAACCTTGCTCTGCCATTTCCAGTTGTTACTAAGTTGTGCTGCTGGGAATTGAGAGCCATTTCCATTGCAGGGACATTTTTGGGTGGATGATGTGTGGAGTAAGGAGTGAGTACTGAATGAGGTACAGCTGACACAGTGATTGCTGGTAAAGAGTGGGAGTCACCTCAGTTATTCCATGACTTTTGTGTAAAGACATTCAGAGAAATGATACAGACTTTCCAACTTTCCAGTGGAGCCTGTGGGCAAACTGGGTGCTGGTTTGCATCTGATCAGCTTCATCTCCAAATGTGCAAGAGGGGAGTTATCTCAGTGTATATCTCAGTGTATTTCATCACTTGGGCAGCCCACAGGAGAAGTGTTGTGGTAGAACTGCAGGAGTTTTGGGGGAATTTAATAGTCAGTGTTATGCAGTTCAGATTTGGGGGTTATCTAATGGTACAGTAGTGCAGGGTAAAACTGAGGCCTCATTTTTTCTGTTCTGGAAGATGCTTGAGAGGTTTGCTGACTATGCACCTTGATGAGGGGTTCAGGCTAGATCAACCCCCACCAATTTTCTTATAGTAAATACAGTTGAAAGGTGTTCAGTTTTGGTTTGCTGGTGTTGGGTAAAATTGTCTTCCATGGTATTTAATACTGTTTTGGACAAGGTGAACAGCAGCAAACAAACCACTTGGGTGACTCAAATCAACAGCTTGTTGAGAGTCAACAGCAAGATAAGTTGCAACCACTCCTTGATTAAAGGAGGGAAAACATGATAGCAATAATGATTCATATTATAGAGGGCAGCTTTTGGGTCAAGTGTGCAAGGAGAAGAAATATCGATGTTGCCTCACTGGCATGGTGTGGTGTTAATAGGGTGTTGGCATTTAGTTCATGCTAAACACTTTATATATGCCAGATGAAAAATGACAGTGGGAACAGAAGGGAGGGGACAAGTGGAAAGCTTAGGAGGGTAAAAATCCACCTTTTCCAGGCTGCAGCTGATGCCAGACATTCAAAATCCGCTTTTAACAGATCAAGCAAGGAAGAGTCACAGCCGATATTGGTTATTTAAATTTTTATTTGCCTCTAATTTATTCTCATAAAAACACTCTAATCTACTTGGTTTTAGTATTCAGACAGTACAGACTTCTGATATTATCACGAGTGATATTAGAGAAGCAGTACAAACCAAGCTACCTTAGCATGTAACCAAGCACAGGGGGAACTAAGCCCACCCACATTTGTAAAAACTAATTAACCTGCTCTCTTAGGCTTTCTAGTTAAAATGCAATGCTCAATTAATGGTTATAGTTACCAAACCGTATAAATAAAATCTAACATGGTAAAACGGGAACAGCTGAATGTGCAAGAGTCAAAGTAAAAATATGTAACTAGGTATTTTGCTAATTAGAGCAATCACCAGTTAACTGCATCTATGCTGTAATTGTCTCTTACAGGTGTGAGGTTTTCCTCTTCATTTCCAGTTAAAGTTCATCACTTTCATACAGTCCAGACTGCTCAGCCAAACGCTGAAACTCCCCTTCTGGTGAGAAAGCTTGTTTCACATCCAGTCCTCTTCCATTAAGTGCCAAATACTTGCTAAAAGTTGGTCGAACTCGTAACTGCTTTGGGGCTGGAAGTGGCTTATTTGCATGTGCTGGAAGAGAGAGAAAAGTGCACTTTCAGTGCCTTCCCAGGGTGTAGAGAGACCCATGGTAGAGCAACCCACTGCTTTTTATTTGCAATATAAACCAGCAAGCCCTTGGGGAGAATTTAGCAGACAAACTCATATCTCAGACACCAGAGATTTATATTCAACCTCTTGGTTGGTGTCAGGGAAATTGTAGCCTTTAAAAGTGCAAAAGGACACTCCACAGTGATCCGTACTAAACAAAAGAGCTTTTCTCAGGACAGTTACTTTTTGTCTTGGAAATAAATCCTCCCAGCAGTCTGAATTTCATGAGATTAATTTTGAGAGCCTGTTCTGAATATAAGATGCACTTTCTGTGGCACTGGGACCCGGAACTTACTTGCAACCTCTAGCCTGGCGTGGCACGTGGCCACCCCTGCCCCGTTGACAGCAGACACAGTGTACCAGCCAGCATCCTTCTTGCTTGCATTATGGATTAGGAGGCAAATCCTTCCAGTATTGTCATGGAGCAAGCTGAAAAATGAAGGTGTTAATGTCTAAGTGCTTTGAGGAGGAAGGAGAGAAAGCAGAGTCAGTTTACATGCTGAGGAGCTGAGAAAGCCCCAGAACAATTCTTGCAGGGCACTGCACACTGTTCAGACACAAATACTGCATTTGTGTTAGGGCCACCAGTGATTCACACCTTGGCACCATGCAGGTGGCAGCAAAGTGCAGCCCCACACCGCACATTTCCTAAAGCTGTGCTTCTCCATGGGCCCTCTACTGCTGCTGGCACTCAGAGGAGCCCCTGGGCACACCTCTCTCCCTCTGTGCCCTCAAAACAAGGCTCTCAGCACCGGGCCTGGCCAGCACACGGGCCTGTGGCCCCTGTGTCATACATGAAGGGCAGATCAGCTCTCCAGCCTGCTGCTTTTAGAGACCAGCCCATTTACATCTGATTTAGCAAATACTGGTTGTTGTTTTCTAGCACACCAATGGCCAATCATCAGCAGGGTACCTTATTCGGTCTGTATTATATTGTACCATTTCGTTGTTTCTTTTCCAGTAAATCCGAGGTGTTGGGACGGCAGAGATCTGGCATTCAAGTCTGGCTGTGTCTCCTTCAAAAACCTTTTTGCTTTGTGGCTTGAAAATGAAAGTTGGAGGCATGTGATGTTCTTTTGCTAAATTAAAGAGGAGAGATAAAGAGGAGTTACTGGAAGTGTGGAATGCTCATGTCATGCTTGTTTTTTAAGACTTCAGGATGCTAAATTCAGGAGGACACATGTTCGTCACTGCATCTCCTTAGCCTGCAGGCAGTTCCCATGAGCATAAGGGTGTAGTACACACAGTCCACTTTAGAAGGAAAGTCAATTAACATATGTTATCAATCTTGGAAAATTAATAACATCAATTAAATTAAATTCTGAACATCTCACTATATCTAAATATCCTGATCAAAGTGGCTTGAAGGAGTACGGTGTCCTAGATGTAGTTATTAAAATAGTCTTGGAACAGGTAAGTTGATTTTATTGTTTGAGCCTGAATATGTGGAGCCTGAATATATGAAGCTACCTCTGCTTCTTATCAGTTTAACATCCCAAGCACAGGGAGGAAAGCAGTAGATTGCTGAGACTTTCCCTGTGCGGCCAGGGAATTATAAGCACTCTCAGTCTTACCAATTACTTCCACTTTTACTGTGAAAGATGCTTCTCCTGCACGGTTGACAGCCACACATTCATATGTCCCTGCATCAGCTGATTTGACTGCTTCAAAAATGAATGAGTGGAACCCCTTTTCTGACACTATCATTTTATGGAACTGATCCTGATGAACCATCCTTCCATTCTGGTACCACATCACATCTGGAGTCGGGAGCCCACTAACCTGTGAGGGAGAGGAGAGCAGTGAAGAGTTAAACACCTTTAAGATAATAAAATCCCTCCAATACTACAGGCAGTTTTATGCTGATAGGTGATCAAACCATGTTTCTATTGCAAAACTGTACAGTGTTGCCTAGTTTTGAACATTAATGTGATGTTGTACAGAAAGGCTCATGGAGTACTGTGGAAAGATGAGCTTTTGCTACGAGATAGGAGATGCTGTTCCTGCAATCTCCTGCTGCTCCCTTCTTGCTGGTGGCTTTGATCAGGCCCAAGATGCTCATTGTGGGCTCAGCCTGTGGCTCCCGCAGCTATCACTGCAGCAGGGCTGACACCCACAGCTGATAATGGCTGTAAGTATGCTGTCCTGCAGGCATGCTCCAGCTCCTCCACAGCATTCAGTTTAGGCAACTCGGAGGAAGATGGCTAAAGGCCATGTGTAAGTCTGGACAGAGTTTACTGAAGCAAAGAGATTGGTAGTCATTAGGAAAACCCAAGCCTGTGAGGGAGAGCAGGGTCCTTTCTTACCCAAGGGTTGGTACAGCTGCCATGAAGTTTTAAGCCATTCTTGAGTTTTGATTCCATTTAGGGCATTTCCTTGCTTGTCTGCTCCAGCAAGGGCACAGTTACCTCAGGGAAGACTCATTAAAGGGAGGTGAATCCTACACAGATCTCACTGAACGTGTGTCCACTGAAGAAGTGGAGTCCCTGTTCAAAGCACAAGGCTCCCTGCCAAAAAGCCTTTTTCCAGCAGGGCATTAATATTCATTCTTCCCAAGGAGATCCAGAGACATTCCGTGGTGGTCTATATTCACCACTATTTAGCTTTAATTATAGTCTTATGCAGCTGGTTCCACTTATATTTTCCAAGGGAAAATGCTGAAATATTCAGCCATCTCCTGTTTCTTGGTTTCCGTAGCCTGGGGAGACCCTGAACCATCTGCCTTTAGTGCTCTGGCTTATTAAAGTGCAAAGGAATTGCAGAGACCTCCACATCTCACACCCCAAGAGGGAACAGAATGGGAAGGGAGAGGTTGGCAGTGGAATGGGAAGGGAGAGGTTGGCATTACTTTGAAGTCGAGCCTGCAGAACCGCCCCTCCTCAATCACCACATCTTCAGGCACTTGTGTAAAACGTGGCTGAAAAAACTTTTCCTGGATTGAGTCATGTCCACGGTCATCACCTCTTGAGGATGGTCTGCTCCTGAAAATGGGACAGGAACAGTTAACTGTGTAAAAGCTACTTAGCACAAGTGACATCAAAGCTCTGATTGCAGCTGGAGTCCCTTAACACGTTTAGGAATCCAACACTATAGTTCTGGTTGGTTTTTCAGCTGTAAGTCATAACTTTTGATCAGCCACTTCTCCTGCTCAAGTTGTTCAATCCAACGCACAACCATAACCTTCATTTTGGTCTAATATCCAAAAGAATTGACAAGAGAAATTTGTCTGTGTTTCATTTTCATAATTTATTTTAATTTAAATATTTATATTTCTTTGACTAGAAATTAATCTTCTAGAATACAAAGAATATTTTCTCAAGGTGCATGGAGTTTTTAAACCACTAATGCTATGCTTAGAATTCACTGGATTAAGACGATAGACATCATCACCCATCCACAAGTGGTCACAAATGGCCGTTTTAGTCTAAAGGGAGTGAATTTAGTAATTACTACTTTAGCAAAAGTCGTAAGTAGTGAGATTAAACCAACATTGTCTAGGAATGTTTGAAATAAGATCCTGAAGAATAGCACAGCACAAGCTTTTGCTTTACCTTACATGTGTTGTAGGAACCTGCAGCCTGATGTTTTCTGCATTCTGGTGCTTGGGAAGAGAAAGAGGAGATGTGAGTTCACTCAGAAAGATTTATCTGTAGACTGAATGAGAAGCCATTTTAAGTTCATATCCTGACTGCTACTTAAAAACAAAATGAATCTACTTCAGAAGTCATTGGGACAGGAGGCAGAGAACTTGCATGAGGAACTGACACACTCTGTGTTCACCATGGCAGAACTTCTCATTGCTGCCCAGGTGATGGGTGCAGCAGCTTTGTCTGGCACACAAAGTTTTCTGCCAGCCCATAACCTTCGTTAGAGAGGAGCAGAACTCCTGGCAAAATCTAAACTGAGAGCTGAGTACAGAGTGTCCTTCCCCACAGCAGGAATAGAAGTGGAATCGCTGGCAAAAGCCTTCTATTGTGCCCACTTAAATATGGTACCAACAGTGATGGACACATGCTGAGCTGGAAAATACTTTTCTTTCTACATCACAGCACCAGCTAAGCTCGTTGACAACTCTGCAATCACATGACTAAATCTGCTAAAGTACCTAGGATTGATTCCTGTTAGGAGCTTGGATGCTTGGAAAATGCAACAGAGTTTGGTGCCAGCAACTCATTTTAGCAATGGAATCAGAGAGAGCAAATGCTGCATGGAAATTTCTGGAGTGTTTGCACTGAGCCATTCCAACGTTTGGTTCTGCACTCTGCAGCCCAGTCCTGTGGGACATTTAAGCCTGGGTTTAAACTTCAATCAGGGAGGCAGTTTTAAGTTCAGGGGAAACACTACATGAATGAGGGTTTTGCTGGGCTGAGTTCAACATGGAGTCCAAAGGCAGTTGCCTGTATCTGCTCATTTACACAAGTTCTGTACAGTTAGTACTTGTTCTGTGAAATGATGCTGTAGTGATGAAGTTGCTGATGATTCTAATGACCTGTTACATGGACTGACTGAGTTAAGCTCCTGAGGAATCAGGAGGCTGAATGAATCAGTGACTTCAATATGTAAAAATAAGATTGAACAATGGGAGTAAGATTTTCCAAACATAAGCCGATCTCTGCTTCCAATGTTCTTTTTTTAAAGCAGCATTTCACACATACTGAAAAGTTGTCAGTCATCCTGTTTTGACTGAATATTTCCTTGTTCTCTGCAGAACATGAGGCTTCCCTTGCTCTCTGACATTCTCAATTTTCCATTCTTTCCTGCTCCTGCCAAGTGATTGTTGGGGAGAAATAGCTCAAACTGCGAACTCCTGCTTTGCTGTGATCTTAAGTGTCTGTTCCATGCAGGAGTTTTGCTGAGGGCACTTTGGCAGGTGTGTGCCTGCTCCTGGCTCTCTGCTGCTTGCAGCAGGAGGGGTGTTCTCTTTCCTGCACAGGTACCCCATGCCATACCACGGACATTGCCACTAACTTTGAGCACAGAAATGCCAAAAAAAGCTTCTAACTGGCCTGAATAACCAACAAATGGTGCAAGTCTCCAACTAAAATACCGTGCAAAATGCCAGTAGTGATAGATTCTTGTCTATCAGCATGTGGGCTGCTAAAATAACTGCTTTGCATTCTTTTAATAGTTGCATCCCCCTCTAAGGGCTAAAAAACCCAACCAATCCCAGCCTAAGGCCATGACCTCCTGAAGCCAATGTCACTTATTCTGAACAGTGACAGGTGTAAATCTTGTTGTCCTGGCCAAGCCTGCACTCAGGCTGTTGGGAGTGGGTACCTGGCTCCCCCTTGGTGCTGCTCCCTGCCTGTCACAGGCACTGGGTACTGTGCTGTGCAGCAGCTGTTGGAATTCCTCCTGGAGAGGTCATTCCTACAGATCACTCACAGCAAGGGAATGGTGCTTAAATTTTCCCCCTCTGCCATCACCCTGTGAAAACACCAAACCCCTGCCACGGAGAGCTCCGCCTTTGAGAGCCATCCCCTCACCTGCACTGATACCAAACAAACCCCATCTCTGCCCCATCCAGGCACAAGCAGGCCTCAGCACAATCACAGGAAACCCTTGCTCTATAGACAGGTCCCCAGTTACCTGTGCATTCTGCATGTTCTCTTCACCCTGAGTGTCCAGCACAGAGGCAGCATTTGCTGGTCCGAGCAGCCTGCGAGCCATTCTTTCTTCATAAGTCAATCGCTGAAAGCAGGGTGGAGAGGAATTCTGGTCAGAAGTCCATTTACTATTTCAGATCAGCTTGTTAAGAGCACATCAGTAAGCCACAAATTCAGGATGTTGTCGATGGATGCAGGAGATGACCAGAAGCCCCACGTCTGGCCCAGAGGGTTTGCAGTCTGTGATGCCAACTGAAGTCAGCCTCAATATATACAGCACTGAAATGCATAAAAGATTAAACTGCCTGTTCATCAAAGCCTCCCTAATGCCATCTGTGGCCTTCCACTCCTCCTCTTTCTCTGCTGGGATTATTTATGGGTAGCTGATGGCATCATCCTCAGAAGCCAGAGTAAGTCCCAGGGTACCTTTCTGTTAGGGCTGGGAAAACTTCCCAAATCATTCAGCTGTGGAGCTGGAGGCATGATGGATGCTCCCAAAAAAGCAAGAGCCACACCAGAAGCAGGCACAGCCAGAGGGGAGCACCACTGCCCCTGAAAGCACAGGGGAGGTTTGTGCCAGCACATCTTCAGGGTGAAATGCTGTGAGCTGCCTAGGGAGGAGGCAAGGACACATTTCAGGCATGACACAGTAAGTTCCTACAATCTGGATGTGGCACACAGGGATAAAAACGAGCAGATTTAATTTCAAGCTCTGTCAGTTGGGTTACTTTAGAAAGGTATGTTACTGCCCTGAGCACCAGAACACCTGACACCTCACTGCCCACAAAGTTTAACTCGGGTTTGGATTTTGTGACACCAGGACAAGCTCTGACTGAATTTCTACTCTGTAGAGATACACATGTCTACTGCTGGGTGAAGAAAGGTTTGGGAGCCTTGTGGGACTTTTCTTTAGAAGAGAGCACAAGACCTTTAGCAAAACCTGTGAGAGCTGAATATCCCTGAGGGCCTTACGTGTGTACCAAGTGTGGCTGAGATTGGCCAGTTGGCTCAGACGCTGTTGGAGGACAAGAGGAGGAGGACACAGTGGGGATTGCATAAGCCCTATTTTTAGCCTGGCTTCCTATGGGAAGAAAAGCTGACTTGCTATGACAAGCTTTCTTACAGCACATAGGACATTTTTGTTTAGGGGCATATTCAGTCAGATTTGACCTATTTGTTTGTCCATTCATTATTTAAAATTACATATATGACACAAACCTGTTCTCACTGATGATCATGAAAGTACTCCTTTCTACTTCAGGGGAAAGCAGACGGAAACTTTAAACACTGGGCTTTTACCAGTCTCCCACCAGCCAGCAGAAAGGTTCCCACATTAGAAACCTGCCTGCTCTAGCTTGCTGCAGTGGGCTTCCCTACTGGCAGCAAATTTTTCTCCCAGATTTTTAATTTCTTGGTAAAGGGGATTCCATTGTGACCCTCTGCAGAATAAATAAATAAGTACTGAGACTAAGAGGCCTTCTTATAGGAGACAGGCTTTATGATAAAAGCTCATATAATTTCTTTCATTTACTGTTGTTCATATAAAAGAAGAAATTTACCCCATTTGGTGGTGGTCCCTAGAACGAACTTTCATCAATTTTTCATCAGGTTCTAATGATTTTGAGATGTTTATTAACCCCAGTGTTGAAAACCAGGTTGTAGTCATGTCTAGAGAACTGAGGCATTCTCCTTGGATTTTTAATTTTCAGTGGATGTGATGTTCAATAGGATCCCCAGAAGAGAGTTCCAATTTGTGCCACAGCTCTAAACATGTTCCTTTTTGCTTCACAGTGAAAGAATATTCCAGTCATAAATGGCTTTTGTTCCCATGGGATCTGTTGAGGTTCTGAGTAAAGGTTCTTGGGCAGTGCTGCTCCTGCATTTCCTTCTGCTTTTAGCTCAGTTTGGAGGCTCCAGCCTCTGGGGCAGTAGAAGCAGTCTCTGCAGCCCTGCTTGCACTACCAAGAGTTCTTTAATCCCTTACCTGGTTGCCGTTCTGGAGAAGGCTGTCTTTGCATCGGAGTTTCTTTTCCAAGTCCTGAATGAGGGCCTCTTTTGTCCCTCGAATTTCTTGGTCTGATGTCTTCTGCATAGAGTTGATGCTGGATTGTTTGTTATACGTGGGCTGTGAGTAACTACTCATGCAGGAAGAGAAAACAAAGTTATTCCCATAGGTGTGCTGGATTATTTGCCACAGCTTCACAGAATGCACACGAAAATGTGAGCCTGCTTCCTAAAAACTATGATTCAAATGAACCCACAAAGCATTGGGAGGTGAACAGCCCAAGTTGGGTAATTGAGTATCAAAACTTTAAAGGGAAGAAGCATCACGGTGCAGCCAAGTCACCGAGTGTCCTCCTACAATACTCGTTCAGCATCCCTACATCCTGCAGTGTCCCCCCACAGCCTGACCCTGCAATCCATGGCCACAATCAGCTCCTGGAGCTGGGTACTACATTTGATTCAGAGAGATGCCAGGAAAAGCGGAGCATCCGTCAGCAGGGATTGCAAAGCTCTGCTGGAGGTCACAGCCCTCTGTGCTGACAGGCTCTAACCTGGTTTGTGACCTGCAGTGGGGCCTTCTATGCTGCACTCGTGCTCAGAAATTATTTCTATTCCAAATCCTCTTCCTCCCGTTCCTTGGGAATTTTTTCTGCTGACTAAACTAGAGTAGAAGGGTTATAATTCTGGAAAATTCCCAGCACTGCTTGGACTTCATAACTTAATGCAAGTTATAACTTGAAAACTTTAGTGATTTGCCCAACACATGAACACATCTCATGTCCCTGTTTGTCCATTTAGTAGCGTGATTGGGAAAATAATTCCTCAACTTAAATGCATGTTGCATTTAAGAGCAGCTAATATGAAGAACATAGTTGGCACCCAAACCCTTTGCTGTGGAAACAAACAACCCCACACTACAAAAACAAATCCCAGCAGTCACTCCACCTGTGTCCCAAACCCCCCACACTCCTGCAGGACTTCAGGAAACACTCCCCAGTTAACCCACCCCATCTTACCTTTCCCCTTCCCTCAGTGCTGTGATTCAGAAAACAGACAGAAATATTCTGATTTCCTGAATGCGAACTGACACTTAGGTCTGCATTTTATATCCTGCCCCTATCAACTTTCCAATATCTCACTTTGTGCATATTCCACCCTGACTTTCTCCAGGACCTCCAGCTGATATTGGCAGGAATACAAGTTGGTGAGAAGGCAAGGCCCAGCTCCCTTTGAGATCTCACTGACCTTGGAAGGTATTTGGATTGCAGCCCAAAGGCAAAATGATATAATACATATTCAGGAAAGAATTTAGTCTTTGGTCTAAAGGGGTAAAATTTTCAAGAGGCTGCCTTTCTTTTACATATATGATTAATAAGAGGGGTATTATAGGTGAGTTTAGATCCACATCATGATGTGGAACCTGAAAATATTACTGAGATTTACTAGGACTAAGTTGTTTATGTGTGGGGAATGCTACTGCCTTCCCCCTGCCTCCAGGGGTTCATAAGCCATGTTTTTGGAAAGAAATTAATTTGAGATGGGTGCCTGTCTTCTGCTCTAAATAACCTTAAGAGATTTCTGTCAAATCAAACTAAACAATTCAAACCAGCTCCAGAAAACTCACACAGCAGCCTGTGACCTGCCCACTGTGCAGTTTAATTCCCACACAAGGCACTCAGCCTCCTAACCTGACCCGTACAGAGCTCTGCCTTGAGCACCAGCAGTCAGTGGGAGCTGTGCCATTGGCTGCAGCCAGCCTGAGGCTTGACCAGGGCATTGGGGTTGGGATGGACAGTGCTGGGGACAGCCAGAGGGAAGCAGGGCAGGTTAGAAGCCTGTGTGTACTTACTGAGGTTCCATGGGAGAAGGAGCTGGGCTGTTATAGTCGGGCTGCGAGGGGAGCACGGAGCACAGGAAGGCTGCGGGGGATTGGTTAGGCATGGGCAGAAGCCTCTGCCCAGATGATGAGCTAGCAGGAGACTGTGCAGATGCAGGTGTGATGGGATATGTGGATTCCTTAGGGGCACTACAGGACGGCGAGGAGAGCGTGATAGAGGAGCTCAGCGATGACGAGGAGGAGAATTTCTGCCCGCTGGGGTTACGAGGCTGTATGAGGATGGAGGACTGTTTGATTTCTCTGCTTGACTCTGTAGAGGCTGCAGGTCCTGGAAGCTGCTGTTGCCCTTGACACACATTCTTAGACTGGATAAAGTGTTTTGGACGTTCGTAGTTAAACATGGTTGGTTGGCACATAGAGGAAACGGATGGGAGATTAGGGACACTCATAGGAGAGGTTTCACGGCTGTCCTGGGTTTTTGTTGGTGATAATTGGCTTTGGATAGGTGGCTGATAAAAGCTAGGTGGTAGGCCACAAAAGTTTTCTTGGCTGGGCTCCTGGATAGAATGGAGCCCTTGCCTTGCAGAATAGAGGCTTTCTTGGAGTGGGTTTTCCCTTAAGGAAGACAATACAGATACAATAAATTGTACGTCACAAACTGAATCACAAAAATACTGTGTTCTGAGCACTCGTTGGCAATCCAAACACTATGAAGTTAAAGTTCAACTAAATTAAAGCTTGAACTTAAAATAAAGTTATTCAGGATTTGTTAGAACTGTCCCACAACTGTAGGAACATTTTGGGTCACAGTAACAAGCCACACAGTCAGTCTGGCTCAGGTGCAAAGGTCACCGTGCTTGTCTTATATGCCAGAGCCCAGTAAATTCTAAAGGAAACAGCAATTGTTTAAACACCTGCCTAAGTCTACAGATAAACACAGACACTACTGCTAAGCCAGGTAATTTCCCATGTATCATCTTAACTAAAGATCCCTGGATCCTGCTGTTTTGTGCCCTGTCAAAATGTTAAATGTACTATTCCCCAGAACCAGCTATCTGTGCCAAGAAATTCCTCATACCATAGGGAAGCACAGAGGTTTCATTTTCTTTTAAGTCTAAAACAAGACTTTTGAAACCAAATCTCCTGATTTCTTCTCTAACGGATTTTGAATTCAGAGCTTCTAATATCCAACTGAGATTTGGAATTAGAATGCCAAGGACTGTGTGTCTCTGTTTGAGGTGATTTCCTGAGATTTTCTGTTAAGGCTGCTAATTGCCAGAATGACATGTGCTGCAAGATAGGATAGAGCAAGCTGAGCTCCTGAGTCCTGCATTTATTTTTCAGGTGGTTGATATTCAAACTTGGGCTTTCCATCCACTCAAAACCTGGGAAAGTTTCATTAAGCAAGCTTTTTAAAAAGGACAAACAACTCCAGCTCCAGGATAAAAATGATCCCCCAAAATAAACATAAAGCCACTAATTCTAAAAAAAAAAAAAAAANGAGAGAATATAAATCCCTACAGTTATATGTGCTGGAAAAAATTGTAATCTTGCCCCACCGAGATCAGCTGTTTCGCTGCTATATATACCCAGTATATTGTATTCCTGTCTTTGGAGAGCCTGGAGAAGGGCTCCACGAGGTCATAAATTCCCATGGGGGGAGATAACTGGAGACGTTGCTCTGATATTGAGGACTCAAGGCTTTCATTTCCTAAAGGTAATCGTCAATATTAGTTGTGAATCAGCTGTAAGTAAACAGATGCCTTATAGTAAAAATCGCCTAACTTTTCCCTTGTCATACTCTTGAAATTTGAAGCTGGCTCAAATTTTTGGAGCGTGTCCACACTATGTCCTCATTCACTGGTGCAGAAAACTCGTTCAGTCTTGTCTTTATCCCATTTTTCTATCACTACCTGTGCACGGATTTGCACATTCACTGTACCACACGCTGTGGACAGCAACCAGCGTTTACTTTGTTTTCCAGAACACCACACTTAACCAAGCTCTGATGCACAGCGTCACTTCTCACAAGGAATAAGCCATGTTTCTCTCAAATCATTCCACCTTGATTTGGGAGGGGAAAAAAATAAATCCGAGGAGACATTTGACCTTACAAGATGCAAACAGTAAGTAACAACAGGGACAGTTTGCTTGTTTAAAAACAATCCCTTGTTTTTGGCTCTGTTGCCGCCCACGCTCCCTGTGACACCGCCGCACCCCGAAGGTGCGGCTTCACCCCAGCATTCCCAGCAGTCCCTCAGCCACATCCCCAAGCAGTGAAAAGTGACGTGCAAAAAACCCAAACAAGCACCTTACCTACAGCCTAGGAGCTGTCACCCGGGCCCTGGCCGGTATTTTGGGAGGGACGGTCATTCACTGGCCCGGGCTGTCATAGCCGCCCTCTGCGCGGGGGAACGAGCCCGGAGCTTTAATGTGCTGCCAGCGGTGACACCGCGGGCCCTGCCTGTCCCCGACCCCGCCGCTGTCACAATAAGAGTCTCGCAGCCCGGACACTGCCAGGGCCGGAGCCAGGGCTTGGGCCAGCGCCCGCGGGCAGCGCTGGGACCGCCCGGCGCTGGGAGCCGCCGCTGCGCTGCTGCTTTGGACCGGCCGGGCCGGCTCTGTCCCGGCTGTGTCGCCGGCTCTGTCCCGGCCCCGGAGCGCTGGGGTGGCGCTGGGCACAGCCCCAGCCCCGGCCCCGTCTCAGCGCTGCCGCGCCCGGGGGCGCCCCGGGCTCAGCACAAGCGGGAGAGCTGAAGTCGCCAGCTTTTGGGCAGAAAAGCAGGAGCTCTGCCCATAGCACCGACAGGGCGCAGCAAGGATCGCTGCAACATGCTTGAACGTCCCTTAATCCCACTTCGTTATCCCAAGGAAATTCTTGCCCAGAGAAGCTGACTGACCCATCCCTGGTGTTCAAGGCCACGTTGGATGGAGCCCTGAGCAGCCTGGTCTAGTGAAAGGTGTTCCTGCCTATGGCAGAAAAATGGTCATCTCTAAGGTCCTTTCCATCCCAAACCATTCTGTGGTTCTAAATTCCTTGTTTAATTAATTTACAAATTGTTTGTAGCTAATTACTTCCGTAGTGATAAAACTCTGGCGCTGATTTTAAGGCTGTGTGCACTTGAAGGAACAGCTACTCGAGAGCCAGGTTTAAACGTGATTTAAATCCCCCCTCCCTCCGTGGAGAGGGCCACCTCCGCAGCCCCGGGGCGATGCACGCTCCGCTCCTGCACGGAGCTCGGCCAGGGGCGGGGACACTGCTCACGGGTGTGTCTGAACAGTCATAAACTGAGCGGCAAAACTAGCCTTGTGGACAGAATATGATAAAAATATGGTAAATATTAATATTTTGCTGTTTGTGTTTGTTGTTACAGCTGTTTACACGGACGAAAAAATGCAGCTGTGGTGTTTTCACCAGAAGAGCAGCAGATCCTGCTGGCAGGTTAGGTGATTCGTGTCCCTTTAATCACCAGCTCCAATGCCTAATTACCTCTTAAATTAACGTTATAATGTTTAAAGTGTCTTAATTATACTTCGGAAACCCTCACCTATTGTTTAAAAACACCCCAAACCCGAAAGTACCGCAGCTGGGCTGCTTGTGGGCTCTCAGCTGCCTCTTCTTCAGCATCCCCCTTCTCTGTACCCGTGAGTCTGTCAGCACAGCGACCTTGCAGAGGTTAATCAACCTCTAGTGCTTGTTTTTAAACACCGCCCCATCGTTTGTGAACTAAAACTACAGAACAGGTGTTAATTGAGTGCTAATTTATATTAATTCCTTGTGTGAAAGTGATTGAGGGAGGGAATTTGTCCCTAGTTGTTGGAGAGGCTATTTGCTTTTTCACGTTAAGGAAAAAAAACAAAACAAACTAAAATAATTTAAAAAGGTACCTGGATCATGACCATAGCCCTGCAGGAAGCTGTGAGCACGGTAAAGGTCAGGCTCCGTGCTCAGACAGGCTCCCTGGCTTCCCACCAACATCAACTTAGCACCAAAGTTGGCTGTAAGGCATCGATTTAAGGACAGTTTTATACACTTAAAAGACTGGACACAACCAGAACAGCTTATGTGAAAGAGAAGGAACAGAAAAACGTGACATCCAGAAGGTAGGAAAAAAGGTGAAAGAACTGGAAGCTGAACTGATGAAGGCAGAGGAATAAATCTCATCTCTTGTGCCAAGTAACTTAATAGTGCTGTGACCCAGCCCTGCGAGGTGTCAGAAATCAGCTTTTCTGTCCTGCTTCAGTTTACTCTCTAAGAATGATGCCCTGCTGTTTCTGATTGGGTCCTTTCTCCTCATTGCTTGAGTCATATAGCAAAAAAAGTCTAGAAAAAGAGGCAAGGATCTGTTGCTTATTAATTAAGATATTTAAAAGCTACCTGAAATACCTAGCAGTATATTAGTGCCCGAAGCCTCTTCTTTTGCTTGGATCGAGTTTCTTTAATGAAATGAATAATCAAAAATGGTTTTATTTTGCTTCTTTAAGGCTGTTGAGGACACTGTAAGCTGCAGGTGTAAAGGGCTCAGAAAGGAGTAGCTGGTAGTGACAGTCTTGTTGAATTGCATTTTCTAGCTTTTGTGGAGTGCCTGTTGCTAGGCAATAATTGGGAGAATATGGGTACAAGGATTTAATTCATTTTATAGCTATTCTGAGTAATGGTTTTGGTCTGTCATCACTGCCTTTGTTGGTATTTGCCTTTGGTAATACAATTGCAACCACATACACTACATGAGGGAATTATACACTAAATCTGACTAACAAGACAGTTATTTTACAGGCAACCATTAGCCATGATTGCTGAGTTTGAGGTAACAACAACATTCACAATGCTGAGTCACATTCATAATGATGTTTCAAAGCACCTGGCAGTATGTATGTAGGATTTAAAGGTATTTAAATTCTCACAGTTGGGTATATCTAGAAATTTTGATGGTTTCTCTCTGTATTTTGAGATGTGTCCAGAGTCTGGACTTATTAATGTTTTCATTTACATTTATTCATATATATATATATATATATACACACATATGTATGCGTAACCTACATTGTAAAAAGCTATTACATAGCTGATTTTGGTGGCATGGTAAATCCCTTTATATATTAGGGTCTGCTTTGGGTCTGAGCTAATTTCCCTGGAGTGAGCCTGGATTTCATAGAAAGGCTTGAAACCAAACTGAGAGCTCCCTCCTAATGATCTGCATGCTGGTTATTGAAGCAAAACCATTTTTACTCAATGATTTAGCAAAGAAGTAAGTGTCCTGCATGGAGACATTTATATTGAAACATGATCTCACCCGTGGTAAAATTTGAAGGAAGGTGTTCAGAATTGTTAAAATAACTGGTTTAGTTAAAATGGCTGAGTACATCCAAAAATAATCTCTAAGCCAGGGAGTACTTTCTGTCAGGGACAGGCGTTTCCACAGTCTGTAACAGGATCACTGCAGCTGCAGGCTGGCACTCAGCTGGGAGAGCAGGCACACGTTTGCCTCCTCCAGCTCTCAGTGTCAATAACAGGACTGAGGGAATCCTCTGCTGGATTGAACTGCCCATTATTATGTCTATAAACCCCTGAGAAACCCTCCAGAAATGGGGATGGCATCACCAATCTATGCATTCTAACCTGTTTGGTTTCTCTGGAGCAATCAAACAGGATAACTGATAATGCAATAAGTCTACAGCAACTTGAGAGCTGCATTTGGGATGGAAATTGGATCAAGTCTTGTTATAAAATGGAATACTTTATTACCGGGGGAGAATCTCCATCTCCTGAGCGGGCAGTGTCCCTACCATGGCATGGGACAGTTTTCCTTCTATCCAGTGGGTCACTGGTTCAGTGCTTTTCCCCCACAGAGTGCTTTGGAGGTCCTGGCTGCACCACACTTACAGGATCTTGAGTTTTATTGTTGTCTTTCAGAATAGGAAAGAGAAACATGAGGTGATGCCACTTGACCAAGGCCACCAAGGAAAGTGGTGACAACAGAATCGTACCTTGAGATTTCCCAGGTACTGTGATCTTTGCCTTATGCTCTGCTGTGGAGTCAAAGGTCTCCTAGAGGACAATTATTTGGGGAGATATTTTTAAGTTGCCCACAGACAGGCAGTCCTGCAAATGACATCAGGCACTTCCCTGATGCTTTAGGTGGGTACACACTTGGTCAAATGGAGCCTGTGCTGTCACCTGCCAGGCTGGTGCTGACATTGTCATTGTCACCCAGGCAAACAGATCAGGCCACTGCACGTGCCTGATCCCTGCCAGGGTAAGGGGCACTGGAGTGTGCAGCTGGGATCACTGGACAGTCCATGCCTTAAGTGCTGTAAAAAGCTGACCAGGGATGTGATTTTTCTCTCTGTCTTACCGCAGAGGAGAAGCCCGAGGTGAATTTTCATAGGCTCCATGGAAGTCTTCAGCCTGGCTCTTGGAGTTCTTCTGCCCAAAGCTTGTGGCTGCTGCTCGAGTGCCCAGCCCAGGGCTCTCTGGGCCATAGGAGGGCAGAGCAGCTGCCCCACGGTCCTTGGCTCCTGCTTGGCTGCTCCTGGGGAAGGAGGATTTCTTCATGGTGACCTGCACAGCTGGCCTGGGGGCAGCACCTCCAAAACTTTCCAGCTCTTTAGCTCCTGGAAGGAGAATTGTCCCCATGTCAGGTAGGAAGCAGTGGTGGCTCACCAGTACAGCACTGCAATAACAGGGGAATGGGAAACTAGAATGTCTGAGCAGGTGGATGAGGCTTATTCTGCTCTGCACAGACTGAAACCTGCACAGCTGCATGAGCCAAACGTGGCTTCTGGCCAGGTATGGTGAGCTCTGTGTACATGCCAGGTGCTGTTCTGGTTGCAGGTGGCTTCCAGCACAAGCCAAACAGGTCAGGTTGTACAATAGCAAAGGTATAGACACAGCCAATGTGTTGGGCCAAGCTGGAATTCCTGGAGGGATGAAGCTCAGGGATGAGACTCCTCTGAGAGAAGGAACAGCATCTCTACCTTGTCATCCTTGACCCAGGAAGAAGAGGGACCAAAAGCACAAACACAGAACAACTTGCATCCAGCTTTGAGACGTACCCAAGCAGACTACATTTTTTGGGCATTTCTCTTCTCTTGAGCCTATAAAATTGTTTGGGTCTGGTTTCTGCTTGGGAAAATCTGTAATTCAGCCTGATGTTGAGCAGCAGCAAATTCTTTTGTGCTTAGTTGCTCAACACAGAAATCCATGTGCTTACCTGGGGAAACAGAGAGATGTGCACTGGATGCTGCAGACCCAAATTCATTCTCAGCAACACATTTAAATATTCCAGAATCTTCTGGAAAAGCTTCTGTAATAACTAGGGTGCAGACTTCCTCTGAAATAAGAGATTCATGTATGATGTTGTACCACAAAAGGCAAATGTTAACCTGTAGGAACTGCTCTTTACAGGACTCTTTACTTAGTGATGGAGATTGACACTCATAAGGTGCAAAAAAGTGATGTAGAGGGCATAGGAAGTCAAGGGGTTTAAAAGGAGCAAGATTAAAGAAGACTTCCTGTGACATTAATGAAACAAAGCACATTTTTTGTGGTGGGTGTTTTGTTTGTTCGTTTATGTTTGTTGGGTTGGTTTTTGGTGGTTTTGTTTCGTTGGGTTTTTTGTTTGGGTTTTTTGGGCTTTTTTGCTAAATTCTGTATTTTCTTGCACAAGTTTAAAATATTATAGGTCAGAATGTTTGATATGCTTTCTCTTAACACAGGGAGATCTCTTACCCAAACTATTACTCTTCATTGGCTGAATGTAAAAGGATTGATACCTTTTTCCAAGTGTTGTGGAAAAAATCAGGGCTTTTCGGGGGCTTGCAGCAAAATTAAGAACTTGAAAGCTCTTGGCCTGACTCACTGTTGTCTTCTGGCTACCTCTGGACATTATTGTTTTGTTTTGGATGAGGTGGGAAATACTGAGTGTGGTGAGGAGTCTAACAAAAAATGCCAGTGTACTTACCAGGAGCCGCTGATGAACAAGCCTCTGCTCAGGATAAGAGAGAAAGAATTTAAATTAGTATAATGTCAAAATGGAAAAAAACCCAAACCCTTCAGCCCTCACTCCCTCTCCCACCTCAGCTGTCACCCTGGTTGCAAGGGAACCATCTCCCTTTCTGTCCATCACAAGGAATAGCATCTGGACAGGGAAAGCTCAGGGGTGGCTGGGGAACCTGGTGGTGCAAACACCTCTTCTCTGAGGTTGTACACAAAGATCAGGTGATACACGAAGAGCTCTACTGACTTTGGAGTTGGTTGCTGTGGGTTTGGCCCTCTGGAGCTCTGACCTCATGCCTGGGAGTATAAGAAATTGTTTGAAATTATGTTGTTCTTTTTTTCCCCTGAGTTCATCAGTAGCTCTAGTACATGGTGACAATGCTTCCATGGTTCAGTAGGGCTGTCATTAATAACTAACAGCCTGGAATCTCCCCCCTTGTGCCTGACCCACTCCTGCACTGCCAGAGGAAGTGCAGACTGTGCAGCAGCCTGTGACTTCAGGTCATCTGATACTTTAAACTTAACTCTGCTTCTATGAATGATCTCCTGATTTTTTTAGCTGTTCTCATCCCTGTCTTACCCCTGTCCCAGTAAAATATCTGTACATCCAACAGGTGCAGCAACACCTACTTTTCCGCAGGATTCGGAAATCGGCAGAATCCATGATCTGATCATATTCCCTGTACCAGTGAACCTGCAGGGTGGGTGTGGAGTGAATGCGACACTCAAATACCACCAGCTGGCCCTTGGTAGCTCTTATGTTTTGTAGACCCTGGAGGAGAAAATATTTGTGTTAAATACCTGATATGAGTATTTCCCCATTGAAGCATTTATTAGGAAGTGATACACCCTTCACTGGGGAGATGGTCTTGCCTGTATTTTCATTTTACTAACAATAGTTGTCTGAATTTTAAATGCATTTGCAGTGGGTTGTGAGTGGAAGTTTTTTCACCAGAAGACCAGCACTCATTACAGCCTTGCTTGTGCATTTAAATAAAGATAGAAATGCAGGAAAAACATCTATTTCACTGGATGCAACATAATAAGGGTGGTTATATATGAAGTTTCCACTTCAGCCTCCTTTGAAGGAAATAAATGAGATGAATTCCTGAGTGGTTCTGTCTGTCTGGATCATTTGCCAATTAAGATGTTAGTTTGATAGCATCACTAATGAAGTATGCTAGCCTTTTTGAATTGTAAATGAACAATGTTCCAGCCTAGAAATACTTTCTGATCGAACAAGAAAATGCAAAATCTAATGCTGGTAGTTGCAGGATGGGTTGTGTTGTTCAGACAACTTGTGCTCTTTACCTTTGTAAACACAGGTGTGGTTCCATAGGCAGACCCAGCCAGGCTCAGAGGGGGACTCTGCATCTAGACAGCAAATAAAAGAGATTTTTCTAGATGGAATTTTTCACATGCAGAAACCTGGCTGTGTTGCTGGCACTTTAATTTGAAGGAGAAGAAGATTCAGAGTGTTTTATCTGTTGCTCGTGTTCTGGGCTAGTAAATAGCCCATGGAGAGTCTCCTCCACTCAGGTGTTTCAAGAGGAAACAACTCCCTGGCCTGCAGACACCAAGTTAGTGGGAAGAGGAGCTGATAACCAGTTGCTCAGAGCTTTAAGCCAATTACTTGCTCCTATCTTGCAGTCTCTGTGTAAGATCAGGGCTGCTGCCAGTAGCTGTCCCTCTCCTTCCACAGAGATCCTGACCCAGTTTAGCTGATCCCAGGTCTGGCACTTCCTGGCTTGTGTTATGTGTGTGGTTGCTACAGTGAGGCTGAATGCAGAGAAATGAGCAGGATTGTTCTGTTCTGTCCTGACATCCTCTGTTAGAGCTCAGCTGTCACAGAAGTTCCAGTAAGGCCTCTGATTAAGCAAGAAAGGTGGTTTTGAGATGATCAAATATTTGCAGTGCAAGATATGTCCTTGTGCCATGGTGAAGTGTTGGTGTGCACTCATCTCTGTCTCACTTAGCGTTGGAACCATGTGTCTTGCACATAAATGTGCAACCGAAGTGCCTGGGTTTGTTTTGCTGTGACACTGGCCTTTTTAAATAACGTTATATTTGAAATAACCCATGTTTTCATCTCTTTCCCTCCCAGCCTGGGTTAAGATATGAATCTGTCTTTAGGTGTTCTGACTTCTCCAGCTCTTGGCCACATAGGTGCTCTAAACCAGCTCTCTGTTTTGAACTGAATCTTTGAAATACAACTGTGACAGCCCCTTGGGCATTTCCAGCCCTGTCACCTGCTCCCTCAGTTCTTGGCAGTTCTGTCTAGGAAATGTTCCAAGCCAGAAAGCCCTTTTCAAGAGCTTAGGGTCCAGACCTTGATATTCATGCTGACACTTGCTGAAGATGAGCCTGAGCTGACCCTTGCAAAAGATTTCTAGAATGCTGTAAATAATAATTTTAAATATGTGTAACCTGCTCTTTGAGTGTCAGATAAGGCTGAATTATAGTGGTGAACTGAATGGTTGTAACTGCACTGGCTGAGGAACCAATGGACAGAAAAACACTGGTGGCTCTCTGCTTTTCCCTAGTGTGTGTGGAAAAATAAACAGGGCAGGATGGAGACAGAGGCTTTAGGAGGCTGAATATACTTGATCCAATAATATTTACACTTACTGTGACATTCCTCTGACCCCAACAGGATGCTGAGACTTGCAAGGAGGCTTAGCCTTTGGATTTACCCTAAGAACCTGGAGAGACAAACATAAAGCAGTGTGTGTTTAGAAAGATCTCCTTTTCCTTACAACACAGCAATGACTGTTTTGTGAATTGAGCATAGGCTGGTTGGGGTCACACAGAGATGCCAGAGGAAATAGAAGCATCCTGAGTATTTGAGGGTAGGCTCAGGTCACCTCCAAAGCATGGAGACACTTGAACAAGATTATTGATTCAGACCTCTATAAAAGATCCAAGTTACATGTGAAACCTGGCTTCATGCTGGAGCTAGGGTTTTCCTGTATTTGGATGGGAAAGTCTAAAAAAAACCCTTGTTACTTTAGTGAAAACGAAAATGGAATCTCATAAACCAGCTGCTAGGTTCCTTTGCATGAAGACTGTAGTATACTGGATTGACACAGAAAAAGTAGTTACTGAGATCTTAACAGCTCACCATGGTAATAAAAGGTTTCTAGGTTTCATCTTTGCTTCCCTTTTGCTGTAGCAAGAGGGATTGGTCTCGCTGGTGCACGCAAGATACCAACCCTACTTCTCCTGGGGCCACCTGCACTAGGACAAAGGCCAGCCTTGACAAACACCCTCAGGGACAGCAGCAATGCTGTTGTCACACACTGCTTCTGGAGTGAGCCTTGGAACTGGGGCCCTGGTGAGGCACAGCAGCATGTGTGACACATGGTGACAGTGCTCCTGTGCCTGTGTGCCTACAGCTGTGGGGAGGGAATGGAGCCTGGTTTGCAAGCCAGGAGAAGACATGGAAATGCCTGAACTGGTGTTCTGCTGGCTGCAGGAGCCATGGATGTGCCCTGCTGCTCTCTGCTGTGATGCAATCCTCATGAGCAGAAGTGGGCCCTGGGATTTGCATTCCTCATCCATTAGGGCAGCTTCCACCCTCTCCTGCTCTTGGTGTCTGTGGCATCAAATTCGGGGTTGTCTGGTAGCTGATGTCATGTACAGCCCTGTGTCTGTATCTGAGCCTGTGGCCATGCAGACAGCACCTGAAGGTATTGGCAGCTGTTTGCAGAGCTTTGTTTGCTGTTGAATGCTCTGTTGCTAAGGCCACTGTAGTGCTCCCTGTGAGCTCCTTGCCTGAGCCACTGCCTGTGTGGCAGTTTTGCTTTGTGTTCACTGTCTGTGAAGAAGCAGATGTGAGAGGTTGTGGTTTGGCACCTTGACTCTCTTTAAGGTTGCAGTTGTTTTCCAGCACCCTGGCAGTGCTCTAAGTCAGAAGAGCGTGGGTGTTTCTTCAGGGTTTGGATCTTACCCTTGTCGATCTCACATGGCAGAGCTTGGCACTTAGAGTGTTTGTTGGACATTACGTAGAGTAACCGCCAATTTGAGATCTTTTAGGTGACTGTCACCCTGTCTGGGAGTCATACTGATGAAGTTACAGGTGGGTACCTGATATAGAGAGACAGAGATACCTCAGCAGAGTGGGATTTAGTTACCTTGAAGAGGTCAGTAGGCTACAGATAACCCATCTTATAAAATAAAATCAGTGTATATGTCTGAATTCCTCAGAGACTTTGCATAGCTCTTTGGTGCAAATAATTTACTTGAGATCTGTTCTCTTTCTCTTCTGCTTTCTGGCACTCTCTAAAACAGTGACACCCAATTACTGTGGTGAATATTTTGCAAAGTAGTTGTATTTGCCTGGTTAAAATAAGAATATATCCCTGTGTGTCTCATTCACACCTGCTGTGTGTTACTGAGCCCTGAGGGCCCCAGGCACTGTTACCCATGGACTTGGACCACCCATGGCCTTCATATTTCTAGCTGTTGCTGTTGATTTATAAATGTCTCTCAAGCAGTTCAAGGATGGCTCCTCTCCAAGGTTAAATCATGAGGCCATCAACAGGGCTGTGATGCAAGGGCTGCTGGATAATCCCAAAACCTTGGATGTGGGAACAGTGCCTGGGAAACCAATGTTTTTGAGTTGCCTTGGGTTCCTACTGCAAACCAATAATGGCTGGAGTCCACCAGAGCTTCCTGTGGTGCTGGTTGCAGTGCTGCCTTCCAGCCTATCAGTTAACACTTGGTATAGTCAGTTTTCAGGACCTGGAATATTGGATGATTTGGGTTTTTTCTATTTTGCCTCCAAAGAAAAAGGGTGATGAAAAATCAGGCATGTTCAGGTTATGAAGGGAGTTCCTGGACTGATATATCTGCTTTAAAGAGTGTCCCATGCACCTGAGACACCATTAACAAAACTGTGTTGGAGGATCATTGCCCTTCCTTTCCTGTACAACAAAAGACTTCATTATCCTTAGAACTGCCATCACTCTTCAGGTTCCACTCTGTTTCCAAGTCCATGATCAGTCTGGACTCACACAGGACATGCACAGAGGTTGCCCTGTGCAGTGGTCAGAGAGGACTGTGGCCATCTCTGGTTCAGGATCACAGCACAGTGAGGTGCTGCAGGAGGCATTGGACACGCTGTATCTGGGGTGAGGAGCAAGGCCTTGGAGAGAGTTGCTCTACTGAACTGAATAAGAGCAGCTCCTGACAAGTTTCCAGTATGATGAAACAGGCACTGAACTTTAGCACTAAGCAGGAATAGCACCAGCCTATGAATTTGTGCTCAAGACAGTTACTCAGTTGCATGGCATTAGTTCCTTGATGTGATGATTGCTGCTAAGACCTCCTGACGTGGCAGAGACCATGGCCAAGGGATGGTGGCTGTCAAGGTTGCAAGTGTGCCTGGCCTGATGCCCTGTGGCACACCAGGCAGTCAGTGTTCCCACAGTAAATGCAGGCAGCTCTGTGTGGGCTGCTGCAGCTGCCAGTGCTTGAGAAAGGCTGGGTTAACCTCTCATGAGAGCAGATCCTGTCAGTTCAGCTGAGTGAAGACCCCATCACTGGGAATTCTGTTTGTTCTTGGCTGCTGTAGGTGTCTACTGAAGAACAGGAACCATCCTTGAAATCCACATTGCTGGCAGCACCTCTGTAGACAAACTCATCCTTCACACACATGGTTCACGTTAGATGCTCTGTTCTCACCTCCTCTTGTGTGGTCCTTCTATTTCACAGTTTGCTTCTCATGAGTATGTTGGATGCTCTCACTGTCAATATTTGATTTAGATAAAGGAGAGTTCATGGGAAAAGATAAAAGGTTTATGAGCTTCAGTGCTGGGACAGTCACTGCTTTGGTCTGAATTCCCTGGTTTTAATCGAGACCTAATGACCTTAAGGCTAGGATATTTAGTAAACTAGGAGACTTTTGAGCCTGCTGAACATGATGGCTTAGTGCTGCTTTAAAGGGTGGAGCGTATTGGGGAGAGTAAATGTCCTGAGAGCATTTGGACACTGGCTGCAATGCTGACTAGCCCTGCTGGTACTAATTGGTTTCACATGGTTGAAAGAGTGGGCTTCTGTAGGAGGCCAAAGCTGTCCCGGGTATTTGGCTCTCCAACTCAGCAGTAAAAATGAGAGGAGGTCATTCAGCTTTCAAGAAAACACTGGAAGGTCACTCTGAGGTATCTGTTTTCTCTCTGGCACATCTCCTTTTCCTTATGAGTGATGCTCCTGCCTTCTGTAACTATCAGTTCTCAGACTTTGGAGATGCTGATCCCACATCCTGAGGAGCTCTGTGTGTGACCTGCTCATCTGTCTCTGTCTGCCTTGCTAGGCAGAGAGGTTTTTTACAGAAGATTAGCAGACCTTGTTCCCTGTGAGGGTGGCAAGGCCCTGGCACAGGCTGCCCAGAGAAGCTGTGGCCACTCTATCCCTGGAAATGTTCAAGGCCAGTCTGGATGACGCTTGAGGCAATCTGGTTTAGTGGAAGGTGTCCCTGCCCATAGCAAGAGAGTTGGAACAAGATGGTCTTTAAAATCCTTTCCAACCCAAACTATTCTGTGATTTTACAATTCTGTAAAAAGTCATCACCCTACAATTTACGCCCTTGGAAGAATATCTAGCCAAGGTTTTACCTTGGTGAGTCATTCTAGCAGTCCTAGTGTCTTATGTAAATGTCAACCTTTACTTAGTGTAACTAGATCTTTGTGAAGTGGACAGAATTAGACTCAGCCAAATGAAGAGTCCAAGGACCTTTGCAACCCAACACCAGAATGATTACAAGGTACATGCAGATCATGCTGTTGACACAAACCGTAATGACGACATTCTGGCATTACCTGAATAGTTGACATGGCTGCAGAATTATGCTATATGCAACACTAGGACAAATTTAACACAGGGCTAGGAAAGTATTAAATCTGCACAGAGCCCTTTTGCCAGGTGTTTAGATCATGGAAAACACATTAAACCTGTTTTAGGAACAAGACGAGCATCTGCTGGATCTGAAATACACTGCATTGCAAAGAGTGTGTGTAGAGGGGAGGAGTACATTTAAAAATTTAAAAGTGAGGCAGAGCTACACTGCAACATCACATTAATGTACCAGCTTGTCTTTTATTTAAAAAACAAGCTTGAATAGATACACAGGATAACACTCAACTTTCAATCCCTTTGAAAATTATGTATTTTGCAAGCCATCTGCATGTACCTGATGGTGCTACTCATTTTCATAGAGGTGTTCAAGCTTTGGGAGTTTGTGCTAGACACTTGGGTATCTTCTGGCTCTACTCTGTAGGGCTTAACAGAGATATGAGTAGGTCTGCAAAGAATGAGGCTCTCCCAATGGCAGTGGGCTGTGGAAAGCTCTGTCTGGAGCTGTATTTCTTCTGTGCCATATGGCTAAACAGAAAAATTGTCACCACTTCAGTAGTGAGCTCTCTAGTTGTGAGTTCCTTAGTGGTGTGAATGTGTGATGAGAAAGTGGCTTCTCTGTTGCTCCTGGAATGTGAATAATGAAACTTCTGTAGGAAGTGAGAAAAGAGTGATTTTATTTGCTTCTCTTCCTACGCTTCAAGAATCCCGAGAAGATCAGTTGGGTTGCAGAGACAGCTGTGATTTGTGGAATGATTTCTTAAAACCACTGCCCTTCAGGTGGGTAGTGGGGCAGGTTTGCATCAGCTGGGATATTCTGAAAATAATCAACTAGCTGCAAGAGGTTATTGTAGCCATTGATAAGGTATTCACAGAAACTGCAGAACCTGGTTGGATGTGAAGCTTGCTGAGAGTCCTTCTAAATGGTAGAAGTGCAGCTGAGTATATTTCAAAGACCTCTTTTATTTTTGGCCTATTTTCAGAACAGGTAGCACCAAAGAGCACAATTTCAGAGGCTCGTTTTCTGTGAATTGAGCTTTTAATGCCTTCCATGAAGCAGGCTGGAGATTTGCTTCTCAAAAGCTGTCTGGCATTCCTGTGGGCATTTCCATACATGTTTGTGAAGGACAGAAAGGTGTGCTGGCTTTCAAGGACAGGCTCCCTCTGGAATCAGCAAAGACTGTCAAGCATGGAGACCAGCATGGCTGCTGAAATGAGTGTGCTGTGTTTCACGTTTCAAAGTCTTTGCTAAGTTTAAGCTGGGTTTTGCCCCATTTTACAGGGCAAGTGATGAAAAGAGAAGAGAATCGGGACTCAGAATGTAATTGCACTTGAGCAACAGCAGCCTTAATATAGGAAAGAGCACAATAGAAAGCTTAATTTTGGAACTAATTAAGGCCCATCCCTGATGAGATGGTGGACAAACTCACCCAGTGTGTGGCTCACGTGGCCATGCAACCTGTGGGCTGTTGGTGCAGGTGTGCACATACTCAGGTACTCATGCTCACAGGCACGTGTCCCACTCCAAGTGTGGTGTGAAGAGATGGGGCCTCAGTATCTGTCCCTTCAAATCTCCTTTGGGTTGCCTGGAGGGGCCCTGGGGCAGAGCAGAGTCCCTGGCGGGGCTCGGGGGCCGCCTAGCGAGGGGACACGCTGGGAGGGACGGGCCCTTCATCCAGCGGCTCACGCACCAGGGCTGGGGGAAATTAATTTTATCCTGCCTATTATGTGCCTCTTCTGAGCACAGCTGTTTCTCAGGGCTGGAAAATCCTGGCTTTCCCTCCCCTTATTTGGATAACAGCTGAACTGCTGACAGATATTGGACACTTGAGTCAAACTGGAGTTCCTAGAACCAAGTGACTAAATCCCCTTTTAAGCACCGACATGAAAATATGCCCAGAGCTTATTTTAAGAGATGCTAAGCTTCCACTTGAAGTCGTGAGGCTCCATACTTGTTAAAGTGTATTCGTGTCAAACAGAAATCCTGCTAATTTCCTTCATTTCTTCCCTATAAAGAAACCCCAACCCTGCCCCACTTCTTTGCATGCCAGGGCATTACAGAGATGTTAGAAGGATTTTGAGCCCAGCCTGCCTGATGTGTGAAACCTGCAAGCCCTGGGATGAAGGGTCTGGTGCCCATGGCTGTGACCTGCAGAGGATGTTCAGGTGTGAATACAGGCAACAGCATTTGGTTTCCTGGGCATCTTGTGGCACCTGCCTGCTGTCCTGGCCCTGCTGTATCTGTGGCATTCACATGGCATTCACAACCCAGAGGCTGTGTTTAGTGAATCTTGAGGGTCCCTTATGTGAATCCTATGGGTCGTTCAGTGCCGTGGAAAGAATGTTGTTTCAAGAACCTGTAAATGCTGTCTCTGCAGTTAGGATGCTGTAACAAAGCTAGACGAAATTCATTCCTGAAAGCTGTGAGGGAACACCCACAGTCTCACAGTCTCCAGGATTCCTGCTTCCTGAGAACTGTGTTAATGCTGAGCTGGTGCACTGGAGCAGGGCTGGGCTGCACTGGAGCAGGGTGGGCTGCACTGCTCGGGTTCAGCTCTGAGCCATCGAGCCCCCGTTCCCTCCTGGCAGCTGCACCGTGCTGGGAGCATCGGCTCCTCTTGCTGCACAGCCCCACCCGTGCCTGAAGAGGGGATGAATCCCATCCCAGCTCTGCCTTTCACTGAGACTGCTGAAGAGCGTTATTCCCATTCCCACAGGGGTACCTGCAGGTAATGATGAAGCAGAGCCTCAGCGATAATACAAAAACTCACGGTCTTGTTTTGTTTTAAGGTACTGTTCAGCCAGGGAGCGAGTTGAGCTCCCGATGACTCTGCTGCACGTCAGAGAGAGGATTAATTTAACAGGGCCGGAGAAGAGGGCGAGAAGCCTGTCCAGCCCCATGCTCCATGCACCTTCCAAGGAGGTGGCTCTCATTCCAGCAGGCTTAGGAGATGGGAATTGTGTGATCAGTGCAAGTAACTGTGACTCATGGCTTTGCTATCCGGAGCCCCAAGGATGACTCTGCTGCCGTGGCTGTACCCTTACGTTTGCATTTTCCGCAGAACGCAGCGAGTTCAGATCTCCACTGGCCCCAGACTACACCTGTTACGTGTGTCCCTCCTTCAGGAAGAAGGAATTTTTGTGAACAGCACTGCAGGAATTGCAACTGCTACAGCATCCTGTACCACAGGATGTCTTTGCTATAGTAGTAATTACCAAAATGGAGAAAGAGCCTTTTCTGTCCCCAAACATGATGATTTTACTTAGCTGGTTTCATTTGCATGGGAATAAAAGTAAAGTATATCCTCAGTTGGGAACACATCAAATGGGATGTCTCTAGAATGACAGCAGTAGCTATGCTGCACTCAGATGCAAATAGGAATTTGGGGTAGCTTTTGTAGAGCCTGCATAACATTTTTCTCCAAAGTGCTATGCAAAGCAGCACTTGCCTGCTGTAGCTTCTGTCATCTCCTGTCACACAGGTGTGCCTCAAGTGGTTACTGACTAGCTGACTAGTGGTCTGATGCTTCTGCCACTAAACCCAAAATCATCAAGGCTGGCAGCTCCAGAGATGAGCCAAAGCTCCTGAGCCTGCTGAAATGTCAGCTTTCTTGTCCCAGTGAGGCTCCTGAGCTGCTCATGCTGCTCCTGCACAGTGCAGGAGGCTGCAGTGAAGGGCAGGAGAGTGACATTCGGTTCCATGGGAGCTCGTCCCAGACAGTGCCCCAGGCAGGGGAGCTGTGCACATAATCCTTTGGTTACCCATCACCTCACATCTGTGCCCTCAGAGAATTCTGGCCTAAAGACCTTGTCCTAGTTCAGCTCCACCAGCACTGCTCACCACCTGGGACAGGCAGTGCCAACACTTCCACAGACAGAGTGAAGCCAGGGGTGAGGTCTATGTGAGCACAATCAAACGGGAGCCCAGGGTCCCCCTGGAGTCTGTCTGCTGTGAGGAGTTCTATTTAAAGCTCTCTCATCTCTGGTTTCCATGACATGCCATTAAGATGTTTTTAGCTCACTGGTCAGAGAATTGTCTGTCTGGGCTGCTGAGAGGTGGTGCCCTTGTCCCCATGGTGGTGGTGCAAGGTTCTGGCCAGAGGCACACAAGTGTTGGGGCTCCCCCAGGAGCTGGGGGGTTTGTAGTGAGCATATGAACCACAGGAGCAGCTGCTGGGCATCAGAGATGTATAAACCTGGCTCCCTCCATGCCACATGTGCAGTGCTGTGGGCTGGGCAGCCTGGGAGTGGGGTGGACAGCATCTGAAGGATGATGTCTCTGTCCAGCTCCTGCCCAAGCTGTGGCAAAGCTCTTCCCTCTGCTGCCACCTGAGCAGCAGAGTAATCTCAAGCACCTTTCAAATGATGTTACAGCAGGCTGTTAGTGCTATGGTGTGAAGGTGGCAGAGAGGGAGCAGCAGGTGCAGCTGGTGCAGTGATGCCAACATAAGGAGGGCATTTTCCTTAATTTTTCATTTGCATGGGCCTTGCAGAGGCTGGAGGGCTACTGTGCAGTGAGGCAGGGCTGGGATCTCTTAAATACTTGTCCTCAGTCCTGCCTGGTTCGGGTCCTATCCCTGATTTCTTCACCAGAGAAGCTGGGGTAGCTTCAGCATCTAAAAGAGAATTTGAGTCTACACCAAGAGCTCTGATTCAGCAGCAGGGCTCATAGTAATTATCCAAAACTGCTGGGAGTCAGAATGCAACATATAACCAAGCCAGGAAGAACAGCCTGTTGTATGTGCTGCAGCATAACCACAAAACTCAAAGCAGGGACCTACCTCTTACACTGTAAAATGTGGTAAAGAAACCATTCATGTCTGGAAGCTTTTTCACAGAGCATAAATTATGCATTTAAAAAGTGTAACTAATCAGGATATTGCTAAGCACTGTAGTTTGGAAGCCTGTGTGTAGAACTAAGGTGTAGACTATGAAGCAGTTAAAGATGCCAATTCCCCAAACTGTCGTTGTTCAAATTCCCTAAATTAACCTGTCACTGTACAGTCAAAGGCAGCTTTTTATAGGGAAATAACTTTACAAACCCCAAGCCATTTCACAGAAAATTGAGCTGGCAGAAAGCATTGCATAAAATTAAATAACTTGCACCAATGTTTCTTGAATGAAAAATGAGTTCTAAGGTTTATTATTTGTGCCCAGCAAGCATCAAGACTGTGCCATCCAAGCTCTCCCAAGCCCCTCGTGTGCCATGTGCCACACCCTGTGTCCAAGGAGGAGGAAAGGTTGCTTTCAATTAATTTGGCATTTGGGTCCCACAGACTCCGTGTGCCTGGCTGGTGCCAGGCAGTGACTGCTCACAGTCACACATGGGCAGTGGCTACACAGCCAAACCCCCAGAAATAGGATCAGGCTAATTTTAACTCCATGGACAGCATTTGATATGGAAGCAGCTGGTGTCATACAAAACTCTGGGCCCGTCGAGCAACCCGAGTGCATGGCTAAAGCAAATATGTTCATTTCCACACAAAGGCCATTAGCAAGCCAAGCCTGATTTTAGCTTGCACTTGGCTCATTATAAATCAGAGCTGTAAATTTGTTACCATAGACATGCAGTGCCTAAACTCTTAGATTTTAATGCCATTTCTTTAGAAAAGTGAGGCATGACTTACCTATTTCTCTCACCCCGTAATCCATTGCATTGCTGGTGTGTATCGCCTGTTTCTGTTTGCAACTGGTGAAAAGGTTTTCTGGTCATACTCCCTGTGTTCCTCTCTTGTGAAAAGGAGTTCTACAGTGAAAAGTTGATTTGCTAGACATCATGCTAATTGCCAAGGGCACATCTAGGCAGTCATCTCAGTGTGTGCTTGGATTACCTTCTTTTTGGCAGCTAAGACAAACTTTCTGGGTAGAAAACCCCTAAAAATACAGAAGGGTTTTAATTTTCTATCTTCTGGAGAGTGGCAGAGGTAGCACATGTGTCAAACTTTGGCTCAAGTGTCTCACAAGCAATTGATATTGCTTAATTATTGGAAAGTCTCTCAAAAGCAGAAATGCCTAATTTAATGTGTACCCAGCTGCATTGGAAAGTTGTCACAAAGCCACGCCAGGGTGGCTTTGAACTCCAGCCTGTGCTGCAGGCCTTGCTGCAACCCAGCAAGGGGCTGTTCCTGCCCTCTGTAACCTTTGGAAATTAGGAAATGGCAATAGAAAGGCACGTGTGCACTGCGAGGCACAGGAAAGTCAGGGCTTTGTCTGCCTGCCCTCCCTGCTGAAAATAAAGTTTGCTTCTGCTTAGAGATCTGGTCAGTAAATGAGTTTAAAATGCTCTAGATTAAATTAGCAGCAGAGGTAGAGGTGATATACAGTTCTTGTTCATAGTATTTGTGGGAAGTGGACAAAGTTCCTCTCTCAGACAGTGAAGACGCACCACTCAATTTTCTTGCTACCTTTTGCAAAAACAGCAAGGAATTTCCCTAGGAGATAACACTGTTAGGGACAAAGTTCTTGGACACCCCAAACCTACTAATCAATGGAACTGAAAAGAAAAACACGATAAAGAAGATACTCAGGCAACAAAGGTAAATAAGTTCCTTTCAAGAGGCAGGTCCTGCCCTCAAGTTTTCCTCACTCCCTGATCTGCTGAGGAAATACTTGATTCTCCCTATTTCGTCCTTTGGAGCTGGGAGGCTCCACACTCCCATCCACCCTTGGCCATTCTCACAACCCTCTGGATTAAGCCTACAGATGATGGGCCAGGTGTTAACTGTGCCTTAGGGCCCCGGCTGTGGCTCCTGCCCTGCTGGGCCAGGAGAGGAGGGCACTGCCCCACTCTGCCCATGGCCTGAGGTGACCCTCTGCTGCTGCCCTGCTGCAGAGGCACACACAGGCTGTCTCTGCTGCTTGGCTGGGGCACAGGAACAGCCTGTGGCATGTTCTGGTAGCACAGTGCTGGACAGTGAACTTCTGTGGCTGTGAATGATGTGCTGTTAGAGAATTAGAGCAGCTTGTGCTGCTGCAAGGTGGAGCACAGGGTGAAAGACTAAATCCAAATCCCACTGCTGTGGTTCTGATTACTTGCATTACCTACAGTTCTCAGTGCCAGAAAAGATACCACTGAGAAGTTGTATTATATTTTTTGGTCACTTTCTTCCCTGTAGCACCTCTACCTCTTTTCTCTTTCCTCTGTCCATGATCCATGTTTAGGAGCAGGCTTTGGAGCTCTGTGGGTGCTCTGCTGCACAACCTAGCCGACATCACAGCTGAGGCTCTTGGGACAGAAAATTTCATTTTCTCTCAGCCCAGGACACTAAATGAAGCACTGGTGGATTGGCTGCTTGCAGAGTACCTCACAAATGAAGTGAGACATTCAGGAGGGCAGAGCTCATCATGGCTTCACCCCTTGTACCTGTGCTGTGGAGCTGCCCTGGTTGGCAGTGGAGTCCTCTCTTGCCTTTGAAAGCACAATCTGCCTGGGCTTCCTGGGTGCAAGGGTAAGAGATGCTCATGCAGGCAGCAGGACTGAGCCAAGGATGCTGTGGGTTTGGAGCTCCTGGTTTGCCAGAATGCTCAAATGGCCACCCTTGATGAGCCTAAAGGTAAGAGCAGAACTTGGTGTGCCAGCAAGGGGAATGCTGCTCTCTGAAAAGGAAAATCATATCGCTGCCTCTATTGCCCACATCTGAAAAGCCTCAAAAAGTCTGAGAACATGGTTAATATTCTACAAAATTAAAGTGTTACTTACCTCTATAAGCCATCAGTTGGGTTTTGAGGCTCTTGCTGCCAGCAGTTTGTGTCAGTGCTGAGTCTTGAAGTGGAAAGTCTCCTCTTCAGCAGCTCCTGTCTGAGGTCTGGAAGCTGTCTGGGGTGGTGGGTTACATTTCTAATATTCAGATCCCTGCTTGTGAGTGATGGCATGGCGGGAATGTCAGCTGTATGGGAATAAACTGCAGCAATTTATTCCCTCCAGCCTGTTTGAAAGTCAACAGGGTGGCACCATTAGCCAGAACAAAACAGGTCCAGTGTTGTGAGATACAACAGTGGTCAGATCTGTAACTGCTTATAATTTGAAATGCTAATAGCCTTGAGTGCTGGAAAGATGCCAGCTCAGGTCGATTGTGGCTCTCTACTTTGAAAGAGAAGTGTAGAAAAAGTTCATTAGGAGTAGGACTCTCTTATACAGATCTGGAATGTAAAGAATTTCGTATTCACTTGGGATATAAAGAAAACCTGATCTTCTTCCCAGATGCTGAGGAATGCAGGGAGATATCTTGGTGGAGCCAGCATATGTCTAGCTGGCTTGAGCAGCCTCATGTACCACCCTCCAGACTTGGTAGTGTAAAGCTTGTGAGAGCTGAAGGGATGCCGTGATGATGGCAGAGGTGCAGGGCCATTATACTCTTAAATTTCACACAAGGTGCACTATTCAGTGAGGTGTTGTGGGGAGGGAGCAGCAGCAAGGGCATTTCTGAAGTGGAGGGTTGTGTCCATGCCAGTGTCACTGCAGCAGTGTGGTGGGGGTTCCTGTGCTCCCAAACCCTTGGAGGAATTGCTTTGTGTGGATGTACAAAGGGCAGGATCCCCAAACAAAGCTGCCCACTGCTCTGCAAGTGTCTATAAACAAATTGGTTCTTGTCTGCCTCCACAGCAGTGCTCTTCCATGGCTGAGAGCTGGACTGAGGTTATCCTGTTCAGGCTTGGCTTGATCAGCCTTCATCAGTTCTGTGGCCATGGAAATAACCCAGCTTTGCAGAACCCAGCCCAGCAGTGTGAGGTATGGAATAATTAGTTACCTTTTGTGGGATTCCCCAGATTCCCAGTTTGAAAACATGACTTGTAGTTTGCTTTCCTGCAAGCACAAGCTCTCAGATTTTTCCTGTTGCCTTCCTGCTTTATTCATACTGGGTCCCAGAAGCTGTGTGAAAAGCTGTAAATTACTTTTGGCTAAAGTATCTCTCCTGGCACTTATTAATGGCTGTTGCTACATTTTTTGTGTGACTGCAAATTGTATCAAGAGCATTTGGGCTCAAGGATGGGATGAATCCTGCCCTCCAGCACGGGCTATGGTGTAGGGATGCTCTCACTTTCTTCTGGACAAGACATTCTGCCATGAATAACGGGATTTACTAGGATCCCCTCACTAGACAATCCAGCTCGAGGAATTTAAACTTATTCAACTCCCGGGGGTGTAATTCCCAGATGAACTTTTGAAGCTTTTTGAATGCAGGGGTGGTGGGAAAAGGCTGGCTATTCCAGCCATCTTAAACCCTTCCCAAAATGGAAAAGCAGCAGGTGCAAAGGCCACAAATGCTGGGGCCCCTCTTTCTGAATTGCTTTGTCAAGGGCCTCTGAAGTGACATTTCAATTTATACATCAAATTCTGAGGCAGAGAATAGGGAATTTATTTTCAATATTTATTTTTTTCCAGAGAGATTTCTGAATGAGGAGTGCAGGTAACAAAAATATCTTGTGGAGATGAAAGGATGTGCCCTGTGGAGAAGCCAGTTATCTTCAGTGGCAAGTTGGTGTCTGGGGTAGTTTTGACAGTAAAAATTGCATTAATTCTGACTGTTGTATTCAGAGTTCAGGCAGAAACTTCTCACTTCCTGAGGAAACCCAGCATACCTTTCCACTCTTGAGTGAAGAAGCTGGGCATAAGCTGGTGTTTGTGTCACAAGGGAGCTTGGGATAGGGACGGAGCTTGGCAGTGCCATGAATTTTGGGAGAGAGAAGCTCCAGGTAGGCTGGCAGGTCCCAGCAGGTGTTTCCCAAAGAGTTCCCAGGGTTACCTGTGGCTGGGTACTGGAAGGGAGGATGCTGAGCAGGGGTGTGCCAGGACAGCTTCTGCACCTGCCTGCAGGGCTGTGAGGGTGGGGTGCCCACTGCTGGGGACAGCCAGGGCTCTTCTCCAGGAGAGCCTCAGACAGGGCAGAGAACACAACTGCAAGTTGAACATCACCATTTGTGAGCAGAAGAGAGACTCTGGGAGGTTTCAATCACATGGAGGTGTCATTGCCAGAGGATGTCACAGCCTGCCTGATGTCCCAAGGCAGTGGAGGGGCTGTGAGTGGGTCCTGGGAGTCTCCCCAAGTCTCCACTCCTGTCTTCCCACACTGGGACTCCATGTGGGTGGTAAACTCTGGTAGACTCTGCCAGGTTTGGCTGGTTGCACTTAGTCAAACCTGTCTGAAACTGGACTCACCAGTAGGCTCAGTCAAGTCTGATTAAACTGAACCCAGTCTGAGACTACCACTGGTTGGGCTGCCTTCATCTTTAACAGTACACTGCTCTAACCCCAAATTTGGGCTGGTACAGTTCCTCTGGCTTCAGAGGAGCAGTGCAGGTTTATGTGAGGGCTGTGTTTGGACAACAGGGGCACATTTGACCTTTCCCCTGACATTGTTGTTCCATTTAAGATCTGATGTTCTCAGTGAGCCAAAGAGATCAGTAGTTTTAGCCTAGGTGCTTATCATGGGCATCTTGTAAATTTAGATTATCTCTGACCACATTAGCCAAATACTCTTCTAAATTATTCTGGTGCATATTTGTAGACTTCAAGGGGATTGAGCAAGTGTGGTGGAAAATGACTGCAGATGAACACGAGCAATTTAGAACTTTGTTACTACATAACAGAAATGGCATTGCTGGCAGATATCCTCAGTCATCTGTCAGTATTAACTTCTGAAAGTAACTTAGCAGAGGTGCCTGCTTGTTCTCCACGTGCTGAATCCCAGGAACAATATTTTAGTGGGGAGACTGGCTAGGCTCAGATTAAAGTCCTCTCAGAGTGTTGCAATAAAGACATTACTGGATGCTGCCTCAAGGCACAGCTTTATTGGGTGCTCTTACAGCTCTCTTAGTGCTGCTTTCTGGCAGCACTCCCTGGGGTTTAATTTCAGGTATTTTGATGTATCTAATGTATTTCCCACTGTAATTTAAACCTGTGCCAGTCTGGGCTATACAGACTTGTCTACAGGCAGTTTGAGGAGTGGTGAACATTGTTGGGTGCTTGCCAGCCCTGGGTAGGACACTTGCCCTGATATCTATAGAGCCTGTACTGATGTGTCCCCTAGCTGGGTCCTCTGCAAGCTGCATCAAGATACAGCTTTGCAGAACATGTCAGAGTTTTATGTGAGTTTCCCCTGTGGATGTCGGTCTAGGTTTTACAGCTGAGATATTTCCAGAGAGGAATCTTTTATCCTGGCCTTTCCCTAAACAACCCACTTGCTAAAGCAGACAGGATTGCACTCACCACGATCTCTCATTCCATTTCCCATCATGACAGTGGTTCCTACAGCTGGGTTTTCCCCTTGGTGCTTAGGAGATGGAGTTAAATTATTGAGGCAGGGAAAACAGCTCCAAGCAGAGGCTTTTCCCCTGGGCTGCCTGGGAATGGGAGCCAGGGATGGTCAGGACACGTGCAGAGCGTGGCTCACTGGCACTTGGCTCGTGCTGCCCGCACTCGCTGTTTTTAGCTCTGGCAGGAGCTGCCTCGGCGTGCTCAGGATGCCATCCCAACAGCTGCAGCCCTCTTGATGGACACATGAGCACCTCTGGCCCTCAAGTTTGCAGGTTTTCGTGACCATAAACAAGGACATTTAAAAGTTATATTGCCTGTGCTCTGGCAGAAATATTCCTCCTGGCTTCCATGTATGGCATAGCACCTTTAATTCAGCATTCAGGGACTGGCAGGTGCAGGAAGAGGCATGGGAGTTGGTGGGAAGCCTGTTTTCTGGCTAGACAGCAGCTTAAGTGCTTAAGGCAGAGCCCAATTGTCAGTATAAATAGCTCCCTGTAAGGACAGTGAAAATGGTTCTCATACAAAGCAGCTGAATTTGGATCAGCAAATTAATATCTCTTGTGAAACTCACACCAATGTCTTGAGACCTGCTGTCGGGTCAGGGTGCAAACTGGGTATCTTGGAAAGGCAGTTTTCCAGGTGGAGATTGTGAGCCTCTGTAAGTGCCTTCAGTGGAGGAGCTGGATCAGAGCAAGCTGGGATTCTCTCTGGTTTTATATATGGAGATGGTTTTGTTTGTCCTAAATAGGAGATAATTTTAAGGAAAAGAGCTTCATGCTCTTCTCCTTGGGACTGCTGGATTTTTGAGCTGCAGGAGTTGAACTCCTGGCTGAGGAGTTTAAAAGTAATTTCACCCTAAAAGTAAGTGTCTACCTCTGTTTCTATCCCATTCTTTGCTTCTAGAAGGGCATTGTGTGTAATTAATTCCATGCAGCATCAAAGATTGTGTCAGCAAGGACTTGCTTGTGATATTTCCCATGTAAATACATTTTGCCTAAAAACTTTTATCCCTAAATTGCCACAGGAGACCCTCAGGCATGTGAAGGATTTTCATTTATGCCAGTCATGAATTAGTCAAGTCTCAATCTTTTGTGCTGCTGTTCCTGATGTGCCTGTGGCTGCCAGAACGGCAGATGGCACCAGCACCCTGTGCTGCTCACAAAGCTCAGGTACCTCAGCACAGCCTCGCCTGTGACCAAGCCATGAAATAGTACAGAGAATTTTAGCTCTAAAATCCAGCTTATGGCAGAGGTGGGGTTTGTTTGTTTGTTTGTGGGTTTTTTCTTGTTGCTTGGTTTTTGGACTGGTTGGGGTTTTTTGGTTTTGTTTGTTTTTTTTTTAATCTAAGCAACTTCATAGATAGCTGGAGATTGTAGTTCTACCTGTAATTCCCCTTCCCCTGGTGGGTGCCTCAATGCTGTGGTTTGAGTGGTTTGCAGCTGAACAAAGAAACAGGAGGTTTGATTTCTGCTGGGTGGGACAGGGCTTATTGTTGCCCAGGTGGGCACAGAGCAGCCACCCTAGGGGCTGGGACTGAAGGCAGCCAGGGGCAGCTGCAGGTTAGGATGAGCTGCTCTGTCTGCTCCCCTGGCCAGGACCACGTCTGGGCATGTGATATCACTGAGCAGGAACTGCAGCCCCTGTTTGCAGCTGGCCCAGCACTCTGACAAGTCCCCAGCTCTTTGCCTAAGAAACTTCAGTTCTCCATAGCAAAGCCTGGACATGAAATTCAGCATTCAGCAGGTACAGCAAGGGAAAGGACTGGAAAACAAAGTCAGGAGATGGAAGTCAGGGGGAAAGGACAAGAAGAGATTGCATTCATTAATTGTGGTGATGTCAAATCACTCTTCACCGCTTGCCACGTGGTTACAGGAGAGTGGCAAAGCTCTGAGCAGAGCTCTGGTTTGTTGTCTAACAAACGTATCTGTACATGTGCTTTACCTGGGGCAAGCTTGTGGGATTACTAGTGAAAGCTTTAAAGTTGTCAGGTCAAATCTTCCCAAGTAGATTTGCTGAGGCTATGTGGCCTGGTTTTGTACCTGGTCCTTGCCTCTCCCTGAGTGTTTTTCCAAAGCCATGGACACTGTCGTGAGTTTCTCCTTGGGGTCTTTCTCATTCTCATTCTGACCTCATCTGTGACCTTCCTCATGGCCTTGCTCCTGAGCTGTGTAAATATCTGAGATGCAGATGCTGTGGGCTGGTGTCTTGTGAGGATGCAGGGCTTGGTCCTCCCATGGGCTGTGGGCACTGTCCTGGATCCAAGAGGAGCAGCTCTGCCCTGAGCACATGGGAGAAAGAGGGTATTTGCAGCAGCACATGGGAGAGAAGACTGATCTTCTGAGGGATTTGAATACCCAAGTCCATTAGAGTTCCCTGGGAAATAACTCAGATTCATGCTGGCATACCTTGGAAATCATTTAAAATTAAGTACCAAAACCCAATGCATTGCAAGACTCTCAGCATGCAATTCTGAACCCATTAGAAGATTTGTGCTAATTTTGAAAATAATCTTCCTATTTTAAATATTGCTTTGAATGTATTTTGAACTTGAGTATTTGGCAGAAGGGGAGCAATTAAATCAAAGGAAAGATTATATTGTGTTACTTTAATTGTGATGGATTGAGTCATTTGTTGAAGGAAAATATCTACAAAGCATGTCTAAGTGCAGAAGCAAAACTGAAAACTGTTCTTGGCTGTTCTCTTCCCTGTGATGGATATATATTTATGTAATGCATTCCTTCTCATATCTTGATAACACCATGGGGACACAGTGCACGAATTAACTCCACTGAGAACTGCAGTGAGATTGTCTCTGAGCCTGTGTAAGCACGACGTATCAACATTTAGATCCTGTAAATATTTATTCATACTTCATGGTTTTAAAGCTACATAAGGGAGAGGAGGGACATCCCTGACTGGATGCTTTGCACCAATGTCTGGTGTAATTTGGGGTCCAGAAGACTGTACCATGGCTGTTGCCAGTGCTCGCTTCTGTTGCTTGTGCCATAGGCTGGGAAGTAAAGGCTGGGGCATGTGGGATTTTGTAAGAGCCCTACATTGGGCAGTGGGTTTCTCTTCAAGAGGAACTGGTGACCCTGCCTGATTTCCACCTTTAGAAAATTAGGCAGCAAGTGGTAGACAAGTGATGATTTTATTAAAACTGTCCTTGTTGGAGGTTTAAACTAAATCTAGTTATTAATCTATACAGCAGACTGTAGTTTTATTTGCTTGTGTTTACCTGGAGGTGTATTTGGTGAGTGCTGGGCACTCACTGCTCCCAGTCCCAGCAACAGTCAGCTGTGGGTGCTGGACACCTCAAGGGACCAGCACAGACGGGAAGGAGCAAGTTCAGAGTCTGTCTGATCTGCCTGATGCCACCATGCTCATTGTTAGCTCCCTTCAGGGTGTGTCATCTGTCTCTGAGCCATTCCCATTCCTATTTCAGCTCACAGGCTGCTGGCAGCTGCTGTCATTAGAGCTTCTAACTTGAGCAGAGGGGCAATGGTGTTAAATGCTGCTGGAGAAAAGGAATGGCTTGGGCCAAGCTGGGAGGAGTTTTGTCCAGCAAGTGATGTCTCATGGTGAAACAATCATGTGCAAAGGTACAGCAGCAGCTTTTGCTGCTAATTAAGCTACACCTGTGGAGCTCCTGGGGTTATGGGAACAGAGCTGCAATATAGGTTTTTAAATCTGTGTGCTGTGGTAATAAAGCCATTAGTATTTGAGGATGGTGTTGGCTGTTAACTGTCCCTCTCTGATCCTTCCTTGGTTAATGAAAATAGCAGTTGGATAAAAATGCAAAGATTTTGAGTTGTGAAAATGCATGTTTGCATCACTAATCACTTGAAAAATCAATCTCCAGACCTTCATTTGTTAAGAGCAGCTGATTAGCTGCTCTCTATGCTTTTTCCCTTTTAATAAAACCCCTGAGTAGAACAACAGAAGGACTATAATTAAGGAGCACTTTTTCCCTTTCTGTGTGACATTCCGTCAAGTGTTAGCCAGCAGGTAGCTGGCACACACAGGACAGAAATGCCTTTGCCCTGTTGGTACAAGCCCAGGCTTCACCTGTGAGGGAGATGGGGCTTTGCTCCTCTCTGCATAGGCATTGACAAATTTGGGACTGGATTGTGGTTGTGCTGGATTTGGCAGCACTGTCTGTCCCTTGCTCAGCTGTCAGGTGGGGATGCGCTTCCTTTGCCAGCAAACTGTGCCTTGGAGGTGACAAAAGGAACCACAGCAGACCCAGACTCTTGGTTCCAAAGTGCTTCTTTCTCAAGGACCTCAGATGATGATGATGATGATGATAACACAAAGATCTTTTGACATAGTAAAAGATAACTCTAAGGTTATAATATTCAGTCCCTCCTGTATTTTACTCTGAGAGAATGAGAAAGAATAATTCTGAAGTTTAGAGAGATTAACTAAAATTGTAAAGATTTGTGCTTCTCTTAAATGACTTCCCTGTTCAAAGGTACACAGTACAATTTGTTTAGCCAGGCCGTAGGTAAAAAAGGGGCTCAGTGAACAAAGCTGAGGGTTTTTTTCTGGCTGGTACCTTCTGGTTTCTAAATGGCCACATATCAGTCAACTGGCAACAAGAAGGTTTTTAGTATGAAAAATTAATTAGATACGATCTAAGCATAATTCTGCCTTGATTTTCTGCAACACGAATAGATAGTGCCCACAGAAGACTAGCAGGAAATATGGTGATAAAATAACCATTCCTCTTAAATTTTTGTTGATTTGCTTCTTTTTCAAAAAAAGTGAACAATTGTCCCAGCTAAAGATATGCCTTGTGCAGGTTCTTGCTGTGCTGTCTAAGCTGCCCAACCCAGCCTGCACTACAGGTGTGACCACCACAGCTGCTGCCTTGGCCAAACAAGTGTGGCAGATAATGACAATAATGACAATATATCCCAACAATGACAGATCGTGCCATAATCGGTTTATGATGTGGACAAGGAATTATTATGGACTGAAGTAATTCCACAAGCCTTGTGACTGAGACTCCAGAGATAGCAAGACAAAATGTCAATACAATAAAAGAGTGAGATGGGGAGACAATTTTGGTTATTTTTCTTCCTTATTTTCAAAACTGAACCAAGAAAAAATCTGATTGTTTCATAAATTCAGGCTCTTCATATTTACATTGAGGCCACTAAGAGAAAAATACATGGAAATTTCAGCTTTACTCACAGAGTAGTGAGCAAGATGTGGAAGCTCCCTTGGCTGATGCGTGCCTCACCTCTGCAGAGGTGAAAACGGTGAAAATGTCTTTTGAGGGATTCCTGTGCAGCTGCTGTACTGCAGGCCCAGCGTTTCTTGAGTGTCTCAGGTGTGCTGTGGAAAGCACAGTGCTGCCAAAATCTCTGGGGAGGAAAAGGATGAGTTTGGTAGTTGGTAGTATAGTGTTCAGGGATTCTGCTACTAAAATCCCATGTCTTGCTTAATGGTGCCAAAATCTGACCTTTGATTCAGTAGTTATGCTTTAGGAGTTATTTTTTAATTTAAAATTTACCTAAGTGAGTGGAAACAACTTTTTCACCTATACATGATGGCTGGTAAAATTCCGGAGTATGTTGGTGTTTTGCTGTGGTTTTTGTCTGTGGGATTTATTACTGTGTTTTGTGATTTTTTGGTTTTTGTTTGTTGTTGTGGTCTTGGTTTTGTTTTTTTTTGTGGGTTTGGTTGGGGCTTTTGTCTTTTTTTTTTGTTTTTTTGTTTGGTTTTGGGTTTTTTTTTGGTTTTTTTTTTTTTGGTTTTTTTTTTTTTGGTTTTTTTTTTTTTGGTTTTTTTTTTTTTTGTTTTTTTTTTGGTTTGGTTTGGGGTTTTTGTTCGGTTTTTTTGTTATTGGTTTTGTCTTCGTTTTTTGTGGGGTTTTTTGTTTTGGCTTGTTTGCTTTTTTGTTGTTAGTTTTTTTGTTGTTTGAGTTTTGGTGGGTTTTTTTGGGGTGTTTTTGTGGAGGAGGGAAAGGGAAACTGAAAATCCAGGTACAGTAAGCTGAGCACTGCAAGATTCTAGAAATGAGTGGTGAGTTTTGAGACAGGAGTAATCCATTTCCCCTATGTATTTTGCAAAATACGAGCCTGCGACAAACCTTCCTCTCTCTGTAACCATCCCAGATAATAACACATTTCCTACCTCTCACACCAAAATGGTTCATTTTTGATGTTCTCAGTGCACTGAAGTCAGTGCTATGTGAACCAGATTTCTGTCTTGGCTGCAGCTGGGGACATTTGAGAAGGTTTGTTGCTGTGTGAAGGAGAAATCCATTGTACCTCTGTCACCCCCTGGGAATTCTGGAGCCTTTCAAGGCTTTTTGATTAGGACTGGAAAGTGTTCATTTTTGCAGGAGGATGACTGCTGAGATGCTAAAACTAGACAGGAGATTAACCTAAACACTGAACAGTAGGGTAAAAAGAATGGGTTTTATACAGACCTAATAATTTGATTTGAAAGGAGTGTTTGGTCTACCAAAAATTCTTTAGAACAATTTATCTAGAAATTAATGCTTGTAGATGAAGTGTTATTTTATTTTTAGTTTTGCCTAAAGCTGACACTGAGATGTGGGCAACTTCTGATAAGAAGGAGTTATCAGTACCTGTTTTTCCACCTGACTTTATGTGGAAGCTGTGCCCAGAGGACTGGGCATGGGGTGGTGGGCACAGGGTTCTCGCTGTGCTGCGGAACTGGCACTTTGTGCTGAGGGTGGGTGTTGGGTAGGTGGTAGAATGAGGTTTTCAAGGAGTGAAGGACTCATTTCATTGCCTAGAGTATAAGTTAGCTTTCTTTCCATCTGGTTAAATAATGTCAAAGCCAAAGCAAATTTAAATCCAGACACACAGGTTCACAAGAAGAGCACGAGAGGAAGCAAAGTGGATGAAGAACTAAAGAACTGGGTAAAGGAAAAGCAGGGTGTGTGAACCTGTACTATGATGACTGCATAGCACAGTGCTGGTTCAACCTGCAAAAAAGGTTTATGGTGTGCTGAGCAGACATCTTGGCATCAAAACTTTATTTATAAATCTTTATATCACAATTCCAATCGTGTTGGAAGCTAGAAATAGCAGAGGCGTGGCAGGAGCACCATATGGTGAGCATGGACCTCTCCAAGACAGAGCTGGAGCTGGGACCAGGCTGTGTGCTGTGTTCAGGAGATCTCATTGCAATGCTGAGCACCGAGGCTTCAGCTTTTAGAGCAAACATGGAACTAATCTGATTGTTAAAGGTGGCACGTGAGTAATGTCTGCCTTGGGGACCAGCTCAGTTGCTCTCAAGGTAAAGCAAATGAAGTCAGTATAAAAGGTTGACAGATATTCTTGAAGATCAAATTTGAAGAGCATCCTCTAGATATATTTAATATAAAATGTAGATGGCAGTAATTTGCAGGATCTCTGGATTCTGGTCATCTAAGGTGATTCTGCTGGTGTCTGTTTCTCTATCTGTACTATGTACTGAAATATTAACTTCCAAACCCATCAGGATCCCACTGCTGAAGTGGGCAAGAAACGAATTTCTATTGACTTCAGCCCTGCTTTGGTCTGTTGAATGAAAAAAAGGGGAAAAAAATTATTTTTTTGCTTGCACATCTGCCCAGACATACCAGGCTCATACCTCCTCCATCAGCAGCTCCACATCAGCATCTGCTCCCTGCTGCCTTCATGCTGGCAGCTGAAGTGGTCTCCACTGGGAGATTTTGGGTTTTCTGAGAGACTTCAGCTCCCAGTTTGTCAGCAATATGAACTGGGACAGAGAAAAAAATAATCCTCCAGAGTGGGGAGATCCTGAACTGAAGCAGCACCAAACATCCCAGTGAGGTCAGTCATGGTTCAGCAACATCCGCCCAGGAGCAGCTTTCTGGTGAAGTTTTAATTAGGTGAATTTATGATTATACTTCAGAAAAAGCATTTTATCTTACTGAGCATGGGGGCTTAGATTAGATGATATCAAGAGGCTCTTTCACATCCTCAACAGTTCAGTCATTCTGCACATTTTAAAATTCTACTTAATTGTTAAACTAGCAGCTGACTTTTTTTAGCTTTTCCCAGAAAACAAGAAGCAGCTATTATTTCTTAGCAGCAGATGTACAGTAACCCTTGATTAAATTAATTTGACTGTCCATAGTTTTTCTTTGTTCATAATTTGTTTCTGCTCATAACTTGCTGTTGCTATTCTCAGATGCTTTTTGTACAGCTGCTGCAGATCCTCTCCATGCAGAAACATACAAAGTATTTTAACACTCACCTCAGCCTTTTAACATGGCTTGAGTACTCCTAAAATCTTAATACACTCTGTATTTTTCTTTAGAAATAGGCAAGAGCTCAAAGCAAAAGCTAATCAACTCTGTAAATTGATAAGTTAGCAAAGTAAATAATGCTAACCAAAAAAATCCTTTTCCTTTGAAATATTTGATTTTTTGTGTATGTCAATGAATAAAGATGTGAGGTTTAACAGGATACTTGAACTTCCATGATTGTTGGATTTTTCTTGCATGATGCCCTCAGTATGTCTGTGTCTGGTCTGTTTGCATGATGGGGATGGGAAGAAAGAAAGAAAGTTTTTGTTATCATTCATCAAAGGCTTTTTTTTAAATTTAATGTTGGAGTTTGGGTTTCCTGGAACATCAAGCAGTAATTATCTCCCTGTGTTTGTTGACCTTCCCGTCAACTCAGATTTTGCTTTTGGATTCAATGCTAATTCTGTGGCTAATTTTTAAAGGAGTCTCAAGTTCATCTTTAATTAAAAGCCAGGAATCTTGTTCCCAGTCCGTCATGGGACTTCCTTCAGCTGACGACTCAGTGCAGTATGTCAATGGTTTTGTTTGAGTGCCTAAATGCGAGCAAAGTTTTAGCAGGTTTTAGTTAATAAAGAGCATTTCAAAAGATGGTTATGCCCTCAATATGTGTTAGGTTTTGGGGGTTCTGTCTGACAAGCACTGGGGTCTGACTCTGTGGGGTGGCAGGACGGTCTGCAGTGCTCAGAGTTTGTGGATACCCCTGGAGAATGTGCTCTCTTGGGATCAGGTTTGATCTAACACGGATGGTGGCATTCAAAACCACCGGAGTGTGACATTTTCCACAGTTCCCCCCTGCTCCCACCCACCACAAAGAGCTGCAGACAGACGGCAAGAGGCCTTGAGAACCAATTCCAGGAGAAAGCCCTGGCTGCCTTGGACACATATTTGATGTTGGCTGACACCAGTCCCAAGGAGGAGATCTATCCAGGGCAGGAGTGCACGGTGCATTTGGTGTGAGAACTCGACCTGCTCACACAGTCAGAAGGGTCTGGGAATAAAGAGCTGGAAGCACTAAGACGCTTAAAGCCGTCTGAAATGCTCAAATGTAAATGTGTGCTGGTTAGTGTCTCATGCCATCCTGACAGCATTGCTAGGCTGTCTGGCAAAGATAATCTTTATAAATAGTGAAATAGTGGCCTGGAGATGGTGAAATAGATTATTTGCTGACTAATTTACCTCCCAAAGGTTTGCTCTGTGGGTGTGGCGAGGTCCCTCTGACCTTTACTTTGCAGCTCCTCAAAAGATAATAAACTTAGAGCCACCTAGTGAGGGTGAGAAGTGCCCATCCTTCAGCACAGCTGGAGCAACCCACTGTCCTGGGCTCTCCCAGCTGTTTGCTGTAAGAGCTCCCAAAGCCTTACAGGAGGAGGCTGGGAGTCCCTCATTGACATCTCAAGTGTCTGATCTGTTTGTGCCCCTGCAAGGACTGCCTGTCTCCCGTAATTCTCCGGGCATGGCTGCAGTTTGTAGGTGGATCTTCCCCCTGTGCAAGTTAAATAATGAAATGGTTTCTGTGTCTTTTTTTTTTTTTGTAAAGGTGTCCTTTTTTTTTTTTTTTTGGTAAAGGTGTCCTGTGACGACACGATGATCAAATACAGTCTTTTCTCTGGCAGCCCAGATAGTTGCCAGTGTGTTGAGTTAAACACACAAACACGCACAGACACACACACATATATATTTGTTGTTGCTGTTTTTCCATGCTGTTACAATCTACCCTGAGACTTGTAAACTCTATCTCCATTTTCTTGCAGAATCTTCCTGAGTCTCTTCCAGGGTCTGAGCTCCGTTGAGACCTTGTCTCAGCTCTGTTCTGCTCTGTCAAATTCAGCTCCTTCCCCGCCACTTCATAGTTAAGCCTCTTCCCCAAAATTTAGACTGTTTGGCATTCATTCCTGCAGCTGAAGAGAGCTCATTTAGCAGTGGAATCTGCCCAAGAGGCACTGGGAATGGGTAAGGACTGCGAGGCTAGGTTGCTGCTAGGTTCCGGTGGTTATGTAAAAAGGGAGGCAGCGAGACAGTTTTGTTAAGGAAACTTCAGAAGAAAGGGAAATTGGCTCTGCATAAAGTGTTCTGGGATCTCCTTTCTTTTTTCAATTCACACAAAGATTCTTGACTTTTATTTTTGCCTAGGTTTCCTTCTCATGTGTAGGAAAACAGTGGTTGCATTTATTTGAAAAGCAAACAAAACCCAAATACCACTTCCACCCCCAAACCCAATAATTGATGGGGATTGAACAGCTGCCACTGGCCAACTACTTCAGAAAATGTGGGCATATGATCAGACTACAGTCATGGGTTGTTTTTTAGTAGTTGTAATGATGGCAAATCCTGAGATGGCTTCAAGGTAGAAATTAGTGCATGGACTCATCTGACACAACTCTACCACCCAAATAATTGTAGTCCCAAAAGTAGTCATTTTGTAACTTGTTAGTAGACAAATCTGTTAGCCCTTACTGAGGACAGAGAGATTTGAATGTGCTGGGCAATGTGAGGGTGCCTTGGGAGCCTGTGGAGGGGGAGGTTATGCAGCACACACTGCAGGTGTGTCTGAGAAATCTGTGCCTCTCCAGTCCTCTCCAGCACTGCGGGTCTGATTCCATGCAATTAAGCACTGCAGGAGTCTCCAGCCAAAAATGGAACTGGCAAGGTAAGAGGTTCTTGTTAGAGGGAACCTAAACTTTCAGAACTTCTTGTGACTCTAGTAGCCATTCCTGGCTGGAAGAACTAATTCATGGAGCTGTTAAAACCGTGACATCTACATGAATTAACAGGTTTTCCTCACCAGGTATGAGGATGAAGTGAATTCTGCAGAGAATAGCTCCACACGTGCCAATTCCATCACATTATGTAAATAGCCTGTGACTAATGGAGAAATCTATGAAATGAAATGAAAGAAATGAAATGAAGTGAAATGGAAATTAAATAAAAGGCATCAGTCAGTGCATTTGCATGGAAACCAAAAGAACCTTGTTTAAAAATGAATGATAGCAGACAAGATAATTCTACAGTTGCCATTGTGGAATATTTCTAAGTGTCTTATTAGCATAGAATTGAAAGGACAATGTTGTTTATGGAGTCTATGAGATTCCACTCAATTCTGCAGCCTGTCTGACCCTTCATTGTGAGGTTTTGCAAAGCTTTGCTACAGATTCACTCTCCTCTCATTTTTAAATTGCTTTTCTATGTCTACTTTTATCTATTTTTCTGTCCCTATTTTAATTTTTTTCTTCCTCTGCCTCATACCCTTAGCTTTCAAAATTTTTCTTTCTGTCTCCTTTTATTGAGCTGGCTATTCCTATTATTTAGGTTTTTTTCTTGTTTGCCACATACCTTGTTGCTTTTTAATTTTTCTTGTGTCTTTTTTTTTCCCCCTCTTCTCTCATCCTGATGCTTTAAAGGGCCACCTTAGCATGCTGCTATCTCTGGAGTGTACTTTGTACCTTTCTGGGCTTGTCAGGACCTCTCTGGAGGTCACTCCTTCTCCTCAGAGGAGTCTTTGTGTCCTCTCCTCCTTCTCACTTGTCTCCACTGGGTCAGCAGCTCCCTCACACATCCGAAGTCTGGTCAGATCCCTTCCTGAGTACCTCTGTGCCCTTGAGCCATGCTGTTTGCTCCATGGCCATCCCTTCGACCTGCAGCAGGCTCTGGATCTCTCTTGGACCTTTGGATCTATCTTTGGACCTTTTGGTGATTCTTGGTGTTCTGGTGCCCCGTTTGAATGAGAAGGGTCCTATCCCAGTTATAGACAGTACAATTCACCAGCTGGGCAGGGTGATGGTTTTACACAGTGTAATATTTATTTTTCAGACAATGGGAGAAATCAAAGTCTTTAAATCACACACAGTACTGGCACTGCTTTTGTCCACAGACAAGATTACAGTCAATAATCAACTGAGCTCTTTGCTCAATGGAATCATTTCCACAGTGGATACCAGTTTCCAAGTATCTAACCCTACTTATAGGTGCTTAAAGTGAAACCAATCAACCATAAAATACACAGACATGTAAAGACACAGTTCATTTACAAGGATGTTTATAAATATATTGGTCTGGTCTGCATGACCAAACCACTCAAACAAACAGTTTTTATTTTTTAAAAACTAAGACTTTCTACACTGAAATAGCATCTGGGAATTCAGGCTCCCCCCCTAGCTTTCTGTAGTTAATTCCATGGTGCTTCTCCCTCGAGGAAGCTCACAGTCCTCCAGCTGGTTGCATCAGGTAACAACTTTCTGCTGAAAAAGGCTGTTAGTATTTCTTCTACTTGGCTATACCAATAAAACAAGGGAAAATAAAGTCACCAGCATTACCCAAGACAGGGCAACATTTGCCAGTTTAACTCGAGCAATCTTTAAGTATTAGGTATTGCAGTTACATTTACCATTGTCACACACCATGTTGGAGTCCATAATACTTATGCTTTAAAAAAAAGTAGTTACTCTTTGTTCCTATTCCTGTCACAGTCATTTGGCTCCTACTGACTTGGTTGGGAAGTTCAGTATCAGGATGCACAGGAAGCCAGTGGATGTAGTGAGAGAGGCAGCACTGAGGGTGACGTCTCCGAGACAGCGAGGGTCCTCTGCTCCGTTAACAATGATTGTTACAAGTGCAGCATTAAGGAGAGACACTTGGTGACTGAATGCTCAGAACAGAAATGGAGCATCCATCAACACTTGAGTCAAATGAAAGTGTGAGAAAGAAATGAGAAGGAGAAATCAAGGCACAAGTATTATTGTTCACTTTTGATTCTGAAGCAGTGTCATTGCTCAGAGAGCTCCACCTGCTAATGAAGAACCCTCTTATACCAAGATTTTCAGACTGGAAGGAAAGACTGAGTACTTAACTCTGATCAGGATGTCAGGAGTAGACAATTGGTATTGCAAAAAGTGATGGCAATCTTCTTTTTTTTGCCTGTCTAATGCATACTGCCCAAGCACTTCTATGGAGAGACAGTAGAGACCATCCATCAGCACCGCATAATCTGAACCAGAATGCATTTTATGGCTGTTTTAAAACCACTTGGGACATGACACTAAAACCACCTCTGCTATAAAAGTAAGCTTGGGGATGGGATGGGATGGGAGCCATTCGGGCCAAGTTCACACATGGGAATCTCAGCTAGGTCTGATTCAAACATTAAATACTGAGATGTATATAAATACTGAGATGAGACATTTGTCAGTGAGAGTAATCTGAACTGCTGTGCTAATAAATTAAATTTAGAATGTCATGTGCTTGTAAAATGCTTTAAGCATGGGCCCTGAAGCTGTAAAGAGTGTACTTAAATTTGAGGAAGATGGTGATAGAGATTTGTGTTCCTAACCCAGGGAAATACAGTTGATAGCCCAGCCTCTAGCAGGTGTGACACCAGCATTTGTTAAAGTGCTGTTCAGGGAATGACCTTCTGACAGTAGATGGATTTCAATATAGGTACTGGGATCCCCAAGAAAAGTGAAGTTCCTGGATCAGATTTGCTCTCACTCAAGCCAGGTGCAATGAAGACAGTGAGTCACTTTGTTACCTAGGAGTCTCAGTGGTCAGAGAAGCAGCTCCATCCCCTCCCCTTCACCAAAGCACAGCCAGCCCCTCTGACATGCATGGTCTTAGTGTCATTGACTGTAAGTTACTGCTTTTAACTTGATTCAATGACTCTTGTGCTGAACAAACAGATGATGTACATCAGCAATAAAGGCAGGCCAGTGACCTGGTTTGAAGTTCATAGAAATATTAATACTGTGATACTCTCAACAGTCTGATCATTGGCCTTTATTAGGTATTTATCTGTCTCCTGGTTTCTCTTCTATGATGCACAAGGCAAGTGTTTAAGTTAAAGTTTGTGTAATCAATTCCAAATCCATGATATTTGATGTTATTAGAAAGAACCCCTAAATTATGCCAAAGCTAATCCACACCTATCACTCAGACTCTTGATTATCATGTCACTTATTCTGTCGTTCTTGCTCTTGTGATGGGGCTGCCCTTACAACTTCTATGGGCTCAGACACGAAGAGATTTCACCGAGGTCTTTTATCTTAGTGTGAATCAGGGGCACTTATACAACCTGAGTTATCTGCACGAGCTGGTGAGGCTCTTCTGACAGAGCTCCTCTGATGAGCAGACTGGTGCAGACAGTCTGAACTAATGCTGGAACAAGAGAACTGTGACCAAACCCTTTAGGAACTGGATGGCTATGGAAAGTGCTGTTTGCTCTCCAAGAGAACTTTATTGCCTTAAGGTGAGTTTCATTACAGCTGAGTCATCAAGGAGCTCATTGTAATTTGAATGTGAATTCTTTTTGCTTAAGTGGGGCATTAATAAATTGCTGAAGTTAGAGAATACTTTACAAGGAACCTTAAGTAAAAGTGTTAGAGCAGGGGGTTTTGAAACTCAGAAGAAAAAAAAGGAGCTTTAGCAGTACAAGTAATTAATTATATTTAATTTGAACAAGAGGATGTATGGTGAATTTTTGGACTAAAGTGTTCTAAGTACTGTATTTAAACAGCTCAATATTAGCTGATTATTTATGTTGTCACTGTATCATGGATGAAGAAGTTTGGCTATTTTTCATGGCCACACTGGAAAGTGGTTGTTAAAATGTTTTTGTTCAAGAAAAGTTGTGTTCAGTTGTGAAAACTGTGTTCCCTTTAGGCTTCTTTGCACTGTGTTACAAAAGAAACTATTTTCAAACACAGAAACTGTATTTCTGTGAACAGAAGTTACCACATCTGCTCAAGTGTGCCCTCTTGCTCAAAAATGTGGGGAAAAATATTGCTGAAATTAAAATGCAAACTTAAATTTTCTATTCAAAGAGAAATCTGAGTAAGTAGCTAAAACTAAATTTACTCTGAATTCATAGTGGGTTTTTTTGATAACAGAGATTCTAAAAGGTATGTTGTAAGGAGCAGTGACAATGGTAAGAGAGAAAGCAATGATCTTCACTGGTGGTTTGGAGAATGCAATGCTTTTAGGAGAAATGCTAAATATGTATTTCATCTTGACCAACATTATTCTGAGTGAAACTTGCAGTACCTCAAATGGGTTCTGTTTTAGTGTTCATAAAGAGAAATAAAAGTCCAGCTCTAGCCTTTTCCCTCGTTAAAATACAATTTCTGGGCTGAATTGGTACTGAGCCAAAGCAAACTGCATTGGCGGTGAAAGAAAGGTGGTGGAGTCTTAGGATAACTTCAAGGGCCTTCATTACAGTGTGAACTGTCTCTAAACTGCAGATTAACCAGGGAGGGTATTGATGTAGGGTTGGAGAATAAAAATGCCAGAAAACAATGTGTGAAAGGCTTCTGAAGTTAGGAATATCACAGTGTTCAGGGTTTACCTGGGGGAAGCCAGGTGTTTAGGAAGGACATCCCCATCAGTGGCTGAAATGGAAACATTTTTATTTGACTTAAGGTAGCATGCCTGTGACTTGGAAACTGTGGATTAAAAACGTCAGATGTTAATACTGTTTATAATTTATTATTATTGATCTTTAGGACTGTTGGAAGTGGTTTATCAGCATTAATACTATCATAAAGTACCTGTCAAGAGTATGCCTATGGGACCATAATCCTGGTTTTGCTGAACGAAATGACAAAGACTTCCTCTAAACTTGGTGGTATCATGAGCAAGAGCTGCAGAAAAAGGTCATCTGCAATAAAATATAGAATTTTGGAAACTGCAGTTAGATTATTTTATATATCCACATGGGGATTATTTAACTTCAGAGACCCCTTAGATGCATCTGTTTGCAAGTTTGAAAGGGCAATATTTTCATATTCCTCTTGTGATGCTGAGCATCTGCAGTGGTGAAGTAATACAACCAAATCCTTCTGGAAGTTCCTGTTCAGAAATCCATAAAAGATGGGATTGATACATGTGGAGATCATGGCCACAAGGTGGCAGATTGTAAATGCCAGGTTATGATTACAGCTCATTAATGCCTCGTAGTTCCAGTCAAAAACCACATTGAATATATTGAGAGGCAACCAGCAAGCTGCAAATGTCACAACAATTGATACCAGCATCATATTGATCCTTTTGTTTTCACTCAGCCTGTTCTCATTCTCCCTCATCCTGTCAATTTTACCTCGTCTCCTTCGAAGACATACAAATATCCTGAGATAGCAGATAAAAATAAACCCCAGTGGGAAGCAGTACTGGAAAACCAGCAGGCTAGTAGTGAAAATCAGTCTCTCTGTAAGAGATGGCCACGCTTCGACGCAAGCAACTTTGTTCTTGTAGAAATCACTGTGGAAAGACAGATGTTTGAAGGGTTCATCTGTTACTTGGTGGAATACTAAAAAAGGAGTGGATATGATGAGGGAAAGCCCCCAGATGAAAATAATTCCCCAATAAGCATGTGAAATATTAGGCTTCCAGCCACGTGGGTTCACAATTAACTGATATCTCTCAATAGCAATGAGTACAAGTGAGAAAATGGAGACTGTGACAGATAGACTTTGTATGAAAGAGCCTATTTTACACATTGCTTCCCCAAATATCCAGTGGTCCATTAAGGTATATGCAACTGTGACAGGAATGCACATGATGCAGATCAAGACATCTGATACAGAGAGGTTGGCGATCAAAATGTTGGTGACATTTTGAGCTTCTTTCTGTCTCTTTATTATAATAATTAAGCAAAGATTTCCAACAAGCCCCACTAATGTAACCAATGTGTAAGCCGTAATAAGCAAGAATTCTACAAGGGAGGAAAGTTGGCATGTATCAAAGTTCAAGAACTGAGAAAGGCTAATGTTAGAGATAGTTTGATTCAGGATCTCACTGGGATGCTGAACAGTTTTATCCATCCTGAAGCATCTTCCAACCTATGGACAAAACCTTGTATTATTTACTTTGCATGGAGATTTTTAAAGCAGTGAGTACTGTGGGTCTATCATTGTAGTCAGTGTCCTTAAAGTTTTGAGCAAATTTAACATGATTAATTACAGTACTGGATAAGCACATGGTTTTTAGTGGGTTTATGTATCTCTGTGGACAGGGGTTGATGTCACCTGAGATTCCGCACTGACAGTGCTACCGATCTGTAACTGATGTACAAGAAAAAGCTGTGATAGCTCTGACTAAACTTGTACAGACACTTTCATACAAATCCTCTTTTAGCAGTTGTGGATAAAGTTTTCCTTTCAGAATAAAGTATTCCAAGATCTGTGTCTGCTGAAGATTTAAGAAGGTTTAATGGATTCCAGTGAGGATAATCTGTTGCTTTTGTATTACCAGGAAAGAAGAATTGGGTCCTGCCATCACTCTGCTAGCTTAGACATCACACTTAGATTTTCTTTAGAACTACAAAGCAATGTGAGTTAATACACTCAATCCTCCTGAGTTAATCAAAATTATGTGTGCTTGAGCTCAAATGGCACTCAAAACCTCTATGAATGATATCTTAAAGGAAGTTTCCTGTTGTACTGATGCATTGAAGATAGTATATCCTTTTTCCTAAATCTAACTTGAGAAAAATGTAAACAAAATAATGCTCACATTGTAGTTATGCAGTTTTCCTCTTTCAGCCTTAACTTAAACAGGAGTCAAGCAAAAAAATCTGACATTAGCACAGTTCTGTGGTTTTAAAACTAATATTAATGGGAAGAGTTAGGTTCAACAGAATATCTTGATGGGCTTAAATTTATCACTGAGTGCAAAAGTTAATTTAAAGGCTTACCAGCTTTCTGGCCAGAAAGAGGTTGTTTCCTACCTGGGAAAGGAAAAGCTAAGTATTAAAAGAGTTATTTAAAAATTTAAGAATAGATACATGTTCTACACATATATCTTTCAAAACTCAACTTTAACTCACCTTAATTCCCCTGTGAAATTATTGGAAAACTAGCTGGAAGGAGATCATTCTTCACCCCTAGTAATGGTGTTGAGAGCCTGTGGAGAAAGGAGAATGAAGAAGCAGTGGGAAGTTAGAGGATACACAAAAAGAAAAAGGGCTAGGTGGATGTTTTATTATTACTAGAAATAATCTTCTTACGTGTAGATTTGTCAGCCCTTTCACAGAAATGATTGCCATTATTTAATCACTAAGGATTAAAAAATGTTTGGCTGCCTGTACAAAATTAAACACTAAATCCAGGGTTAAACTGGAATTACAGTTCTCTAGTTGTTTTCCCACAGACTCCCAAAGAATATTCCAACCAAAGTTATATCCTAGACTGCTTTATCCTGATACTTCAGTTTGACATAAGTTTGGGTGCTTCAAATTAGGATTCTAAAAAATCTCAAAAAAACATCATGCTCACCTCTGGAGCCTCTACTGCCACTCTCATTCTGAAAAGGGTCTAAAATACCCTTTTCAATCAGCATACGCAAGTTAGAGTGGGAAGTGGCTGTAGATATACGTGACTCATATGTGTCCCAAAAAATTACTTAAATTGTGGTAAGGGCTAGCATTAAGCCCTGTAGTCTCCCTGAAGAATGTACCTGGCTTGTTTAAAGCTATATTGGGGAATGTCATGGAAAACTCTACAATCCTGCTGCAAAAAAATTATGGAAGTCTGGTGGCTCTGATGGATTCTGCAGTCCCTTGCAGGTGTCCCTACTTCAGTAGGGCAAGAGCTGGGTGCTCTGCTGTGTGCCCACCAGCCTCCACAAACTCTTCTGCTCCTGAGGCCAGGAGAGAGGCCAGGGACTGTGACTCAGACAGTCACATCCTACAGAACCCGATGATGTGGCTGGGCAACAACTCCTTCAGGCCACCTGTTTTATGGCATGCACTGTCACCCAGCTTTCCCTGAAGCAGCACTGATTGCCTGGCTGGATTTGTTGTACCCAAGGATGCATGTGCTGGAAGGACAGAGGCACTAAATGGTGGATTTACCACCAACATTGGCAGATGTTGCCCCAATGAGATTTACTGCCAATTCAGAAATGTGAAGATCTAAAACCTGGCTGCTTTGCCTTAAGGGTGATCTTTCTCTGCAGTGCCTGTGGTGTCCACCTGGCTGGCACAGATCTGATACCTTCAAAGACAAACTCTGCTCGTCCCTGCTTTTTATGTGAGCGGGAGAAGCTGTGGGGACTCAAAAGGCCATGAGGCTGAGCCAAGTTTGCAATATTTTATGCACTATTTGCTAAGCTTGCTTATTTCTTCATGGATGCACAACACAGTTTGATAGCAAATTCTGAATGTCCTCTCCCAAAAATTCAGGATGGTAGGGCTTCTCTGGCATTTTCTTTTTGGGAAAAGTCCTGTACTGGTCTTATTGGTTCACTTGCTGCATGAGTTTTAGGCACACTCTCCATCTACACTGTCCTTTTCTCAGGAAAATGTGTCGTTTCTTTTCATTCTTTGGTTGTGTCGGGATTTAAAGAGTGCAGTCTTTAGTACACATCATTCTGTCAGGCAATTTAAATATTTCCCTGGCAATAAAACAATTACACCTGTCTTGGTAAACATCTGGAGTATTCACAGCATTAAAAAATAAGTTACTCTAGTATTAACTGCAGCATGTTGAACTATACTGGCATTTTAAAATCTAATAAATAAATGCTATTGGAATCAGCATCTTGGATTGCAATTACAGCCGATACCAGAATTGAAGTGTTTAACAAAATGAACTAATTACTTCAACCCCTAATCCATGCATTTTGGAAAAGATTCTCTACCATAGCAAGAGTTTAACACTGTAAGTTATTATAAACCCCTTAGTCTTGTTTCATTCCTCTATCTGCAGAAACATTACTGAAACATTCATAAGCAAAAGAAAGGTCTAAAATAAAATGATTTTAGAAAGGCTTTATTTCATAAGTATTTTTTTACCTGTGCTAAAGATGAACAGTCCCATCCTTTCAAGGTGACCACTAAATGTTTCAATTACAAACACTGTTTATTAAGTTCCTAAGTATTGCAGATAAAACGTTGAGGAAAATTTGCATTCAATTTTAAATATATGTTGTAGAGAATAAAATAATGCCTTAAAAGATATTTCAGTAACTTTGGTCATAGTTTTATGGATTTTCTGACTTCTTACCTGATGAAAAATTCAAGTCATATCCACGCTGCCTTTAAAAATTTTCCTTTTCTCTCAGAGTCAGCAAATACATCTTCTTTCTGTGTAAAAGAATCCAGAGCAAAGCCATGTCTCCTAAAGCAATACTTAAACTCTCCTCTCTTCTCTGTCTCAAACAAACCACAGATCCCCAGTTTCCAACAGTACTCAATCTGCAGGCTGAAGGAAGGCTGCTGAGGAATAAAACAAGCTCTGGAATCCAAGAAGAGGCAAACAGCAGTGAGCAGGGAGGAGGAAGGACCAGTAGTCATGGGGATGGATTTTCCTCCACTGTGCTGCTTCCCTCCACCCCATCAAACACCTTATCATGCAATTTCATTTTCAATTATTTAATCTGTTCTGCAGTTCATATGTTTTCCCTCTGCAGGATTTCATACATAAATATCTGCAGATGGCATATTGCTTTCTTAACTGATACAGCAGTACAATAAGCTGCTTAGAAAGAGCATGCACATCCTATTAAGTGTATCATTTGCTTTATTGAAATTAAGATAATCAGATTTTCATTATAAATTGATATTTTAGCTTATACTCTTCAGATAAAAACAATATTCCTGAAAAGAAAGGCATGGCACAATGTACTAGCACATAGTGAAAAGGGGCTTAATTTTTATTACTGTTTTTTCAGTAAGAGTCCATACATTTTGTAGTCACATGTTTATAAAAATAAGCAATCGGCTTATTCACTAAATATTTAGAATGAACATTTATGGAGTGGGAAAAGAACTGCTTTTCTTAGGACCTGAAACCTGGTAAGTCACTGTATAAACTCCTGTATTTTTACCCAGGTCCACTTAACTTCCAATGTCTCAGTCTGGTTTTTTTTAAGATAATGATTTTCAAAAAGCAGTAGGATTTTTGGGATGAGCAATACAGATGCTGTACTGAAGTGCAATTCAGAACTAATTATCTAAAAATATTGTTGGCTGTCGTGCCATAGTATTTGAATAAAATAGGTAGAGGAAGCCTTTGTGATCAACCAGATTAACATCCTGCTTTTCATATATTTGAGTCTATTCATGATGTGCTTGTCCGGACTGTTTTTTAACCATCTGTGGTAGTCTTAGATTAGGTATTCAAATGCCTAATTGACTGCTAGAAAGACTGCCTTAACACCTCCCTGTAAAACTTCCTTCTCTTTAGTTTAGCCCAGCTCTTTTTATTTCAGGTGTGGTCTGGGAATTCTGATATTTTAACCAAAAATGCTGCAATTAAGCAATGTGAATATATTTTTCTAAAGCATTTCTAGAACTTGCTGGGCTTGATTACATGAAAATTATTATAAAAACAAAGCTTTGCCAAAGTACTTTAGAAATTCTGCTTCTGGTTGCACTGTAACCCCAGGAAGTTAATCGGGACCTGAACATGCAATGTGATAGATAAGCATCAGGACAAGCCATAAAAATGCATTATCTATTTATGAAGCAAGTAAGTCAATAAAATTAAAAGATGTTCTGATTCTATTTATAAATTTCATAGGCCATGTTGCTTATTTACACATGCCTCTGTTCCTAATATAATTCTGTATGCAGTCCTTCATTTGTGGAAAAAGTGGAGTCTTTAACATGTGGTCCATTGGTTTTACAATCGTATCAACCTGCTGCCTCATGTGGATTTAATTGTGTTGTAACCTGTGGTGAATTAGATCACATCCAGCATCAAAGGCTTGTGGGTGTAGCTGCTCTTGGTGTGTTTAATCCTGATGTCAAAGCAATGTGGGACCCATGACTCTGGAGGAGGAATCACAGTGTATTTTTTCATCCAAATGCTGGACCCTCTGTTTGCAAAACAGGTTAATGGACAGCAGAATTATATTTACTTTTTATCAATGCTCTTGTCATTTCTAAATTGTTCAGTGTTAAGTGATGGGTGAAGTGCCATCATAGGTTTTTAAAACCTAAAGTTTGTAATAACTTGTGTAGCATTGGCAACAACCCGTTGATGAAAAATAACATTTAACTCCTTTGAGTTCACCTTTTGCTCTGGCATTTACATGATTCTTTGGCCAGCAGGAATCTTTGCTGATGGTTGATCACTCTAAATTTTTGCTTTTGCTTTGTTGTTTCTCTTATGTAACTGTACAGCAGTCCTTGTTTCTGCCTGTTGCAACCTCCTTCTTCAGAAAGCAAGATTTAGTAGAGATGTACATGTACAATTTCTCAGCTTCCCACATGAAGGAATTCTTCAACAGCAGATTGGCCAAGAGCTGGTTCAGAGACCTGTAACATCTTTGAAGGGTCATGGAATCACAGACTGGAAGGGACCTTAATGATCATCCAGTTACAATGTGCAGGGATGCCTCCCACTAGATAAGGCTGTTACAAGATCCTTCCAACCTGGGACACTTCATGGCGCAGCCACAGCTTCTCTGGGTGATTTGTTCCAATGACTCACCACCCCCATGGTCAAGAATTTCATCCCAAATCCCGCCTGACCTTGCACTGTGTCACTACAAAGCCATTCCGTCTTGTCTTGTCATTCCCTGCCCTTGTCCAAGTCCCTCTCCAGCTCTCTTGGAGCCCCTCTAGGCACTGGAAGGACTGAGTCCTCCCTGGAGCCTTCCCTTGTCAGGCTGAGCACTCCCAGCTCCCTCAGCCTGGCTCCAGAGCAGAGCTGCTCCAGCCCTCCAGCCCTGCTCATCAGCAACCCTAATGGCCTTATCTGGACTCACTCCAACAGATCTACATCCCTCTCACATGGGAGCTCCAGAGCTGGATGCAGCACTGCAGGTGGGGTCTCACAAGAGTGGAGTAGAGAGGGAGAATCACCCCCACCATCCTGCTGGTCACGCTGCTTTTGATGCAGCCCAGGACAAGGCCGGATTTCTGGGCTGCAAACGCACATTGCCAGCTCATGTTGAACTTCTTGTCAACCAACACCTGCAAATCTTTCTCCTGGATTAATGCTTCCTAATAAATACTGCTCCTTATAGCACTTCAAAGAGGCACAGAAAAATAAACAAGAATCATTGGAAATCTCATATATTAGTGCTGAATGTGCTAGTTAATGCCATGAAAGTAAGATATTATGACATGATGGAGGAAAAACACACTCCCTTCACATTTTCCTGTTCTGTGGAGAGATCAACACCCTAGTAAAGGATTCTTAGCAAATGGCTCATAATGTGACCAAACCAGCAACAGCTAAGTATGCACTGGGACTTTTTCTCCATGGATGTACATGTGTAAGTTGAAGCACTGCTCCATGACTCAGAGGTTTTTTCCTAATTGGAAATAATTGTCACAAAAATAATTCATGTTCACTACTGGGAGTTTATGTTTCACTCCATTATACGGCATAGCTCTAAAGGACAACTTTGCAATATCCTTGATGCCTTATCTCAATTTTGATTCTCAATTAGCTCATGCCTAGAATGAAAAGTCAACTGTTTAAAAATCTGATATAACTATAAACGAGTTACTTATAAAAACATATTAATTTTTAAAATTGTGTAATGCCATGAACTGTTCGCTAATTTTTGGATCTTATTCAGTTGGCATAGAGCTGAGATGGAGATGAATACACTCCCTTGGCTGGAAGGTTAGCATCTTAATTTTTTGGGTCAGCCAAGTTACTTTTCTCACTGAAAAAGAGACAAGATATGTGAGTAATTGTAATAGGAGTGTGACTACATAAAATCATATTTTGTAATAGATTCCACGTTCCAAACTCTGATTCAATTCTTTGTAGCTTTCTAGAACTTCTCCAACTCCTTTTTACCAAAAGTCATCTCTGCCAAAAAATGAGTTATTTCAATAGCTCACAGATTTGGGGGGAATATGACAATTTCTATCTCTGGCTTGTTTTTTCCCATTCTAGAGTCTTTTTATAACACTGTGAGCACCAAACCCTGCTGTTCTCATGGCATGACATCTTTCAGTGCCCTAATTGTTAATTAAGAAATACTTAAATAATCAAAAGGTTTTCAAAAGGTTTTTCCCATTAATCTAAGTCTGCTGCAATTTTCCAGCATGTTTCAAACTGTAACAAGCATTTTGATTTTCTGGATTAAAAATATGAATTCTAGATTTCTATCTTCTGTCTAGAAAGTCTCACTTCACACCACTTCATTTTAAAGTTTTTTGAATAGCATGGATGTCTTTCAGCTAATTTCATGCAGGTACTTACTGAGCTTCACAGCACAGCTCTTCCTGCTGTGTTCAAACAAAGCTTAACATCAGTCATGCAAAAGCACCACAAACCCACTCCACAGAGGTTCTGTGGAATGAGAAAGAGTTAGAGTCTAGGAATAGCTAAGGGGAAAAAAAAAGGAAGTAGATTTTAATTTAATTGGAAAATCATAATGAAAAATTTACAGGTGAAAAAGATCAGAGTGTGGCTGAGACTGTTGCTGGCTCCAGGTCTTCCTTTGGCAAAACTTAGGATCCTGGTCTATCTCAGAGTAAGATACAGTGAAAATTCTCCCCTCTCACATCTGTCACAGCATTGCTACATTCTTTGATCTTTCACAGGAATCTTGACTTTTGAGAATGTATTTTTGCTGCCTTACTTTCATTCCATCACTTCAAATTATGGTCTGCTTTTCTATAAAATTTTAGGAAAGAGAAGAAAGGAAATAATGAATTATTAAAGAAGAGTGAAAAGATGAAAGAGGAAAAGAGAAATTGAACTTGAGAGGGAAGAGGAGGGAGGGCAGGGTTTAAGGAAAAATGATAAGTCCAAAGAAAAGGATGCAAATTCAATTCTCTGATGACTTTCCACTTCACCCTTCACAAAGGTGTGTTTCTTCCTTCAGCAAACTCCCCTTAAAAAGAGCTCTGGGAAGATTTTGTTTAGCAGATAAACTTTGATACTACTTACTGAAGAAATAGTACCTGTGGGTTATTCTGTTACCTTTTTATCTGTAGATTATCTTACTTTGCATTAAGCAAATACAAGAGAGAGGTAGTTTTTTATTCCCCTCTGAATATACACAAGGTAGAGATTTTTATCCTGAGGAGTGTCATGTTCAGACTGCAGGGAAGTAAAAGTCTATCTAGTTGCCTTTCAGTATTTTTTAACCTTTTTCAACAAAAAACCCTCTCCCGATCAGTACTAATTCATGAAAGTCTCCAAAGTAAGATCACAGGTTTGATGTTTATGCAGATGAAAGTGCAAACAGCAGAACAAAGAGAAACTTTTGCCAAAAAGGCAAGAGCTCTCTCAAGGACAGCTGTACATCTTTCAGAAGTTTTTGCACCCGTAACTAAAGCAAGATGCCAGGCTGGGAATGCTCGTGGTGCTGCATTATTTTTACACAAAATGCCTCCCTATGAACTGCACAATTATGCTCTGCCTGAGGTGTTGATTTGGGTAGGAGGGAGCCTTCCAAAATTCTATCTCATTGAAATGATGAAAATAAAAATCTTTGGGTGTGTGTATCTCAGAGTGATGTGGGAAATTATGGTTGAGTCCCTTGTATTCCTAACTGCTCTCACCTATGCACAGTTGGAAAAATCTGGGTGAAATGTGTGTGTAGCTAAGGTGATATTATTAGAGTCTTCAATGTGAATGCAGAACTAATTCAGCAAACAGTCTGCATGAAGGAATCCTGTAGCTTCAAAATGCTTTCTGTCTGCTGAAAGGTCAAACTAAGCCTAAGTGTAGAGTATTGCACTACACAAAAAAAATAAACTCATTAAAAATTCAAGTGATATACTTAATTTGCTTAAAAAAAATCAATGCCTGTCAACTGTGGAAGCCACAGATGCAACTAGATTAAAGACATTGTAACTAGTTAAAAAGATATGACTTTGTGTTTGTATGAGGGTTTAGATAAAATATTTATCACCTATGAACTACTTCTGACTTCATAGTGTTTTTCTATTGCCTTCATGCTATTTTCCAAAACGTCATTATTCCATCTTGGCAGTTTGGACCCATTAAATAGCATGACAAAGTTATGTTTCTTGAATGACAAAAATTGATAAAAAGAATTCCTTAATAATTTATTTTGCATCAGCTTTTACTAATAATATATGGTAGTACAGGAAGTTGTGTTGGAAAGGGACTGCTCAGACGTCTCTGGTTTTCAATCTCTTAAGCAGCAATGCCCTCCTGTGGACTCTAGGCAGTATGATTTCTTCTGAATAACTAGAAAGGTGCATTCAACGATTTGGTTTTCCTTCTTCCCAAAACACTAATTAAAATGTCCCATGAATACATTTAATTTAATTGGCATTATTTGGCCAATGTTTCTGGTTTGAGAAACACACTTCCTTTATAGGTAACTGTATAGGTGGAGCTTTTATCTGAAAAAGCACCTAGCTTCAGAAACTTCAGCTGCTGATTTGTTTTATTCTATAGATTGCTATCAGATTTGAAAAAATATCATGCTGCACCTGCCTTGTCAGAAGGTGAAAAGCATGTATTTATTTTGCATGATGTTTTCCTAAGAATTTTTATATCCATAGGATGGTATTATCCATTTACTAGTTTACTGCAGAAAGCAGTTTAAAATTCTGTGGGGAAGCTGCTGTGGCTGCTGGAGTGTTTCTGATTTACATCTCACACACAGTGAGACTCATCTTAGGTTCTGCACTCACACTGTGGCAGCACCTGTGTCTCTCGTTGGCTCACATGGCTTGAGGGAAAAACACATTTTGAGAGAACACAAAGGCACCTACTTCCTCAGAATGTGTGTAACAAGTGATTTGCTGCACAGCTCGGGTGACTGGGTGCCTCAGCAGGCACGAATCTAACAGGAATTGGAGAGGCCCAGTTGGAGTCTCTGAGGCAGCTGGGATGACCCGGGAGGAATGAAGGTCTGTGGGATCTGCAGGAGAAGCTGATGTTTAGTTGTCTGGGTAACCTGCATCCCAGAGCCTGATGGGATGTGCCAGGGCACATGGATGTATGTGTGCAGTGCTCTCAGCCCTGCCAGGGCTGGGACTGAACTCGAGAGGGGTTTTGAGCAAAGGCGTAAACAACACGAGGTCACTCCTGCAGCTGGGAAAGGCGGGTGCACAGAAGGACAACAGGCCAAGCGCAGTTTGGCCTCTGTGCATTTTCAGAGGAGACATTTCCACCTGCAAGACGTGCGTCTTAAAGGCCATGTCCTTTCATTAATCAACCAGTCAGAAGTGCAAATGAAGAGGAAGGATTTGGGCTACACTTGAATCAAGTCAGCAGCTGATTTTTCCTACTGATTTACTCGCATCTTAAAGGCCCTCATCTCTTCCTCCTGATGCAAGCTGTGACTTTTTTCTTTGATCTGTTCCTTGGCCTGCTTGTCTGTCTCATTTTCAGGGAGAGAAAGCGTGCTGTAAACAAGCTTTGTTTTCTTTGTTATCTGTTGAGGCCATAATTAGCTCCTCTTAATTTTTCACCCTTTTTGCTTTAAATTACTGTGGGTCCACAAAACTCTCATGGGTTATTTTCTACGTGACACAATTTCTCTTGTGCAGGGCCATACAGCTCTTACAATAACTAGCAGGCAAAATATAGTTTTGTATTTCCTGTAATTTATGTGCAGCTTGCAGACAGCCTCTGGTAAGATTTTTATTCAATACAGTAGGATACTTTTGTTTATTTTAAAACCACAAATTTCACTGGTATTATGGGATATTCTCTTTTCCTAAACTAGATAAAATGACAATGTCAATTCATGCATTGAGATAAATGAATCTAAACCTGTGGCAGCTTTCCTTGTGATTGTCAAACACAGGCATTTAATAGGTTACTCTTACTACAGACTTGGCTACAACAACAACAATCCAATCTGAGTAAAATCAGATTACTGTATTGCAAATATCAATGCTGCTGGTTAATGATAATCATAGCCTGTGAGACAAAAGCGTGTTCAGCCTCTCTGGATTTCCTCTGGGGCTCTGGTTAACCAACCTTCCAGCACAGTCAGTGTTCCTCTCATATCTGTGTCTCTATGGGAGCATTTCCAATTGATCTGTATCAGGGGGATGTTGTAGTTCTGCTTCCTCCCTCCTGCCAGCACTAGCAGGTCATGCAAAAAAATGTTTCAGAAAGCTGAGGCAGCTGAAAACAAAGTCCTTTATCATGATAAAACTATTTGTGGCTGTCTCAGTTCTCTTATACAGATCACTGTGTGTTTGCAGAAGCATCAGGGCTGGCACATGGGAAAAGGCAGGATCAGTTCAGGGAACTGGAACTACATCTTGACAGTGCCTAATCAAAACAGCAGCCATTATTAGCTCCTGCATAATTTTTAACATTAACCCCAGTGGCTGGAAGACCAAAAAAATAGACAGTCTTTCTAATGAAAAATTCTTTTAAGTTGAAAGTAATGCTGCAGTCTTCATGACGACAATGTTCAATGTACTATAAGAGTAAGAGAAAACAAAGGAAAATTATCTCACTATTCGTCATTCCACAGGACTTGCACACTCTTGAACAGCTCTAATTATTTCTCTGAGAAAATACCTCCTTTTCAGAGCTAAGGAGAGATATAAGGGCGAGCAGGCTGTGATAAATTTGGAAAGAGGACTGGAAAGCAGGGGAGGAAACAATAGCAGGAACAGTGAGTGAGAAAGGATCACAGAATGGTTTAAGTTAGAAAAGCCCTTCAAGATCATCGAATCTAACCCTTCCTTCAGCACTGCCAAAGCCACCACTGAACCGTGACCCCATGTGCTGTCTTTAAATCCCCCCAGAGATGTGACTCCACCACTGCCCTGGGCAGTTTGCGCCAAGGCTAGGCAGTGTTTTCTGTGAAGAATTCTTCCCTGATATCCAATCTAAACCTTCTCTGGCACAACTTGAGACTGTTCCTGCCATCCTGTCCCTTGTGCCCTGGGAGCAGAGCCCGATCCCCACCTGGCTGTCCCCTCCTGTCAGGGAGTTGTGCAGAACCACAGGGTCCCCCCGAGCCTCCTTTTCCCCAGTCTGAACCACCCCAGGTGCTCCTCATCACATTTGCGCTCCAGACCCTGCCCTAGCTCCGCTGCTCTCCTCGGGACCCGCTGCAGCCGCTCAGTGTCCTGTGAGCGGGTTACCAAGGGAAAGGGGGACGCAAATGACGGAAGAGCCATCGCTGGCAGGGTGCAGACAGAAACAGGGCGGACCGTAGGGTTAAACCCCCGAGGAGGGGAGTCAGGAGCGGGCTGGGGTGGGCGAGGAGTGAACGGAGCGAGCGGAGACGGAGCCCGGCTGGGGCCATGCCCAGCGGGTGCCGCCGCTCCGGGCGCCGGCAATGTCCGTATCCAAAGTGGCGGTGCCAAGAGGCTAGGCAGGCTCCGCTTCACGGTGACAACCACGAGAACACGAGGCAACGGCAGAAACAGATGCAGGAAGTTTCACCTGAACATAAGGAAGAACTTCTTTACAGTGCAGTGACGAGGACAGACTGAATGGAACAGACTGGATGTGGAGTCTCCCTCCCTGGGGATATCCCAGAACGGTCTGGACACGATCCTGCGCCATGTGCTCTGTGCTCGAGCGGAGAGGTTGGGCCAGAAGCTCGCTAGGGGTCCTGACGCGCTCCGTGGCTCTGAGAGGAGGCCCCGAGCCCCCCTCATGCGGGAGCGCGGCTGCGCCATGGGAAGCACGCGCAAGGGGCGCCCAACGGTCCCCGCGTTTCAAACGCTCCCGCGCGCCCCGCCCCCGCGCGCTGTCCCGTCCGCCGAGGGGCGGGGTCAACGGGGAGGGAGCGCGCGCCGGGCCAGAGACGGCGTCCCATTGGCTGCCGGCCGCGGGCCCGGCGTATTGGCGCAACATGCCCCACCCCTCCGCCCGTCGCGCGCGGAATGCGTCCCGCGTCTCTATTGGCTGCCCGCCGCGTCCGTCGTCGGCGAACCCCGGGACTTCTGCGGAGGTCGCGCCCTTTCATTGATTGCCGCACACGTCCATCGCGGCTGAAGCCACGCCCCTTAAGGGTGAGTGGCGGGCGGTGCCGGCCCACCGCTCTCATTAGCTGTGAAGGCCCGGGGGGTGGGCCCAGGGGGCGGGGCTCCCGGCGGCCCCTTTGTGTGGGCACCAGTCGCCGGCCGCGCTCCCGAGAAGCTGCTGCCGCCATTTTGTGCGCGCCTGTGTTCGCCCCCACCCCCGCCCGCCTTTCCGGGGGAGCGGCGGCACCGGGGACGCCCCGACTGTGCTGCCGATCAGGTGAGGCGGAGCGGAGGCGCCGGGCCGCGCCGAGGGAGCCACCGCTGACGGCCGCCGCAGCCGTCAGGTCACGTTGCTCGCAGGGGAAAGAAGCGGCAAGACGGAGCAAGGGGGGAAAAAACCTCCGGAGCTGCCCCCGAACAGGAGGAGGAGTCTCGGCGCCAGGCCCAGGCGCGGCACCGGCGGCAGCATGGAGAACTCGCAGCTGTGTAAGCTGTTCATCGGCGGGCTGAACGTGCAGACCACGGAGGCCGGGCTGCGGGAACACTTCGCGGCCTACGGCACCCTCACCGACTGCGTGGTCGTGCTCAACCCGCAGACCAAGCGCTCCCGATGCTTCGGCTTCGTCACCTACTCGGCGGTGGAGGAGGCGGACGCCGCCATGGCCGCGTCCCCCCACGCGGTGGACGGGAACGCGGTGGAGCTGAAGCGGGCCGTGTCCCGGGAGGACTCGGCCAAGCCCGGCGCTCACGCGAAGGTGAAGAAGCTCTTCGTGGGCGGCCTCAAAGGGGATGTGGGCGAAGGGGACCTGGTGCAGCACTTCAGCCAGTTCGGCCCCGTGGAGAAGGCCGAGATTATCGCCGACAAACAGAGCGGGAAAAAGCGCGGCTTCGGTTTCGTCTACTTCCAGAACCACGACGCCGCCGATAAGGCGGCCGTGGTCAAGTTCCACCCCATCCAGGGCCACCGAGTGGAGGTCAAGAAGGCCGTGCCCAAGGAGGACATCCAGGCGGGCGGGGGAGGCGGTGGCTCTTCCAGGCCCTCCCGGGGAGGCAGAGGAGGAGGAAGGGGTCGGGGCGGCGGCGGCTCCGGCAACAGGGATCACAACGGGCTGTCCAAAGGAGGCGGCGGCTACAACAGCTACGGCGGCTACGGCGGGGGAGGAGGCGGCGGGTACGGCTCCTATGGCAGCGGTTCCTACGGAGGCGGAGGGGGAGGCGGCGACTACGGCAACGGGTACGGCGGGTTCGGCAGCTACAGCCAGCACCAGTCCTCCTACGGCCCCATGAAGAGCGGCGGAGGAGGTGGAGGAGGGGGCGGCAACTGGGGGGGCCGCAGTAACAGTGGACCGTACAGAGGAGGCTATGGTGGGGGAGGCTACGGGGGCGGCTCTTTCTGAGCTGGAGCGCCCATACCCATGGAGGGGGGGCGTGGAGAGCCCTCCCTTCGATACAGGGCAGCTTCTAAATGATTTCTCCCCTCCTTTGAAATGCCTCCCTGCTGTGGGAGCGGCTCCTAAATGCCCCCTGAGGGTCGCCTCTGCTGCCTGTGCCACTTCTTTCTCTCTGAAGATGGACTGGGCCCCACATACACATATTTTGTGTTACAGTCATTGATGGACTCTATTTTTTTATTATTACTTGGACCTTGGTCGTTTTTATACTAGCAACGAAAAATGTCTTGTTTTGTTTTTTTGGGGGGAGCGGGGTGGGAAGTGTCTTGCTGATCTGGAGTTAAAACTGGGGAGGGTTGGGGGGAAGTTCCTTTGTTGTAAGGACTCGATGCCTGGATACTACGTTTTTTTCTACAAAAGCTACTCGGATCCCATGACTGACTTTTAACATTTCTGTAAAGGAGGAAAAAAATGGTTTTTACGTTTTTTATTTTTTAAATAAATCATTGTGTTCATTGACCTTTACACGTCTAATTTTTTTTCCTAGGATCAATTCCGTACGGTTTTAAGGCTTTTCTAGGTTTAAAGCAAGTGTTCCTCTGCTTTAAAATCTCTGTGTACTTAGAGTAGTAAATATTTTGTTGCCAGTAAAGGTCCTAACTGACTTTTTTGCTAGTGGCTTTCAAACACTCGACAGAGAGATTTTTGAAGTACTAATCTGTGGATGTGGTCTGTTTTTTAAATACTCGTTCTCACTTTGGCAGTTTGTGTGCATCCACCATCTTGTGTTAGGCAGTTTGGCGTGCTGACATGATTGGTCAATTTTTTCTATAAGACTTTTCCATCAACGTATGTACTGTGTAGTTTTGAAGAAATAGTTTGTGTTAAGCATGTGCTTCATTCATATAAAATGTTCAGAATTTCTTACTGCTTAGTTTTCAAGTCCTTGGTCTGTGTGTGATTCCTTCCAGGAAAGGGTCGACATTTATCCCTTCTATTAAAGGCATCTTATTTTCCTAGCCCTGGGTTAAGAGATTTCACTTGGAGCTATTGTCCTTCCTTAAAGTACCCTGAGATCTCTCACAGCTCAATCTGCTGTCAGGATGGCAGCCCAGTGCTCTGGGCTTCCTTAAAGCAGGAGTAAAACTGGCTTGCTAACAATTGTACCAGACTTTGGAAAGTTATTTTATGCCACTAGATGACTGGTGTAGAATGCAGTGACATCTGTATGTGAATCAAGATGGGGTCCCTGACTACTGATTTGGGGGGGAAAGGAACGGATTTGCAATACCTGCCTCAGCACGTAATTTAAAAAATAATAATTGCAGTTGCCCGTATTTCAGAAAGTGGTGATCTAAACTCTGGGCAAAGAGCTCTGAGAAGTGAGCCAGCAAGTGTACCAGTAACATAGGTGCCAGTTGTAAAGCAAAGATATCTGTGTAGTCTGCTTGGTTAAAAAAATGTATATTTGTAGCCCTTTGATGCAATAGAATTAAAGTTTGTTGTTTATTAAAAAAGCATAATGTTTTAGGGGAAAACTGCCTTCCTGCATAGAAATATAGAGTAGCAACGTTTATGGATATCAAATAAAAGATTTGAATTCCTTATATGCTTGAGTGAGAGTATATATGATGTGGGGCATGCATTTAAAAAGTACAAAGTTATTTTGACTTCAGGTTTCTAAGCTCTTGGAATGCTGATGTTTCATGAGACTGCATCATAAAAGCTGCTTTTTGCTTTCGTCCAGATATGCAAGATATTAGGTATATAATTCCCACTGATTCCAGTGAGAGGTTAAATGTGTAGGGCTTGGTGCTTCTGGGCTGAAGGACTTCGCATGAAGTTTCGGAGGTATTGTTACTATTTGTTGTCAATCTAACTTGATGATTTAAATTGAAATGAGCTTTGTTGCTATTAGAAGTGAAACTGCATCACCTTAATTGCCTTTGTGAGCTTAAACAAACATGACAACCTCTTGGTATCATCAGGATTTAAACTGAGTTTCCTCCTGACTGGTAATTTATGGCTCTTATGGAGAGACTGGTTCTCTTTGGCTTAGCTATGCTTTTATAAATAGGTTCCAAATAACTTGCTGTTTGCAATTATATTGTAATTTTTGTATCTCAAAAGCCTGTTAATCACTGTTGTGCACCAGTATCTCTTACGCATTGTTGTAAGTCAAGTTTCAGACTTTGAGTTTGTAAAAACACTGCAAATGCCAGCTCTTGTCTGTGCACTGCTTCAGGTGGTTTTATTTCAGCTCACTGGGCTTGAAGTCTTTTCCTTTTGCATACCTTTGCACTTTACAGCCGTGTTGGACAGTAATCCTTGATTTTCATTTGAAGCACAGTTTTCCTGTTTTTAGCTGAAATGAGCAGCAGAGTTCTAGGTTGTGTGTTAGTTTGAGGGTATGATTTAGTCCCTTGCAGTGGTGAGTTGCTTTAACCTTATTAAGGAACTTGCAGATAAATGGTTAAATTCACTTTTGTGATGTGTCTTGCCATTTGATTTAGGAAGCTAAAGGTTTGTGCAGCAACTATAACTTTATGGTGTTTTCATGTTATGTGCTGTTGATACTAGAATATGTTGATACTAGAAACAAGTAGGTTTTTAAAAGAGTGACTTTGTCTGTGATATCTTACAACTTGGGAACTGTTACGCTGAAATGTGCTGTTACCTGTATGCAATAGTCCTTGTAGGATTAATGTCTGCTAGAACAAAGACCTGATCCCAGAAATTGCACATGGATTAGGGAGTAGGCTGCCTTAGTGTTGCCCTCAAAAGATTGTCACCTGTTTAACCATGTTCTCTGGTAGCTTGAGTAGGTGGCACCTGCTCTCCTCTGACCCCTGGTCCCTTGGGAGTGAGAGCTTGTGACCCTGCAGGTGACATGGGAGAGGGCTCTTTAAGCACAGGTTGGGAAAGGGGTAGCAATACCAGGGTGTCTTATGGAATATAGGGAAGTGCAGATCTGTATTGGCTGGCGTTAAAGAGACAGTGACTTCAAGACTCTTGGAATATAAGCCTGTTTCTAGTACAGTTCCTAGTAATAGGAGATTTGTTGATAAAGCTTTGCTTATGTGTTTGAAAGTATTTAATGATTTTCTGAGCCCTGAGTGGATTTGTCTGCATAGAGGTGCATAGGAAGAACTGAGCTGAAATAAGGTGTATAGCTGGCATGTGAATAAGTTTGTGACTTCACAGTTGCTTTACGAAGGTCAGGAAGATAGAAATAAAGTAACTTTACTATTCCTTGGTTTGTCGTTGAGGTCTGAAATTATCTCAATAAGTTAATGGCCTTCTGTTCAGGACCAAATGCTTGATTCTGTTGATGTCACCTGTGAGAAATAGAAAATAAGAGCAATTAGTTTGCTTTCAACATTTAATAAAGTAAAAACGTGGTAGTTCTCTTAAAACACAGGTGTTTTATTTTTGTAATCTGCATGACCAAAATGGAATTCCCAAACTTTTCAAACTTTTCAGACTACAGTGTCACTGAACTCAGTGTGTTGTGATGTACATACAGTTTTTAATAGTAATGGGTGTTTGTTCCTGCTCTAAAGTATAATTTGTTCTTGTAAATTTTATTTGGCTAATAAAACTAGCCTAACTTACACTTTTATAATACTGACTACTACTGCATTAAAAAGAAGCATGCTAAACACCTGTAAATGTAGTACAATGATACTTGCATTAGTCTGTGGAAGTACCTCGCACGTGTTTAACATCAGGCGCTGAAAAGGTGGTTTAGAACAGTGGTAACAGCTCAGACAGCTTCGATGGCAGTAAATCTCTGTGGGTCACTGATAGTGTAAGACACTTGCGAAGTAAAAGCTTTGTCTTGTCCTGCAGGCTTCTGTAGTGTGATTGGGTGGACAATCCTTACCCTCCGGAACTGGGCTAGCTTTTGGGTTTGCGTTGAATGTTACGATAGCTGCAGTCCAGGCTCCAGTACTGGCTCTGGCAGTCCCATCTTGCTCCCAAGAGCTCAGCCCTGGGGGAGGTGAGGGTGTGCACAGCTGACAGGAGGTGTGCCTGAACTCTACCAGATACTTTGTACATATGGACTTAACGACCTGTGAAGCAGAAATACTAAAAATGGCTAAAAATGTAAAGTTCTCAAATGCTTTATGGTGTCCTCCCCCCAACCCGCAACTGAGATCCCTGTAAAGCAAATGTTGCTTTCATTTAGCATTGGAAGGTCTAATTGGGTGGTGTAGGTTAGAAAACTGGTTTATTACCCTTCCCTGTCAGCTGATACTGCTGTCCCAACATGGCATTGCCACTGCTGCCGTAAAGGGTCTGAGCTGGAGTGATGTTAAGGACCTCAACCTCCTATTCAAGTATGAGCAGCTTCCTTTCTCTGCATACCTCAGAATGTTTATTCTAAAATGAAAAAGTTTGTCTTAAATCATTATATTGTTAATTAATCCCTAAAAAATAGCCTGAAGGACACCCCTCTGATGTGCACACAGTGAACAAAACATGGTGCATTTTGTGAGAACGGGATTTTGCTCCTATAGTCTGTGAGAGGGCTGGGTTTCTGATAGACGGCAATTTATCCAAACCTTTAGATTAGGATTGTTTGACCCGTTGTAGCTACTATGGATTAGTGTTTATTATGTAATCAACAGTTTATGCCACATTTATGTCATTTACATTGTTAGACCTTTTACTTTCTGAGCTATTTGGAAGAAGGCAATTTTCAGTGGTTTTTCAAACTCTGTATGGATAATACCTTGGATTAATATTAGGTGATTAAAAGTGTAACACCCAATTTTCAGTCTTTCACACTAGCCAGAGGCATAGTTTACAAAACAATGGGTTATTTAACATGTTTTGCATAACTGGTTCTGTGATCTGCTATATGTGTCCCTTAAAGATAAGTTTTCTGCCTGTTATTTTTGTATTTCTTAATGAATAAAACAGTTGTATCCCTGGTTCACTTGAAAATGTATTTCACAATGCAAGCACACCACAAGGAGTTCTGAGCTAGCCTGAACAAGCACTATTTGCTTTTGTGGATGGGCATTTTTTTAGGTCTCCCGTTGAAGCATTACTGCTCTGTTATTTTTGGTATGTGCATTTATGCGCACACACAGATGTTACCTCTACTTCCACTTACTTTTAATGAGTATTTGTTCTGTAATGTAAGCATTACTGTTGATGAGTGTCAGATGTGTATTTCTCATTACAAGATGAAAGTCTTCCTGCTATGTATATTTTCCTGGGAAATTTGTATTATTTACTTGTATCCTAGGTAAATAATCCTACTCTTTTTACCTTCTCTGCTCCCAGAACTTTCACCAATTTCTATTATATATAAATGGGTGGAAGTAGTCAGCTTTGAACTGCTACCTCTTGTTCATATGGCTCTTACAGCATTTTAAGCCTATAAACTCTATATTCCCCTTAGAAACATCTCTCTGGGAAAATGGGTAGTGGGAACACTGAAAGAACAACAGCTGTAAAGCTGTAGTTCACTGCAGAAGAGAGACATTCTTCAGATTTTTCTGTTTCCTGTAGTTCTACCTGCTGAATAGACTGAACAGTTAAAAAGATGGTACAGTTGAGGTCTAGGCTGTAGCAAAAGAAAAAACAGCCAGCTTAAGAACCAAAATTCAAGTACTGTTCTCTGTCTGTGGTTCAGCCTTTGCCAGTGGGAGTCCTAACCTAAAACTGCAACAGCATTTTTCAAAGTACATGTTGAGTGTGGTTAATCTTAATGTAACTTTTTTTTGCTAAAAGTCTTATAGGCAAAGCTGCAATGTTGCCTGTTGCTGTTACAGTAAATGTCAGGCTTAGAGCACCGGCTATTCTCAGATTGTTAGCCATCCAAGGATCCAAAAGCTCCTTAACTTGGAAAACTAGATGTCAAGCCCAGGCAGACTAATAGTGCCATCTGTCTGAGGCATCTGGATATTAACCCTCTTAGCATGATGCTTACGGTTTCATTCCCAAATGCTTCCACAGATGGAAAATACACAGATTTGAAAGAATAGCTCTTCTTTAAAAAAAAAAAAAGGGCTATGTTGAGCTGTGTACAATTTTGGTGCATATTATATTCATCAAATTACTATAAATACCTCTTTTCATGAGCAATGCAGTGAGGAATCTATGCCAATTTAAAAGGGAATTACATTTTTGGCTGGAAATGTGTCAAGATGCACATTTGCTCACCACCATCAAAGTACCAATCACTGATTAACATTGCAGAAAAATTCCTTAGGAGCAAAATGAGCTGACTAAACTGAAAGTACATAATTTGTTCAAATGCTACTTTGTACCATGGTATTGCCAACTGGTTTGTCTCACAGAAGCCCTGTTCTCCTGGGAATGCTCTTTGAATTTAAAAATGAATTTAAAAAGCCACACATCTGAAAACATGCTGTTAGTCTGTAATCTAGTCAATATAAAAGATGAGTACCAGCTCAATCTCTTCTGTCATGCTTTCTGTGGCTTTACAATGGACTTTCCCTCTTTTTTAAGAAAATTTGCTTCCACAGAACCCTTTAGCCCTGGGGGGAGGCTGTGCTTACCTTGTTATTGGGAACAAGCACAGCACTATCAGCTGTGTTTTGAAATAGTTTACTCCAATTTCATCCTCCAGATCCCCTCCCTCCTCAGAAGGAATGTCCTCTGGTTTTGGGCTTGTCCTGGGCTGGGTCACAGCAGTGTGAAAAATTCCTGATGCTAAATTCCCAATTCTCTCCTTGTGTTTATTTAGTACCTCTTCAGGTTTTAGTAATATTTTAAGTTTACTGGTAACAAATTCAGCCAAAGTCCTTCACTGTGAGATTTTATTTGGACTTGTTTGTTTTCTTTCTACAACTGCTGTTATAATGATGCTCCATTTATTGGAAAGGGCTCCTTTGAGTCCTGATTGCAAGTTCAGGACTTCTCCCCCAAGATCACTACTGGACTGCAGATGTTTGGAGTTGTCATTGCTAGTGCCTCTTGCATAGGCTGGTCAGCAACTGCATTCTGCAAGAGTAGTGCCGGCTTTCTACCGTTACTTTCGTGGAGGTGTGTCCTCCTGAAAAAGAGAAATCCCAGGAGCACATGGAGCTCCAGCTCTTGCAGTCAGTGTGCCTTTTTTCCTCTGGGCCCATCTGTCCATTACTTTCAGCAGTCTTAAATGCAGGCAATTTTTTTTCTCAAATGACATCATTTAGATCTTATGGGAATTTTCTTTTACTCACCCAGCACCAGTTCTGTGCTCAGAAAAAAAAATATCTTAACTTCCTCTGTGTAATATCAGTTTTACTTTTAAATCTTTGAGGCGTGAGCTTGGTGATGAATCAGCATCACGTGTGTTTTGGAAATGTTACAGTGGCTTTGTGTGTAGGTGGTGGCAACAGGGAGCTCTTGTTTTTGATGTATTGGGGAGTCAGATGAGAGGGAGTTGAGAAACATCACCTTTGAAAGGAAGAGCTGGGCTTCTTTTATTGCTGGAGCTGCTCTATGCCAAAAGTATTGCAAGTTTTTAAAGTATGGTTTTTTTTTTTCTTTCACAGGGTGCACTTCTGTGTGAATGAGAGGATGTGAAAGCTGAGCTCTGAAAAGTGCACCACAAAAGTCAAGTAAGTGAACAGAAACCTGAGCCAAGCCCCTGACATACAGTTCCCACTCTGAATAAGCATTGGGATATTGAACAGGATAAAAGAGGTTTGCCCAGAAAATACCAGGCAAGATAATGAAGGTCAGTCTGTTACCTGTGAGGAGGATATGCTGCCTGAGACAGGTTTTTCTGTTCCAGTAAAATAATGTGCCTGCAGAAACAATTCTGTCTAAATTTTTGTGTATGGCATTTGTGGGATTCACTCATTTGTGTTGATACTGCAGCACATGTTACAATATGAGGGTGGTGGACTGTTTCTTGGCTTTTGCAAAGAGCAAGAAATGAAATGTTTAAAAACTTTCCAAGAAGAGAGCAAGACAACAAGTGTACAGGGAATAACAGTCACAAGAGACTTGGGTTATCGTGTGGAGATCCTGGATGGGAATAGCTTTGTTTACGCTGTTCTCCCTACGTTATAGTATACAAATTTTAATTAAGCCATACATCTTTATGAAGCATATGGATAATTTCCCCTTGTTACAGAAGGTAATGAGGAAGCATTAGGGGTTGTATTTTGAAGAATCACATTAAAATTATATTTTATTAGAAAAATTTTGTTAAAAAAAAATCCCACTTTTTGGTCCATAGCCTAAGCTTTTTCTCAAGTTCAGTGTTTTTCTGAGCCTGTAGCAAGAACTGTACACTCAGTAGGTGCAAACTCTAAGGAGGCAGAGAGACTTGGTAGCATTTAGGCAACTGAATACTGGCCTTTGCCTTTGTTCCAGTGCCCACAAGAGTTATTTTTACAGCTTTCTTCCTGATTTTTTTTTTCATTTTGAGCACTAAATTCTAAACAATAAAATCTATCTGAAAATCTTCCTGCAAATTTCTGATAAATATGTAATATGACTGCAGGGCAGAAAGTGTGTGCCTCTGACATAGGTGACTGTGGGTGACATCCGTGGCTTATGCTCCAGGAGCGAGCCAGGAGAGGAGCAGGAAGAACATTTTCAGCTGTGTAGGGTGAGCAGGGGAATGGCTGATGCCCCAGAAACCACAGCTGGGGACGAAGATGGTCAGGGGTCGTTGCCCTAAATGTTATTATGAAATTGTTGGAATAAACCCACTATTTATAGGAATTGTGATTTATACAAAAGACTGAAGGAAGACAATGTTCTAAGGCTGGATTGTGCTGGCCTGCACAAGCAGGAGCACGGAGTGGGATGTGTGCCAGCAGAGGGCAACAGCCCGGAGCGCTGCTGGAGATGCCGGTGGCTCCTGCAGCATCTCCTCTAGGAAAGCACATCCCGGGAGGACTGCTGGGGTGAGGGGCTCCAGCCCCTGCTCTAGAATCACATGCTTTGGAAAACAGTGCTCCGGTGGGAGTCTCTTACTGCTTCAGCTGCCAGAACATCCCTGATTCCAGCTCTGGAAAGGTCCTTATCTAGGAGGGCTCCCAGAGCATCCTTTTGAGCGTTGCGAGAACCTGGATTCCTGTGAGCTGCTGTAGCAGGTAAATTTTAGCTGTGATTTGGTTCTGTTACTGAATTCTAGCACTGGCTGGGCAGCAGATTACCCTCGGGACTTCTCTGTTGAGGCAGATCTCCAGGTCCCTGGGGAGCCAGTACCTGAGTACCACCTCCAAGTGACTGCAATTAGCCTTGGAGCTACCAAGGCAGTTATTCCAGCAGATACCTTATATATTGCTTTTCTTATATTAATATCCTTAGTGAACCTTTTCCAAGAAAACATGGTCTAAATACAGATCTATCTAAATGAGTATTTACTTAATTAGGATGACAAAAAAAGTTTATTTGTAAGGGACTCCTGGAGATGATCTGGTTCAAAGAACCCTCAAAGCAGGACCAGCTTCAGTGTGAGATCAGTTTGGTCACTCAAATATATATACTTAATATATGCATTAATAAAAATAAACATGTTTATATAGCAACATAAATATTCATCTAAATATCTGTATCTCTAGAAAAAACAGAATGAAAAATAATTTAGGTTGTGAAGATGCAGCTTTAGAAGCTTCTGTGAATGCAGTATTTTATTTACACCTTTCCCAGCTCTTCAATGCTGAAACCATAGATTTTTAAAGAAAGTTGACTAATAATTTCATGGAAGGGATTATGCAACTAAGCAGGAGAGCTGTTAAAGATAGGAAGTTGCTAATGATATGGATCTCTGGAGCCTGAATGTTGTTATATACCTGGAAACAGGTATGTACAGGGGACTGAAGTGTTCCTGTATTGTTGTTTGCAGTGTATTCAGGCTGGATGATCCAGTGATTCAGGACTTGTAGTTTGCCTTGCAGAGCTAGGAAGGATTTTTCCCAATTTGATGTCATTTGCTTTCTGCTGGGTTTTTGGGAGGTGAAGTGACCTTACAGGCTTCTGCAGAGGCTGTGGAGATTGACAAAGTGTTGTCTGATTGTATTTGGGCTCTTCACAGAATTAAATTCTCCTAAGCTCTCGGTGTCCTTTCCTTATAACCTCAACATTAAACCAGCTGCTGGATTTTGGGCCAAGAGAGAGTTTTGGATCAGACTGGTAGGGATTATTTTTATTCCCTCCCTTCATGCCAGTTTTATTGAAGAAATTCCTTGCTGCTATGGAGACACTGGCAATGCATTTCTCTCCCGTTTCCCTGTGGCTCCTTGGAATTGGGGGGTTTGGTCTTTCACTGTAGATCTGTAAATTGTCACAGGAATCTGGAAAGGTTTTGGTGGGCTGAGGGATGGTGGGACTGGCTGGAACAGGTGTTTTGGGGACCTTCCTACTCTGAGAATTATGGTTATATGGTTGTCAGTGATCAAAGGTAGATTAGATGTAGGAGTAATTTTCGACTACTTGAGACTAGGAATTTTTAAAAGAGGCTGGAAAAATTCCACCTATCAGGTGTCACTAATTCATTTTGGCTGAATGCTTTCTCAAGATACCAGTCTTTGCACTTAAAAACGAACAAGAAGTTTTTGTCTTGGGGTTGTTACCAAGTCACGAGTATTTTGCAAGGCTGCTGTAAAGATAATCTCTGATTACTGGAACATGCTTTTGTCCCACTCCAGCAAGGACTATTCACTGGTTTGCTCTAGTCTTTCACTGTACCTTTCAGGATTTGTAGAATCCAGTGGTACACAAGCCTGTGGGGCAAAGCATATAAGAAGGTATTGCTGGTTTCGTTCAGTTTAGGTGCTTACCTCCCAGGTTGACTGGAGAGAGATGTAAATTTTTAAGGTGAAAGCCTAATATTTTGTTATTGAAAAACTTTGTGTTAATAAAAATAGACAGGCACTTTGCAGTGGTTTCAGGACTTGCTCTTGTATCTGGACTTTTTATGATTACTGAGGGATTTACTCAGTGGAATCAAGCTCTAGCCCTCATTTCCAAGGTAAATTCTACTAATTTTATATAGTTCCTTTTTCTCTGGTTTGGGCTTATGTCTTGCAGTTTTGCATGTTGCACATCAACAGTGTAAGACTGGACATGGGGAAAGTACTTGAGGATCTGGGCGTTTTAAACCGATAGTTTAACAGGATTCTCTAGGGAAAATGAAGGAATTTTTCCTGAATTCTGTGTGAGGTGTGACTTCATGGCTTTATGTGTGTTTCTTCTGTTTATGGGTAGGCTGTCAAACGGTATTTAAATAGCAGGACTCTCAATCCCTATGCGTCTTTGATAAAGTCCTTTAAGTTTCAGGTGGTTAAGTTTTCTTATATGAAGAATTAGGGTGATGAGTAGTTAAGATTCTCAACAAGCTTTTGAAACTCTCCTGTGGAAGGTACAATAGCATCTGTTCAATCATCATTGCTGATAGGTTTTAAAAAGATGTATGAAACTTCGGCTAAGGATATGGCTTGAGGAGAAACGTACAAGAGTGAGGTTATTTTATTTACAAAAGAAATGAAATGGCATCTTCCAAGAGAAACCTCTTGATACTTCTACTTACGTCTTCTTTTTGTGCAAGAACATCCATTCTGTGAATGGATGAGTAATGAAGAAGGCAAATATTTCTTGTCTTTGACACAATTAGCCTCTAAGGCCTCACTGGTGCAGAACACAACTGAAAAAAATCTTTTAATAAAATAAGGGGGGAAAAGATTTATGTAGAACTCTGCATTTGTATAAATTGGAATAAAAATGACAAATGTAATTTAGTTCAGTGCTTTAGGCTAAATAGCACCTGCAGTTGAGAAGAACCTATATTGCCTATGCAGGGTGTATTTGGCCTGGTAGATTGCATAAAGGACAGGAAGGTTTTGATGCATTGGGGAACTGAAGCAAGATCCTGCTTTCTGTGGTGGGAGTGGGGAGACTTAGGAGGCCTGCGACCCTCTCCTTCCTCACCACTACCTCTCCTCCTGCGCTGCCCTATGCGCGGGCTTGACCTCGGCACTGGGGATGTTCAGCCACTAAAACTTTTGTCCAGTCCGTACATTGCAGGGATCAGAGCAGTTTTGGGCCGCACGGAGGACAACTCCCGGGCAGCGGCAGTGCCGCTCGGAGGGATGGATGCCGGGGCCGGGCGCTGCCCCTGCCCCGTTCCGCTGCCGGCGGGTCCCGCTCTCGTCCGGGAGCTCTCCGGCCCGGCGCTGCCCCTGCCCCGTTCCGCTGCGCCAGCCGGCCCGGGGTGCGGAGGGCGCTCTCGGGGCGGTGCGGGGCGGTGCTGCCGTTGCCCGGAGACGCTCGCAAGCCCCGCCGGGGAGGGGAGGGAGGGGAGGGGAGCAGAGCGGAGGGGGCTGCGCGGCAGCGGCAGCGGCAGTCGGTGCGGCGGGGCGCGCCCGGCACGCAGCGCTCCGCTCCCGCAGGAAGCGGCCCGGGGCGGGGGGCGGCCTCTCGCAGCCATGCCGGGCCCGGGGCGCTGAGCCGGCCCCGCCGCCGCCCCGCACAATGGAGGAGGAGAGGTGGGTACCGCCGGCAGCCTTTGTGCCGCCCGGAGCGCTGCGGGATGGGGATGCTCTTCCCCGGGGTGCGAGCGGCGCGGGGCTGTGCGCAGGAATGCGGGACGCGGTGCGGGGAGCCCCGGTGCTCGCCGCCGGCAGGAATGCTTGTGCCATGGGCGCCCGCCGTGCTGCTGGTGGATGTTGCAATGTCATGATGATGACAGGCGGCTTGGCCCCGCGTGCCCGCACCAGGCGCGGAGGGGTTTCCGTGGGATGTGTCTCGGATGTAATTAAGGACGTGAGGGAGGCAGGTCGGGGGAGTGTTCGCTAAAATGGAGGTGCAGGACAAGGGCGCTGGGATGCCGGGCAAGGAGGGAGGGTGCGGGACGAGGGGGGTGGGATGCCGGACAGAGGGGTGAGATGCCGGACAGGGGGGTGGGTGGCTGCCCCGCCGGCACAATGTCCTGGGCTTGTGTGTGCCCTGCCTGCACCTGGAACCTCAGGCAGCCGACTTGGGCATTCCGCTCAAGACAGACTCGCTGGTATTCGTTGCCTTTTTGAGTCACGAGTGGAAATCCGTGAGGTCCGTGGGTGCTTTGGGGTCGGTGTTCCTGCCGGTGGTGTGGCAGCCGCGGCATCCCGCGTCTCCCTCGCTCGGTAGCGCGGCCGTATAGACTGTTTCCTGCCAGGCAGCTATTTTGCTCCAAAACCTGCGTGAAGAAGTGTTTACCGAGTCTACCTCATATCCACTGAACGCAAAAAAGATATTATTGCTGTGCAGGGACCTCGTGGATGCAAGAGATGTTGTTCAGTGTTTTGGCTCAGCCCTCATTACTCCCCTCTGTCAGATGCCTTTTGCACACAAGAAGCTAGTTTTGCTTCTTCAAACTAAACATTAAACTGGTCTGGGTTTTTCACAATAATCTTTTAAGAATAGGATATGCTGAGTGCTTCCTTTTGTGCTGGTGACCTTGCAGTGGGTGGGGGAACAGAGAGGGGTTTGACCTGCTTGTAGGACTAAATGTCAGGGCTTGACAGGAGTTTTGTTTGAATATGATACATTAGAAAATTAAGCTGGAGTCAACCCCCAAATTCTGGAAATTTTCCTTCTGTTGAGGGAAAACATTTGCAGAAGCCTGTAGGAGTTGTTTTCCAAGCTCCAAAGGGCAGCTTTCTACCCTTCTGTGACTCAAGGGTTGCAATTGTTTGCGTATTTAATGTGCAAAACCTTTCATCCTGCCACATTTCTCATTGTAGGGCTTCTGCTTCCCGTAATGGTGTGAACAGTCATCTCTGAATATTAATCCAAATATTAATTAATTTCAAGTGCCTTGAAATCTTAGTTTGTCATGCTAGATGCCAGCTCATAGAATGGGATTTCCTTTTTTTGTTTTTTTTTTTTTTTCTTTATTTGTATAAATGAGCCTGTGTTTGAGGAAGTGGAACAGAGCTGTTTTGATACCCCAGGCTGGGATCATCCTTGGCACAGTTGCTTTTTTTTTTCATGGCTACCAGCAATGGTCTCATTTTGACTAGAGGCCTTTTTCTGGGGATACAGTGGTGAAAAAGCCAGTGGGAAAATACCTGGACTGTTTTACCTTACTCTGTTTTTTCCAGACCATCTGTTTCTAGGGTATGAAGGACTATCCCCATCAGCATGTTCTCTGCCTCTGGAAGTGAGGAATGATTACCCGAAATGCTGCTTTCATTTCTAGTTTTTGGGAAGAGGAGGGTGGTCCTGAACTGGTTGTGGGCAGTAATGATGTGGGGTTTGGCGTGGCAAGAAAAGCTGGAAATATTCACCTGCTTTCTGGTTCAAAAGGGAATGGTGTGTCGGACTGTGCTGGGGCTGCTTTGGCTGCTCAGAGCAAGTCCTGGGAGAAGGTGTTCAAAAATGACCTTGGTGGGCAGGCACCATGGGCTGAGTCTGTGCTTGTTGTTGTGCTTTTGCCCTGCATTTCAACTCTGATCTGTGTTGGGCACATTGGTGCTCAAATTTTACACTCAGTGACTTTCATTATCACAGAGTTCCCCCTGGTTTTCAATATTATTGCATTTTCCATTTTCATAGTCAGTGAGGATCTGTTGTTGGTGCTCACTTCACCTCTGACTCTGGTCCCAAGCCTGCCCAGACTCAAATATCCTGTTAACTTGCACACCCAGGACATTCAGTGGTATCATATGCCCATGTCATTGCACATGAGTAGAAGCAGCTGGGGGCAAGGGAGATTTTACCTGAAACATTCACATATGGCAATAAAATACTTCAGAATCATGCTTTTCTTTTACTCTGCTGATAGTAAAATGATGGGACTTCTATTTTATGGAGAAATTGTGTAAGGCTTACTTAGACATGATCCTCTGGTTCTGAATTTGCAAGATGTTTTTGAGTTTGAATAGAAAAAACCCTCTGGAATGTTAATTTTTTTTTTTTTTAAATATTAAAACACCTGTGTTTTTATATTTGAGTGGAGGTAGTTTGTGGTATCTCTTTGACAAATACAGTATTTGCCTTTGGAAGCAAATGGTATTGTCATATTTGAGTTATTTTGTGTTGTTTTCATTACTGTCAGCAAAGACTTTTCTTCTCACTAGTTTCCGAAGTCTTCTTTCCCCCTGAGGTCTACTTTGATATGAATACCCTTTTATGGATCTGTTGTATGCCAGTTGTGTGTTTTCCTAAGCTAATGTCTCCATGTTGATGTAGGCACTGAAAAAAATCAACAAAATAGGAAAATAATATTGCTATTAAAAGAAAAATAATCCTTTCTGTTATGCTGCCTCCCATATGTTTTAGTGCTTTTCTCAGAAATCCTCTCAAAACCCAGTTCAGTATGTAGATCCCTTCAGTCACAATTTTTTTAATGTCTTTGTATGTACCTAAAGACAAATTCAGAAATTGAGCCTTTTATAACTGTGCCGTTACACTGACTTTTTTTCCTTACTGTGTCTTCCTGACTCAAGGAATAAAATTATTTGGCATAATGTATTTGTCATGTGATTTGGGGTTTTGATTCTAAACAGAGAATTAGGCCAGTTAAAGTAAAATGATTTTTCATTGTGCTTAGATTAAAACTAGTATTTTGGTCTCCATTGCTCTTTCTATTAAAGTTTTGAAGACTACTGCTTTTGGACATGTGCCAGGTTTTTAGATCAGAGTGACGTCAAACCTCTCAGAAACTGTAGATTAACATTTTCTGGTGATGATTCTTACATGTTCCACAAAGAAGCTCCACAGGCTTTGGAAATTTATGGTTAGCAGGCACTTTTAAGTTAATACAGGGATATGAAGCCACTGCAGAGGTGCTGGATTGCCCGTGCAGGACACTGAGCCCAGCTGAGGCTTTGGCCAAGCTTGTGGTGCTGAAGCTCTGTGGTGTTAGGGGCCAGCCAGGACAGCAGAGCTCAGCCTGTGGTGCTCAGGCAGGAGAGGAGAGCAGCTCCCAGCGACCCCTCAGTGATGACAGGGGGATGAGGCTGGGCTGGACACGCCTGGTGTCCCATCACCTCCCCAGTGTGAGAGCCTGGTGGAGGGGGAACTCTGTGGTGTTCATGCTGGGTTAGGAACTGAGCCTGGGGGCTGTTCTCCCAGAAACATGAGCAGAAACTCACCCTTCTCTGCTCTGGAGGAGACTGCACTTGAGATCTGCCCTTCCTTCAGGGTCAACTCCTGGCTCCCCTAAAGGCAGTGTTAGAATTGGATTTGGCAGAGCTGGGATTTTTGTTCCTGGGGTTTACCAGCTCTCTGCATGGCAATAATCTTGCCAGGGGACAGTTTATCTCTAAGGAAGGCTTTTATTCTTTCACATGATCTACAAAGACATCTGTAATTACTGCTGGTAACTAAGGCAACCCAACTTTATAGTTGATGCATGCAGGCAGCAGAACGGTGGGTTATGGGTTTTTAAAATACCTTTTCTGTCAGCTGAGTTGCGGCCATGCTCAGGTAGGAGCTGGGCTGTGAACCCTGGCAACCTGAGCCCAGCTCTGCTAGGGGGTCCTGGAGAGGAGGAATACAGTGTCAGTGGGGTGGTGATTAGCTGCACTGGCTTAATTGGGGACCCTCAAATCAGGGTTCATTTGTTCTACTTGGGGACATCATGAAAGGCCACGCAGGAGGGAGCAGTGTGGTTTGCACTGTCTGAAATTAAGAGCCTCTCTGCTCATTTTAGGGGCATCCTGCTGTGTCTGTAAAGAGGATGTTCATCTGGCCCAGGGAAATTAAATCATTTGTCCATTCACTCTGTGCATGGCCTCGAATAGCCCAGGAATAGAACAAATTGCTCCTGGCAGCTGGCTCACGAGTCCTGCTGCTGTAGTAGGACATCAGCTTGGCAAACGTGGGGGTAATGTCCCTGTGGCCATGGGGTACAGGGGATCTAGCTTGTCCAGTTGTTCTTGGCTGATATCTTTGATCAGAGGACCCCATTCCTCCTTTGCTTTAATCCATTAAAATAACAACAGTAACAAATGTAATAATTCTTAGCCTTGTGGAGGAACAAATCTCAGAAAAGGCTGTAAAATGTAAGTTTGCTCTTCTTAGGGGCAGCTTTTGCTTTCTGGCAGGGTGCATTTAGGTTCTTGCATTTTTATGTTGGAAATGTGTCAGTGATCTCTGAGAGTATGTGCATGGAGGTGTAAAATATCTCTTCCAGATAAAATCATCCTCTGTCCATTACTGGAACACAAGTCTATGGTAGCTGAATCAGTCTTAGAGATGAGTTAAAGGCTCTTAGCCATTAATTCTTCAAATCTGTTTTTTTGATATGAGTCACTTGGAAAAAACTTTAAATAGCATATCTTGATCTTTTTTGAAACAAGTTTTTAACCAGACAATCTGCAGTATTTTCTCATAGTAAGCCTTTGGCAAATTCTAAAATCTGCCCCTTTTAATTAAGCTGAGATTGGCTCTTAGGATGTTTTTTAAAAATTTATCTTTCCTGCTTTTTAGGAAGAGCTGGTTATCTTTTTCCAAAATCCGGACCAAGTTTTTTTTGCTTTTAAAATACACAGACAAACATTGTTGGAGTTGAGGCTTGTTGACAAGTTGAAGGCTTGTTGACCTGACATTTATTTTGGTGTTCAGTGAAACTTGCTGTGTTCTTTGAACTGTATCTTTTGCCAGCAGAATAAAAGTTTGAACATCTTTGGTCTCCGGCACTGGAGAGCTAATAAATAAATCTCAGCAGTGTGCTTGTTCTTATTAAAGAGCCCCCATGATTTCTGTGTGCATGGCTTGGTTTTGGGTCCGTGAGGTGTTTGTGAGGCTGCCCAGGGCAGTGTCCTGTGGTGATCCAGCTGTCCTGCCTTGGGAGCAGTGGGAGTGGCTCTCTCTGATGCTCCCTTTCGGTTTCACTTTCTTTTCAAGATTTTTTCTGTTTTGTTTACTTTGCTTGCTTCCTGTACGTGTTCCAGCTTTGGAGCCTGAAAGCTCCATGAAGTCACTTGAACTTCCAGAGCCTTTTTTTCCCTTCTTGGCTCAATCATGCCACATGGGCAGGTTTAGCTGTTTAAAAATCAAGGGTTTATGCTGGAGTGTTGAAAGCTGTGGCCAAACTTCACCTGGCCTGAAGTTTCCATGAGGGCTTTTGATAGACACAGCACTGAGGTTTAGCTGGATTTGGCTGTGTCTCTGGAGCAAGGAGGCTTCCTCACTGGAGTGTGCAGGGATGGGAAAGAGCCAAGTGCCAGCACAGCTCCATGCCCGTGAACACCTCTGGCAGTACATGTGGCACAGAATGAGTTCAGTTTTCTTCAGGGATAGAAAAGCTGTTTGTGTTGTTGCCTGGTACCAGTCCCTTGATTACTGAACATTTAACACGAGGTATTTTCCTTTCTGATTTTTCTCCTTTTAATCCAGCCATACTAAGCTAATTGGATGATGACTGTAAGGAAGTCTGGGAAGTTGTTTGCCTCGCTGGGACATGTGCTGAGTGATGCTGTGCTCAGCCTTGTGGCTTCACTTACAACTGAAAATATTTCACTTGCTGAGCAAAGTGAAAGAATTGGACTTAGCTGGTTTTTTGGCATTAACCTTTGTCTCAGGCACAAAGCTGGAGGCTGCTCAGTATGCAAGCATGGATTTGAGCTGTGTGCAGCTTGGCTGCTGCTTAGCCTCTTCTCGAGGAAGGAGAGTGCAGCCCACCAAGGACTGCTGGGGGGCAGAGAGTGTGGTGTCAAGGGACACAGTGATGGTGACAGCCACTGGTCAGGAGCAGGCAGTGGGGAGGATGTAATGTTAGCCAGGCCTTCACACTGCCAAGGGGTTGTAAATAGTGAATGATGTGTTTTTCGAAGGGAAAGTCAGTGTGTGTAAGTGTGTGTGTATATAGATATATATGTGCATGCATACACACCTTGACAGAAGCTGGTGGGGTGTTCTGGGAAGGATCTTTCCACATTTCCCTGCTCTGTGCCCTCCTTCAAACATCACCTTCTGGTCACCAGAGAGCCAGGATGCTGGGTTGTCCAGATGCTGGTTTAACCTGATTCAGCCTTTTTTATAGTACCAGCCCAACTAAGAAAGGTGGTAGGAAGGAGGGGACAAAGGTGAAGGAGAAGACTGTTCTTTGGAAGGAAAAGCTCTGAGAAGGTCTCCAGTCAGGCACATGGGGTGATGGAGTTGCTTCCTGAGATCTGCCATTCTCTTGGAGTTGGCTTTTGACATGGACAGTCCTCCTTGACTTGTCTTGCTTGCCTTTGCCTGCCAGGGGTTTGTGGGGTGAGCCATAGACGTGAGCAGAGCAGGGACCTGCCTCGAAGTGCTGCTCCTTTCACAGGTGGGAGCCTTTGGCTCTGAGTGATTTCACAGGCTGTCAGATCAGGGAGGTAGAGATATTGACCCACTGTCAATTGTGTGTAAAGAGCCAATGTTCCCAACAAAGTCATGAGGACATGTATGTGTCTTAGGCACCTGCTGGCCTGGTTAAACACAGCACAAAGCTGGGTGCCTCTGGTTTGACATTACCTGTGTAGCTGGTGGTTCTGGTAGGAAGGTTTAATAATTCATTCCATATGTTTCAGTAGCAATAAATAGACCTATTTCTGAAATGGAAAGTGGCTTCAGTAAAGCTTTGAAAGCTGTGCAGGGAGTTTTAATAGCCCTTTTCTACTTGCCTCTAAAGAAGATACAAGTCATGTCTTGTGTACTTGCCTTTTTCAGATGGGGCATTGAAGGCTAAACTTGCTTTTTCTCTGTATGAATGTTTAGAAAATCCATGGTACTCTTATAGTTCCCAGTGCTGAAGTCTGTTTCTGTTCAGTGAGACAATTATGTTCTGGCTTGAATTTCAACTTATACTGCTTTCCTGGCCTGAAGCCTGTAAGACTGAGCTCTGTCCTCAGGTGTTGGGCACTTTTTTCTTTTCTTCCCTGCTGGCTGAAATGTGGGCTGAGTTGGCTTTCAACATCCATGCAGAAGTAGCTGCATTTTTTGATGTGCTTCATGTGGAGAACCTAAACCGACTAACTGACTTGGGAGTAGCTCCTGCTTAGTACCCTGTGCTGCAGTTTTAGGATGCTTGTTTTTTAAAGTGCCATTGAATCAAACTTTCTACTCCTTTTTTTGTCCCTGTTTTTAGCATTAAGCAGAGTTCCCGTTCCTCTGAGGCAGCTGAAGATGAAAAGGACCAGCGTACAGTGACAGTCAACCCCTCTCACATGAGAAAGGCTTTCAAGGTCATGAATGAATTACGGAGGTACACTTTTGACTTACTGGGCACCCTGTCTGGTTTAGCAGAATTGTGCTGATTGAGACACATAGAAAATAGTCTGTGCCATTTTTATTACAGCTAATGGTTGCATGTAGAGGATTAATCAACAAATAGGAAGCTAAAATATAGTCCTTTTGTGGTGGACTGCTCTCCCCATTCTCAGACCTCTGTCTTCCCAAAAACATTATCTGAGCCATAGCCTTCATTTATAGATGATAATTCATTTAGTCTTTTCCATTACTTACAGCAAATTCAGCTGGAAACTATGTTCTTAACTGAGATAAGGGTCTGAAACCCAATAGCAGAACATTACAGACGTTAAGACACCTACACATAATTACAGACCAAAGATTATTAATGTACTGTTCTTAGTCTCCTTAACTAGCAGCATCACTCAGTCTGGGCTTAGCACTCCAAAGTAAGGGGCAAAAAAAAAAGGCAAGTACTCAGGAAGAATGTCAGCTCTCTTCTTGCAAATTGAAAAATACTCTTATTATTGGTTAAAAGAGAACACCTTGGTCTTTACACAGCTGTGTGGGTACAGGGAAAACAGAGGTTGAAAAAATATCTGTGAACACAGCCTTGAAAACTGCTGTCATCACATCAGCAAGGTGGTGGCAGTGGTTCAGCCTGAATTGTTTCATGGTGGCTGTTATCCCACAAACCAGACAGAAGTTCAGTGAGCATTTCTCTGACTTGTTCATTAGACTTATTCACCTTATTCAGTTTTAAAAAGAATTCTTGTGGAAAGTACGTATGTCACACATATGAATGTATGTGCTCCTTAACTCCCTATGTGATGAAAGCAGGTAACACCCTTTGCTCTTCTGCATACTCCAAGTAATCAAAAGATGCTGTAATAGCTACTTACTCTCCATGGATTAAGTAGTTTCCTAATACACACATTCTTTAGTGTGGAGAAGGATTGGCAATGTTTCCTTCCACGCATATCTGACAGAGGTTCTCTGTTGCATAGGAACAAAATGGAAATATTGTAACTATTATATGAAGCAGGGTATGCTGTAATTTTTTTTTTAACTTTTAACTGGCATCCTTCTGATCCTTTCTTTGTATTGAAAGCAAAGGATCTGAAACTAAAGGTTTGTGCAGCCATATTCAGAAATCTATTGTGCTACTATTATTCCTTTGTTAATTGAAGCATAGTGGGAATAACTGGAGATAGACAATGTTTCTTAGTGCCTGTGGTTAGGTATCTTGGGCAATACTGAACAGATAAAATATAGAAGAATGAAAGCTGCCATTAAGCACCTGTATGATGTTTTCATCTTCTGTTTTTTTTTTTGTTTGTTTTTTTTTTTTTTCCTGCACCTGTTGCTGTTGTGGAATATACAGTTTTCACATCTCTTGAATGTGCACTGAGTTTGGGATATGTTAAGCTGTCAGCAATCAGTGTTAATAGATGCATTGAATAATAGTTTCTCCCTTCACATGCATCCAGAAATCTCTTTCAGAGAGTCTAGAAAAACCATGCTAAGCCTTTAATCTATATACTATATAGAATCATGGAATTGTTTAGGTTGAAAAAGACCTCTAAGATCATTGACTCCAACCCTTAACCCAGCACTGCCAAGGCCACCACTAAATCATGTCCCTAAGTGCCACTTTTAGTTTGCAAATGTAGATGAAACTAATTTTATGAGTGGTGCTTTAGACTGCTATATCCCAAAGAGGAATTGAAGAGAGTACCTTTTATTTATAAGTTAAAAGAAATGAGGAAGCTTCCATTAAGAGGCTCTTAAAGAGTTCCCCTCATTCCCCTTCCCTCTTCCAAACTGGAATGAATGTAGAGTACAGACTGCCAGTTCCTACTTTCTTCCTGTTTTCCAACTATAACCCTCCATTTCTTGGCTGTTTTTTCACATATTTCAATATGTGGAGAAGAAGAGCCATAGCTGGTCCATTAGAAGCTCTATGTATGTTTATTTGATAATGCAGTTTCCTAAAGACAAAGTTCAGTGTGGAGATAAGTATTTCCAAAGAGAAGGCAACATCTAGATTTGCAGATAATGATCCTTTTTAGGCCTGACATTTGAAAAGAACACCCTTAGTTTGCATTTGTATGCTGAAGCATCTTAAACCAACTTATTGGGAGGCTGAGCACTTCTTGCTGTCGGCATCTTCGAAGTTCTGTGCAAACATTAACTAATGAATCCTCAAAGGACATAGGTGGGGCAAGTAGAAAAGGTCACTCGTTAATGAAGTGACTTTTCCAAAGCTCTACAATGAGTCAGTGGGGGAGCTTAGAAGGTTTTTTGTTTGTTTCTGTCTGGAGACCCGTTCTTTATCCCAGTGACTCTTAATCCCAGACTAATTCATGAGGTAAATGAAGTCCTCAGGCCCATGGATAAACTCCAGTGATTGATACCTCCTCTCTGGCAGATGGCTGAGGCAGCCTCTGCACTTACCAGTGCTAGGACATATTTTGGTGGCCACTTTCTTTAGTGACAAGTATGGAAGGGAGTGCAGAAGTCACTTCATTTTCCACTCCACCTTTTCCCTGTGGAAAGACAAAAGTGATGCTGGTATTTCCATGCATGGCTATTTCTTGTCTTTCAGGTCTTCTAGAGCCTGGCCCCAGATAGTGCCCAAATCTTTAAGCTCTTCTGCACCTTCTCCAAGCCCTGCTTGTTTGAGAGGAAGGAGCTGCTTACCATTTGTTTTTTGGGCAGCATGTATGCCTTATTTTGCTTCCAGGCTTTTTTTCCCTGGGGAAAGCAGAACCACAGGCTGGGCTGCAGCTTCAGGAGGATTCAGGCTTTGCTTTGTAGGCAAACAGTGATAGGATCTGGTACTGAAGGATTAGAGGACCTTCCCCTGGGATTTGGCAGAAGCTCAGGTGCTGTGTCTGTAGTGGTGGGTCTTCCACTTTTTCGGGCTGTAGTGATGTAGCTTTTTGCCTGACCAGGGATTCTGAAATGATCTTTGCCTTTTCTGGTGTTTTCCAGCAAGCGGCTCCTGTGTGATGTGGTGATTGTGGCTGAAACCGTGGAGATGGAAGCTCACCGGGTGGTGCTGGCAGCCTGCAGCCCTTATTTTTGTGCCATGTTCACAGGTACTGCTTTTGACACCAGACAATGCTTGTGCTGAACGGGCCATTGCAGTCCCCAGCCCTCAGTCTCTGTCAGGAGCTGCAGCACAGGCAGGAGGTGTTTCCTTGAGATAGAAGGGGGTACAGATGGGTCTGCAGTTTGCTGTACTTGATGGATGGTGCTGGTCATCCTTGACTAATTCCTGTGGGGTGGTTGTATGGCTGTGGGGTGAGTAGATAGCATGTGAAGCGCTGGTTTATGGATTAGTTTTTTTTCCCCTAACAAGACCTTGGATCATGAAAACATTATCATCCAGCAAGTGTTCAGTGCCCTAAATGTTCATGGTGCACATCAAAGAAATTGCTGGCACAGGAGTTGTAGTTTCAAGGCTCAGTCCTGCCGATACTGATTTGGCAGTCACAGATGTTTAATCTCCCACGGCACTTTTTTCTGCTGCCTGAAATAACACTGTTGTTCTCTTGATCCCAGTGTGTTTTAGCAGCCCAGCTTTTTAACAGGGTGAGTTGCTGCAGTCCAGTGTGTTTTGGTAATGACAGAAAGGAAGAAGAGGACAAAATTCCTGCTCTGGTCACCTGATCCCTGGAGCAGGTGCCCTTCAAAGGCTGTGCCCAGATGGGTCAGCAAAAACACCCCAAAGAAAGCTATGGCAATCCTGAAGGAGGGGAGTGAGCACCTTATTTAAGTCAGTCTGATAAAATTAGTGTGGTCAGAAACTCCTTAGCTTCCTTCCTTTTCTTTGCTCTCATTTCAGTATAGGAACTGACAAATACAAAGAAAATGATTGTACACCCCAGGGAATGGTTGTTAACTGTCCTTGAGCTCCAACATAAATGAGGTTCAGGGTTTTTTTCCCTGTTTCATGTTCATTTGCTTGTGGTCTGGCCTTGTTTCTTCCTTTTAAAAGCCTTGAGATTAGACCAAGTTTAATTCATTTTGCTGGAAGCGGAGTGCAGCATTTCTCAGGAAAGAGCTGGTCATTAGTGAAGCTTTTTTCCCTTCTGTAATGGAGGTGGGGAGAAAACCTCAGGTGTAAAATGTGAGGCGAGATGTGACACTCCCTGTGGTGTCTTTATCAGTGTGGTGAGCTAAGGTGGAGAGCATCAGTGTTTTCTGGGGGTGTACCCTGAAGCTGGTACTGGCTGCAGTAGTGAGGCAGAGGAGCAAACGCTGCTCAGAAGCAGCTGTGAGTGCACCTCGAGCATGACGTGTGATACTCATTCCTGATGAAGAGTTTAATAAAGAAAAACTCTTGGAAAAACCCTCTGATCCTTAGAGGTCATCTGAATGGGAAGGTGGTGGTGCAGGGCTGCTCATGTTTCCATGCAGGAATTCTCTGGGCTGTGTAATCCCTCACTCTGTGAGTTAAACAGTAATCAGCTAACCTGTCATGTGGCTGGGTCTGGAGCTCCTCTGGGCTGGGTGACAGCCTCGGCAGCCGCCTGTCCCCTCCCCCTGACAAGTCCCTGGGGGCAGAGGGTCAGGCAAAGACCAGCTCTCCCTTTGCTTTCAGTCCAGCTATCCCAAATTCCTAAGGTCTGGATCTCTCTTTCAAAGAACAGAGCATATGCTCTCCTTCCAGCAGCACGGGGGTTCACTCCCTGCAAGGGAACAGTTTAAAATCACAGCTTCACACGAGCTAGTTGTTGTAACTTGGTTTTTTTGCACTGCACAGCAGTGATGGAGCCAAGGGGTCAGGCTCAGCTGCACTGTGAGGTATTTGCAGGAGCTGCTTGTGCACACTGAATTCCCACTGAAGGGGTCCCCCAGCAGTGCCAGCAGCCAGGAGTGAGTAGTGAGTGATCATTGTGGAGCTGTGAGCAGTGGGAACCACACTGAGACCCACAGCTCCTCCACTTTCACCTACTGCTTGCTCTGCAGGCTCTGTCATTGTCAGCTGGGCCTGACTTTGGAGCCATGAATGACCCTGTGATGATCTAGGGGTCTTTCCTAAGCTGTGGTGTATCCTCTGGTTAGCCATTCCTCTTTGAATTATTCCTGGAAAGTCTGAAAATGGCTGGGCACATTTTCCGTTTGTATCTTCCACTGCTGAAGGAGAGATGGGACCTGGCACATCCTGAGTGTCCCTTTCCATTCTGGCTTTCTAGAGCATTTTGGATGCTGGTCCTCGTCGGCACTATTCTGTGGGGATGATTTGGGACAGTAATTTTTGTCCATTTAGAAGAAAACACAGTCATTTCAGAAAGGGTAACAAATACTTCAGTGACACTGCTAGGACTGCTCCTGTCAGATACCTTAGGAATTTTGTAAGTGCTGGGGGAGGAACCAGAAATCTCCTTTGCAGATCTTATGTGCTGCTTCAAAGCACTCACCCCATGTGTGAGAGGCTGTGGTTTTGTTATCCAATGCACTCATATTCTCCCTCAGCACATCTGTGACTTAGGAAACAGCCAAAGCTGTGGCTGTGTGCACTGGGAAATTCAGTGTGTAGGAGGCAGGGCAGGCTGCTGTGCTGGGTAGACACAGCACCCTGGGCTGCTGCAGTTTTGAGTGTAGTTTATCTTGTGACAAAACAGAGCTCTCTTCTTGTCCTGATGAGCAGAGGGGAGCTGGGTGTTGAGTGTGGTGCGGGAAAGGATTTCCTCCATGACGGGCTGATGTCTGCAAAGTCTGTCCCCTACAGAGGGTCTGCTCAGAGTCACCCTGCTTGTTTTGCTTGCCTTTGCTCCCTCACACCTTGTTCCTTGTGTCTGCCTGGCTGCAGCGGTGCAGGGATGGGTCTGTGCAGTGCCTTGGTGTGAGGCAGCCCTTTCTCACACAGCCCTGACAGAGAGATGCTAGTGATTTGAATTATTCTAATTAAAGTATCAGGTAGGGCTGGAGTCTTATGACTTATGAAAGACACCCCAGGAATTGCATTTTATGGGTTTGAGGTGTAGGGTTATTTTCTGAAGAGATATGAGATGAGATGCCCTCAATGATCCAGCACTCAGCTGCCCACAGCGCTGCTCCAGAGGCTTGCCCTGGCTCTGTGCTTGGAGGAAGGAGCAGCCTGTTCCCTGCTCCTGGTCTGCACCAACCCCTGCCTTGGTTCACTTGTGGTGTCCCCAGGTTCTTCCCCATTCCACAGCACTGAGACTTGTCCACCCTGTGGCAAGTGGGAGCGGCTCGATCATCAGATCCTGTCGGACCATGGCCAGGGCACATGGGACTCCCCTCCAGCGGTGCCTGGGCTGGTCCTGGAGCAGAGGCAGTGGGGGCTGTTAGTATGCAGAGCTGGCAGCTTGCTGGTGGGTGGGGAAGCCCACACAGCTTTTATTTTTGTTGCTTGTGTCACATGAATGCCACGATGACAGATGATGTTATCAGACTGGTCCCTGCAAGCAATTTCTGCATCGATCTCTGGGTGTGTGTGGCCATGCCCCTCCCTGCACGGAGGGTCCTGCAAGGCTCTGGGCTCCACTTGCCCTCCACATGCAGGAGGTACAAGTGGAGCCCAGGGCTGATGGGGGCTGCTCTCTCCTCAGAAGCACCTTTTCATCTCTGGAGATGTTTGGGGTTTTTGGCGGGGGAGGAAGTGTGTGAAGATGACATTTTGTCAATGAAAAAGTCCTATCTGCTTTGAAGGCCTCCCAAATGTACGTCATTTATTTCTTTGTACTGGTACATTTGTATTCATGGGTTTCTCTGAATAACATTTTATTATTCAATTTTAAAAATTGAATTTGGGGCAAATATTATTTCAGTTCTTAGGATGTTGTTGACTGTTCTAACACTCATGGTCCCATCCCACTCCTATTATTTGCCTTCTCATTCACGTCAGGAAAGTCAGCAAAGTTCAATTAGTAGGATCCAGGTTTTGCTCAAGCTTGGGCCCTCTTTAGCATCTGACTCGGTGCTGTGCACTTCCTGTGCCCTGCCACGTCTTGTGGAATGCTGCATGGAGATGTAGGCTGTAATTACTTCTATAGGCTGCAGGAAATATTTTTCCACTTAATCCCACAGCAGTACTGAATCACCACATTTCTGAGAGTAGCAATTATTCATGCCCAGGTTTAAGAATTGACATTTCTTCATGGTCTCCTTTGTTTAGCTTTGTTTTTTCACTTATCATTTTCTTTCCACTTGGGAGTTTGTTCTTTCTTTTCTGTGGAGATCCTGGTGATTAAATCCTGGGTGAAGTCACCATGTATGGGGATGCTGAAAGGGCCATGGGGAGTCCTTTCTCCTCCCCGCTGCATGTTTTTGTTCCTCTGATGTGCTGTTGCATGGGGGGTGTGGAGGTATGCATAAAGCTCTGGGTCATGAATAGGCTCACACAGCTACGGGGCTTTACTTGTATATTCAGGGAGGAAATGACTGCTCTAGTTCCATGTGCCTTTGAGTTATGGATTTGGAGAAGGGATACACTTTGGATCCAAAGGTGTGAGGTTGGGAAGGTGAGAGATGAGAACTGCATCTTTCTGTGTGCATGCTTTGCACAGGGTGTAAGTGATGGATGGGTTACAGCAGGGTAATTTAGGAGAGAAGCTTGCTGCATGCTGGGTGTAACTGCTGGCCTGTGTTCCTGTTTTCCTGAGCAGGATTCAGCTTCTTTCTAAAGAAAGATGATCTTTCTTGCATTGCTTTTCATGTAGGGTATACCACAAAATACCCTAATGTAGCTGTTGCAACATACTAATTCTATGCATATGTGTATATATATATATTTAAAATTAAGTATATTTTTAGTAAATATATATAAAAATATATTTCTCAAAGGCCTTTGTATGACACATCCATAGTCTCTTTGAGTCTGTCCCTGTACTGAGACATGATTGAGGGACATACTGGTGGTTTATTTTTAGCTGTTACATTTGTTTGAATGCAGGTGAACCATGGCAGGTTCTTTTCTGACAAGAAATTGAGTTTCTGGCATTTATTGATTTATGTTGTTTTACACCAGTGTCCTCAATCTTGAGTTGGTTTTTTTTGGTGGCATTAGGAGGCTTCTGGGAATCTCACTGGTAGTTCTTCAGTGGTGAGGGATAGTGCCAGGCAGGCTTGTAGTCAGACACCAGGAGAAATGTGCTGGATGTGTGGGGAGCAAGGTCCTGCAGAGCAAACTGTCACTGTCCTTTTGAAATGAATTTCAGGAGACATGTCTGAAAGCAAGGCCAAGAAGATTGAGATCAAAGATGTGGACGGGCAGACCCTGAGGAAGCTGATTGATTACATCTACACCGCTGAGATCGAGGTCACAGAAGAGAACGTGCAGGTAGGTCTGGTTCAGCAGCTTCTGTGGAGAGCCAAGTGAAAAGCTTGAAACTTGAAGGCACAGGTTCTTCAGGGGTGAGGGATCTCCTCAGGCTGCAGAAAGTAAAAGGTTGAGCTTGAAAAGAGGCGCTTCCAGCCTCTGTTTGGTCTTGAGGCAGTTTAGTGCTTTCCCCACACTTAAGTCATGTTGCATTTAGCTTTTCTGTGGAGCTCTTATAACAAGAGTAGGCATTTGCCTTCCAAGAAGCTGTGCTGACTTGTGGGTCAGTCTGTCGAAGGTCAGAATAGACTCAAACATTGCAGTGAGTCAAATGTTTTAAGGCTATGGCAGAGGAATGTGGCTGTTAGTTTTTAAATTCTTCTGGGTAGTTTGAGTTGTTTCACAGAGCTTTGAATGGAATACATTGTTCAAATGAGGACATTCTTCCTTTTTTTGTGTGTGTGTTCTGTCTTGAATTTCTGAGAGGTAAATATTTGTTCAAAAGTGGAAAGAGTAATTGAAAGGTAGCCCTCAAATAAAGCAGGGTCATCAGGGAGAGAGTGTTTTGCACTGTCACGTGGCTGTGGCTGCTGGTAAAGCTCTTTCTTTCACTCTGCTTGTATTTGTGGTAAGAAAAAGGCTCTGCACTTAGCCATTGATGTCTGGGAGGGATGCTGAGAGCTTATGTGTGGACATGCTTTTCAGTTGGTTTCTGGTTTTGTTTGCAAGTGGCAGTTTGAGCCTGTTGTCTTCCTCACTTTGACTTGACTTGGACATTGCAGGGGAGCAATCTGTGTCAGTGATGCTTGAGAGAGTTTTGTTGGCCTAATTAACACGGCAAAATTAGACTGGTTCTGCTTGAAATGAGGTTCTTGCTGTGAGCTCTTCTTCTCTGATCCCTCAGGCAGAGTGCAGGTTCTTGCTGACCAGCTGCTCCTCCCACAGGAGTTTGGACAAACCCCTGAGCTAGGTCCTCTGCAGTCCAACCCTTTGCCATCCTTCATGACCTAAATCTGTGGGGGCCTTTTCTTGCCCCTTCTGCCCTCTGGTTTTACAAATGTGACTGTTTGGTGTGCTCTCAGCCTGGCTGTTGTCACACTGGTAGGGAGTGTGGAGCCCTGCAGTGAGCTGAGAACCATCACTGAGGAGATCTTCAAGGTGCCATTGTGGCAAGGGAGCTGAGACTCAAACCCAGCTGTGGGTGGCTTGGCCTGGCTGTCTGCTGTGTGACCCACGTCAGGGCCATCAGCAGCTGACACAGCATCACTCAGTGGGGGCTGGGGTGGAGCTCCTTGCACCTCTGGGATCTCCCATTGCTGGAGGAGAAATTGCATTTACACCTCAGCTGTTTACCTCAACTGGTCCCCGTTTCTGTGGGAAACATGGAGGCTATATCCATATGCTTTGTGAAAGGTGTGCTTTCCTTCCAGGCTGCTGGGTGTTGGGTGCTCCTGAAGCTCCCACTGGGCACATGGGATGTGCAGAGCTTGGGATCCCATCTGCTGAGCCTGCCTTGGATGGGGCTTGGGCAGTGACCCTGCTGCATCCCCAGGGAGTGTTTTGGTGCTCCAGCTGCACCTGGGGGTAAGCAGTGCTGTGGGATCTGCAGCAGGCTGGTGAGGCAGCTCTGTCCAGCCCAGAAGGTCTGTGAAAGGTCCAGGTGTTGCCTTTCCTGAGCAACTAGACAGCCATCTTTTTTAGTGAAACATGACCAAAGCCTGCCTTCTGTGGCCCAAGGGTTGCAGGGAGTTAAGTAGATCCCTGGATACATTTTGGCTTCCATCTCTCAGACAGTAAGATAAAAAAATACAAGTTTTGAATACTATGTGTTTCTTTCCAATCTAGTAAAGCAGATCCTTTTACTGCAGCATTTATTTCAATAGCCACTCTGTGATTAACTCTTCAGGGTAGAGGCAAATTAATTCATAGAAGCTAAGAAATGAAGCTGATCTACTGCAAGATTATCTGACTAGTTTAAATTTTATTACATGTTTAAAGTGTTTATGCTGAAAATGTTTTATGGAAAAAATATAATTGTATTATAAAACCAATAGAAAGAGAAATTTCCATCCTGTTTCTGAGTGTTTTACTCTGAACAAAATACCATAAACAGGTTAATATTCACCTCCAGCCACAAGAAGAAAAGGTTACAGAAGTGAATATTCTGTGATTTGTTGGAAAGTTTCACATGAACTGAAGGCCAAAACCAACAAAAATTAAGCTCCTTGTAGTCTCTCGTCTGAATGAACAGCATCAGTGTTAGAAGTGAGCAGATTTGGTCCCTTGCATCACCACATCCTCCTGCTGCACAGCTTTGGGTCATCCATCCATCCATCCATCCATCCGGTTACAACAGTAGTGCCTGTCTGCTGTTTCAGCAATGTTTCTTTGCAGCCCTGCTTGAGCACAGTCAGACTTTCTCTTTTCCCAGCAGGTATCTCCTGAGCTCTCCTATTTCCTTGTCACATGTTCTGATTCTCTAGCTGGGCAGGGGTGCTTTTTTAAAGGAGTTCTCCAGACTTTCTCAGTAGCTGGAAAAAGCAATTTCTAGGTACAGGTGCTAGGTAATGTCACTGTAGAAATTATGAAAAGAAATAAAGAAGTTGCTCAATGGCATTAACTGAGCAGATGCAGCCAAGGTATCAAAACTTGTGAATAAATGAAAAGACACTCTCTTGTCAGTGAGAAAAATAAGATGAGAGCAGGATAGAAATGAGTAAAGGATGAATAGCAAAGGTACCATGGAATGCAGAATTAATATTCCTAAGTGTGTTTGAATGCTAAGCAGTGCCCAGCCCTTCACAACAGAAGCCTTTTAACAACTTCTTTTGTTGTTTCTTTTCTAATAGAAACCTATATTTTTTTTTTCGTTTATAGGCTTGGTATGGGCTCAGGAAGTGATACTCTCTTTCTAAGCACGTATTTCTGTAGCTGATTGTTCAGTGAAATGACACAGTGTCTTTTGTTTTGTTTTGTTTTTAATAAGGAAAGATATGTTACAAGGGGCCAAGCCTGTGTGGTCAGTTCCAGTCATCTTCTATGTAGTGAGTTCCTGGGGGTGTTTATCCGCTTCCTTCTCAAGATTATGTCCCAAATGTGGAGGCAAAGGGAATTTTCAGCTCATCCTGAGCCCATGTGGAGGGAATACTCTCTTCTAACCCTGCTGGGGTACATGGGTGAGAATTACCCAAACAAATGCAGTCATGCTTTATCTACTGGAACTTAATTCTTAGAGTGGGATTTCAAGGCAGTATAGTTTCAGCAGTAGGAGGGCTCAGAGATGATGGATGATAGAGAAGTTTTACCTGTGAACATGTGTTTGGGATTAAGCCTCCCACTTGTTTGGAAGGCATGGAGCAGAGACAGAATTTCTGTCTTTATTGCGGTGGTGTTGTAGTTCCAGGAAAATCCATCCTGGGATTTCTACACCTGCTGCCTTCTGTTGTTCCTCCTCTATTGCATTCCACATCAAGGTTGGTTGTAAATTTTGATATGCATGATATAAAGACCTCATTCATTTGAAGGTGGAGCTTGATACATTTATTTAGAAGGAAGTTGTGTCATGCAGTTTCTGTAAAAGGAAGGAAAACTAAAGTGAGTGTCTCAGGGAACTTCACAGATGCTCGTGTTTTTGGGTTGATTCAATGGAAATCATAAACACATCAGAGCACAGGGTCTGCTGCTCCCTGCATGTGTGGGGTAGCTGGTGCTTTTAACATATCAATTACCTGAATTTTTCAATTAGGTTTTGATTTTGCAGCTGGAGTGGTTACACTGCTGCCTGTTTTCCACCCTTCATATCAAACCTTCCAGCTCAGTGATGGAGAAGCTCTCTGTGGTGTCCTTGAGCAGAGCTGAATGAAGAGATTTGAGAACAGGTCCCTCCCTGTCCTAGACAGTCCAGGGAAAACACCCCTGGCTCTAGACAGTGAATACAGTCCTGCCTTAGCGTGTCCCATCCAGCCTTACCTGTGACACTTCATTACTGGCAGGCAGCCTGAGAACTGCCATCCCAATTAAGAAAGTCATTATCATTCAGGTTGTAATGATTCCCTGGAAAAAGTCCTGATTTCACAGTTAAGTTGTTAGGAATGATGTGCCACAGACCTCATGTGTGAGGTGTCCTTGTGTACTGCCACAGTTTGAGATATGGCTCATACACAGAGAACAAAATCTGAAATCAGCTGTCTGGAGGAAATAGATATTGAACCTGTCAGCTTTGCAGGCATAGTAATTGTCATAAAAAATGTCTCAAGAAAAGAGGAGAAAAGCTTTGCTAAGAGCTGCAATATTTCTGTTTCAGAAGTGCTTCTGCACCTCAGCATTCCCTGTGCACTTAGGAGTTCACAGCAAGGAAAGAGAGTTCTCTGTCAAGTGCAGCTTTGATGATAAAGGGATTGTAAATAGGTCAGTCCATCTCTCTTCCCTCTGTTCAGTCCAAAAGCTGCAGCTATAGGAGGTGCAAGCCTAGGATGAGGCAGAGCACCTTTCAACAATAAATTAGGGCTGTGTCCCTCCCTGGCACCAAAGCTCCTTGCCATGCATCTCCCAGGGGTGCGGGAGTCCCTGGTCCATTGCAGGGCTGACTCCTCTGGGTTGAGGCCCTTCCTTAAACCTATAGGAAGTCTTTTAAATTGGCTTGGCCTAATAGAAAGCTGGGGAGAAACTTGTGGATGTGGCACCAGAGCACTGTGTTGTGCCTGATACATGTCTTTACTTTTTTATTTCACTGTTTAACCAAGGGATAATGTCTGTCTGAAGTTGGAGAAGATAGCTCAAAAGGGAAGTTGCCAGTTGTTCCCCCATTTTCTCTCTCATGTCTACATCCTTTGTCTGTCTCCTGCTCCTGACAAGGTTTTTTGACTCCCTGATGCTGTCACGCCTTCCTCTGTCTCAGCTATTTCACCTCACTTCGAGCATTTAAGTGGAACTACTGTTGTTCAGCCTGTGTGCTGCCTGGGAGCAGCTGGGGTGTAATAAAGCCTGATTGCCACCCTTGCACTCAAAAGCCACATTACACTAATGTAGTTTTATCTCCACTATTTGTGCTGTTTAGAGCAGATTGTTTAAAACTGAGTATTTTACCTGCCTTGCAAACGCAAAATCCGTTTGTTTCTCTGATCATGGGCTCTCCTGGGTGGGTGCCTGGGAGCTGGCTCCCTGTTTGGGCAGATGTGCAGTCCCAGCTGTGGCCCTGGATGTGCAGCTGAGGCTTACAGCCAGTTCTTTTATTTGGCTTCCAATTTGACCAAATTGTCAAAGCTGCTTATAAGCTTTAATACATCCCCAGCCTAGGGGAAATGCTCCTTTCCCAGTTTTGCAGAGCAGGAATGATGTAAGTTAACTTTTGGCCAAGGCTACCTGTAAGTAGCCTCTGTCACAGTAGGGAATTAACCCCAGCCTCTGCAGTTCAGCATTAATGAATGAACCTTATATATACAGACCACTTTTGGCTGAGAGTTGTTTCTAGTTTAGAGACATCAAAGTAATGGAAGTATGGAAGTAATTGCACATTACTATGGAAGTAATTACACAGGTAATGTTGTGTAAAACTTGAAAATTTTATGGAGTCTGCAGAGCACAGCTGGTGAGGTAGATGCTATATGTATATATATATCTCGAGACACACACCCCATAGATGAGGTTCTGGGCATAAATTAGGCAAAGCAGTCAGTCTCAGTAGTAATAGCAGATAATTTTGACATAGTTTCAAAAAGTGAGTGGGTTTTGATCTGGAGGCAGATCTGGTAGAGAAGCCAGCTCTCACTAAATCATTCACAGCTATTGGAATTTAAATATCAAGAGTCAAATCCAGACCCATGTGAGTAACTTGGCTGGATATTAATGGGGTTGCAGTTTGCTCCTGCTGCATGTTTAGGCAGGGCATTTCCTCTTGTTATTTCTAAAGGAAACAGACTTTGTTCTCACGGAAATCCTTTGCTTGCTTTTCGCCTTCCCTGGTAAAAACCAGATGAGTGCTGAGATGTTCAGCTGGGAAATAAGAAAGAGAAAATCCCCTCATCTCTTGATAGGCTTTTTATATCCTATTTCTGAGAAATGTTGTATAATAATGTCCTTTTCCTGAAGGCTGAAGTAGTGTAAGGCTCCTTCTGCACTGCCTGTGCAGCCAGCACAGCCCATAACAGCAGCACTGCTTTGTCCAGGGGCTGGTGCATGTGGTGATGGTAGTGAGTTCCTTTTGGTCTGGAGGCAACATCCCAGACACCAGAGGTAAGCAGCCCACCTGGACTGGCAGGCATGCATCCTGGATGGATGGGGATGCACAGAGGAGGCTCTGTCTGCTATATGGCCAGAGATGCTTTGCATGGAGTCTGACTTGGTTACCCAAAGCCCTTCTGTAGCTCAGGTGTTCAGAAATGGTTCAGCTAGAAAGAAAGTGGTTCACAGCTAGGTTTCAAAATCCTAGAACATTGCTATCTTGACTTAATCAAAGCCACAAATTAATCTTCTCCTGGTATCAAGAGGCATAGGCCAAAACAGGCTACCGGGTTAATTGACTTCTCTTTTTAATTGCTGCCTGTTGGGGTGGCTGCTTGGCAGCAGTCAGCCACTGTACAGCTGGGCTGGAATTGAACACATCAGTTGCTTAGAAAGACATGGAGCAGGTTGTGAATGTCCTGCCCTGGTGTGGAATGGGACTGTGGTGGCAGGGACAGGGAGGGAAAATCTTTATCCCTTTGCTGCCATTGGGATCCAGGGAGGTGAATGCTGTTAACCTATTTGTTTTGTTTAACAGCTGCTTTTTTTTTTTTTTTGAGTTGGCAATAATTTTCCAGAAATGTGTGCTCAGATGGTGAGCACAGATGCCCAGGAAGGACATGTGTGAAGCAGCCAGAGCTATGAAAGAGCTGGAATAGGACACGTCTGCAGTTGCTGTTGGACATAAGAAAGGAAGTAGCTGATGTCACGGGCTGTAATGTCCCGATTGACTTTGTTTTCTACTTCCTGTCCTTCTCACTGGCCTTAAAGGTGTTTTTTTTCCAGCAGATGTCACATTTGTCATCCATTTCTGTTTCCCTTTTCCGTGCTTAGCTTTGGAGGTACAAAGCAGTATCTCATTTTCAGATGCAGCCATGATCCACAAGTGTCCCCAGCATTTTGTGTTGGTGTAAATGAGAGCTGCTGATTTGGATAGTTGGACCTGTCTTTCTCAAGAGCCTTGCTGTCACCAAAACCTGCTTGAGCTTCTGGGAACCCCCTCTCTTACATGACTGCTTGGGCACCCTCCTCACAAGCCAATAAGGTTTTGTTGGAAGTAACAAAGTCCAAGGTTTTCAGGACTGCTGGGCTGCTATGGGCTTTGAATCTGATGGCAATGCTTATAAATAATATAAATCCCTTTGGGGAAAAAAAAAAAGAAAATTTGTCTGCAGGACCTACCTGCAGCAAAGCCAGAAATTCAGGAGCATTTGCAGTTGCTTCTGCCTTGTCCTCACTTTGCCTTGAGGTCTTGTGGGGAAAAACTGTGAGAAGAATTCCACATATAGCCCAATGTAGGATAGCTATCTTCATGTCTCAGGGCATGAAGAGGGATCTTCTGCATATGGGTAGAGCTCAGTCTTGAACCTTCCTTCTCATAACCCCACAGGGATGTGTCCCTGTCTGAAAGGGAATTGCCTCCAATTCGTGCAAGCTGTGAATCACTCTTTGTTGCTCACTTTAATTCCCCTCTCGTGCCTTTTCAGGTTTTGTTGCCAGCTGCTAGTTTATTGCAACTGATGGATGTTAGAAAAAACTGCTGTGACTTCCTTCAGTCCCAGCTGCATCCCACGAACTGCCTTGGCATCCGCGCCTTTGCCGACGTGCACGCCTGCACCGAGCTGCTGCAGCAGGCCAACGCCTACGCAGGTGAGGGGGGGGTCTGGGCTGCAGCTCACCTGCCCCCAGGTACACCAGTTCCCAGGCTGAGCACATCCTCATTGGTCTCTTCAGACTTCTGGTATTAGAACAGGACGGGAATACTTTATTTAGTTCTGGGTTTGTTTTCTGTGATGCTGGAAGTTGTGAAATGTGGTTCGGTCACAGGGGAACACCTTAGGAGGTAAAAAAGCCTGATCCTCTGGATCTCAGCCCACAGAGCAGTTCCTGAATGTGATCCTAGCAAGCTGTTGGTGTGCCTGTTGGGCAGCTCGGCGTTGGTGTGCTGGTGTCCTCCCCATGCACCCTGCCCTGGGAGAGCAGTAGGCACTGCTGGGCATTTCCATTGTGGGAATAAATGGCACTGGACAGAATGAAATCCTGTGGTTGGGAGTTGGAACACTCAGCTAAAATTGCTATGCAGATCTGAGGCTCTGATCTGTGCAGCAATGGCCCCTTACCCCAAGGGAGGATAGGCTCATGTTTCCTTGGCAGTGGATGTGTTTGGTTGCAATAAGTAGGTGCAGGCAATGGCTTTCAGCATTTCTCCTCTACATTGTAAATGTAAAGCTTTTTCAGCCAGCCCCAAGCTCTGAATTCCCCAGCACTTTCCAGTCTCCTCCGACAGAGTTGCCCTTGACCTCTGCTTGGGAGAAGCTGATAGTTTTCTTTGTTTGTTTTTCTGTTTTCTGATAATTTGTATAGGGACACATACACCTGCTGTCTCCCAGAGCGCCTGCTCTGTCCTGCAACATTTTCCTTTTTAACAGTTTTGTCCTTAATTGGACAATAAGTAGGTTCAGTGGAATAAAAACGTATCCACTGAGTCCTCCCCTGTTCTCCTGCAAATAAAACTAAAACCTTTTCAGCTGTTCTGGCTGTATTGTCCCCTGGAGAAAAAGGTACCCTGGAAGGAATGGTTAATTGTATAAAAGCTTGCTTGTAATATCTCATTATCCTTGTTTCCAGGCCCTGTTTAATCTTTAACCAACAAGCAGTGCATTCACTGTATATTTATTTGGTTGTTTGGCAATTAGAAGGTCTGCTTTGTTGTTTTATTGGCCTTCATAAGTCCCAGTTAGTACAGCAGCCCATGTAATGTTAATGGAACTCCATTAATAAAAATGCCATTAAAATTCTTTTCACTATGTTGTTTATGTAACAGCCTTAAACCAAGACAGAAGTCCCCAAGCTCAAGAGTCCATGCATGCATGAGCTCAGTTACTTGAGAAATGCTGAGTTCTGGCCAATGGATAACTCTAGTAGGTGAAGGAGCCTTCTTGATGCAGGCACTGGTTCCTTTATTAAAATCAATAAATATTCTTCCTTGCTTCCAACTAATAATGAGAGATTAAATACCTTTCTGCTGCCAGATACAAGTCCAGAATGAATGAATATGAGATTTTGCCCAGAAGTCGGAGTGCATCCAGGTTATTTTGTGGGGAGTGTTTCCTGTCTCTTAAGTATTTAAGGCCAAAATAGTTCATTAGATCATATATATATTTCCAGCATAACAGAGTATTAAACTTTATCCATATGCTGCTATTTTTAATCAGAGCCTTTGTCTTAGCTGTGGGGTTTTGGTCCACAGTAGCGCAAGGAGGCTCTGTGACTGGGGAGTCCAACTCTGCAGCAGCAGCTTTGGTGAGGGATTGTTCAGGGGCTCCAAAAAGCTCCTCTCTGGAAGTTAAGCCAGCTCATGTCCCTCTGGTGCTGCTTTTTGTCAGGCAAAGCACTGCAGATGTGAAAACTCGAGGCAGATCTTGCTGCAGAGAGAGCTCTTTGGATACAGGAGTCTGAGCTTCTCAAAGCTACAGAATTAGAACTTGAAAGAAGCTGCTTTAGATAAAGTGTCTGAGATTCATGTTTCTGTAATTCAGCCAAAGATAAATGGGACTTAGCAAATGACAGGTGAGATTAAATTGGCAGTATGTGTAAGAAATTCTTGCAAAACTAAAATTGCTGCAACTGGCTGATGAAATATTTGACCTAGAAATTATTTCTTAGGAAGTGGTAATTTCATGTGCCTTTTGGCAAGATACAAAATTTGACAGACCTGATGATGTACAGTCATAATTCTTCCAGTTTAGGGTTATATTCTGTGATGTGCTTTTTGTTTTCAAGCAGATCCCAGAGTAACAGTATGGAGGGATTTGGAGGCAAAAAAGGGAGAAATAGAAGTTTGTACAATTGCAGGCTTAAGTGGAAGGGGAAAACTAGTGGGAAGGTGGGTGCTGAGGTGGCCAGGTTACTTACTACTTTGGACCTTGGCCCTTGTCTCAATTGCCACCTCTAACTGTATTTGCCGCTGGAATATTACCAGTGGCTTTTCAGAAAGTTTAGTATCATTTATGAAAGTATTTCATGTGGCTGGTGCTGCTTAAAATAACATCAGGTTTCTTTATCCTGCTCTGAGGGTGGTTTCTGTCTGTGTTGCCCTTGCAGCTGCTGTGTGTCTATTGTGGGTGCACAGAGCTGGGACAAGAGCTGTTCTCTGAAAGCTGTGGTCCTTCCACTGACTGAAAACATGTATTTCATTATAATTTTCTGTCCCCCCTTTTCATTTCTTGAACAGAGCAGCATTTCCCTGAGGTGATGCTAGGAGAAGAATTTCTTAGCCTTAGTCTGGACCAGGTTTGCAGTTTAATATCGAGTGACAAACTCACAGTCTCCTCTGAAGAAAAGGTACAGTAAATTGTATAACAAGAGTGAATGTAAGTATGCTGGAATGTTTCTAATCTTACACCAGGAACTGTTATCATGATATGCTCCTTATGGGCCATTCTCCAACAGAGATCATGTGGAAAGGAAAATTAAAATAATGTGAATCCTAAAAACACATAGAAATGACCTTCACTTGGTTGTTCTTCGTAGGAAGTTATGACTCTCAGATCCATATCACACTAAAAGCCCTGGGGCTCAGAACCAACGACTTTCCCTCTCTGGAAAACTAGGAAACTCCCATCTGCTGTTGTGTAAAGCATTTAATACCTACTGTAAAACCTTAAAAAAAAAAAGTGAATTTGATTAGGCTGGGGAGGAATATTGGCTTCTGTTGCATGTTGGATAGAACAACAAAAGGAAGCCCGTAAACAAAAGGAAGGAAGGAAATATTTTCCTAATATCTTCGGTGTTTTTAATAAAAAAGGGGGGAAAGGCACTGGTTGATACTGTTTTTGTGGTTGAGATGTTCAGTGCATCTTGTGTAGTCTGGAGTCCTGGGGAGGAGGGTGACCAGTGTTTGTGGTGCATGGTGTGCTCCAGCCCCATTCTCTGGTCTGAGTTTTTTGTATGACCTGCTGCAGGTTTTTGGAGACAGTCATGTGCCTCCAGTCCTCCAGCTCATCTCCAGATTGTCACTGTGAGGAGACTGTAAAGTCACAGAATCATTAAGATTGAAAAAGGCATTTAAAATCATAGAGTCCAACCACTAACCCAACACTGCCAGGTCCATCACTAAACTATGCTCCTAGATTTAATGGTCACTTGTGAGAGGCTTCAGGAGAGCTTGAGGATTGTATGGTTTGTAACTTCAGGGTTCTTATTGGATGCCTACATTTGGATGGGCTGAGGCTGGACTGAATGTGGTGGTGCTGCTGGCTGGGCTGCACATCCTCATGTGTGCTCTCCTCTTGTTCAGCCCCTCTGGCCTGCAGACACGCAGGTGCTTGGGCCCAGGGGACTGTAAAACTCACCAGAAATCCTGCTCTACGTGAGGTGTGGACACAGGGATGCTCCCTGCTGATCCTGAGCCAGCAAACTCAGAGGCTCTGGGCATGTTTCCGCAGGCGTGGGGCTGGCAGGGGCTGTGAGTTGCTGCTGGGGCAGGGCCAGGAAGGGAAACAGCAAATGGCATGAACTCACAGCAGAATCACTCTGCCTGAGCCAGGCAGCCTGCAAAGGGAAGTGCAAGTTTAGTAACCAATTTTTTCCAGTCCTGTGCAGCATTGTTCAAAAGCTTTTATTGGCCTTGTGCCCAGGGGAATCAAAATGCTCCTTCCCTCATCTGAGCTTTACACAATCAAATCCAGTATTTCTTTAGCTGACTGTAAAAGAACTTGTAAAAGAAAAGATTGTTGAGAATGCAAGGCAGTGGAAGGAAATGTAAGCATAAGCTGCACGTTCAAAACAACAGATCTGAATAACAGGAGAGAGGCAGAAAATGGGAATGGAACATAAACATGAAGCGTGCTGGAGTTCAAAGAAGTGCTGGAAATTGAGGACAGACTCATAGGCTGCTGTTTCATGTTAACTCCATGACAGACAAGCTGTTTTCTTCACTTTCATTCTTCCTATCTGCTAATGTTTGAGATATATATTATACAACCAATTATATAAAAGTATATATGTGTGTATACCAGTCTATACATACACACATATATCTGTGTGTATACATGTGCAAAATACTTCAGGAATCTGCGGCTTAATTGTCACAGCTGGATTTCACAAGGAGTTTTCTTGTTCCTCTTCTTGCTGTGTCTCATACTTGTACTGTACCCTGTGAGCCAGAGCATTGCCATCCCTGGATCACTCGGAAGTGTTAGAACCAAGTCCTGCCAGGATCAGGGAGGGAGAATTGTCCTTGGAATGCCTCAGGAATTTGTGTGTTCTCTCCTTTCTCTGCCACCCCACAACTAACACCAATTGGCCTAATAAGATATATCCTTCTCTTCACCAGTTTTGGCTTATTTATACCGCTAGGCCATCAGGACAACAAAAATCCTCTGCTAGCACCAAAATCTATTTTAATTGTAAAGTGGTGACAGCATTTCCTCATCACTCAGAGATTCTTCTCCCTTCTCCTTTCTCTTCTGTCCCCCTTGTTGTATCAGCCTCTGCAGTTACACAGGCCCTTTCAGAATAGGGCAGAGGTTTGCTGTCCCTGCTTGCTCTTTTTGCTGTAGCTGAGTAGAGTACTTGGAAGACAGTTTTATGAATGTTTTCTCTACCTGACCTAATTGGCTCTTTTTATGGTTTACAAGCTAAAAAATATATAAAAATAATAATTATTTGTTATTTACTAGAGATGTATGAAGTGGAGGGACTTGAGAATGGTCTCGTGCCAACTCAGAACCGTGGCTAAAGAAATTTTTAAAGGGTTAAGATTTTTGGATTGAGGATCCTACACAGAGTCTGGTAATTGATTCATTGTCTCATGCTGCTGACATGCAGCAGAAGCTGATGCAAGGTCTGGTCCTCAATCTTGGGAATCTCTAACAAATGGAGTTTTGGCTGAAGAGACTGGGAAAACATCTGGACTTGCTCTTTCCTTAGGTGGTATGCAGAGAGGGGATATTCCAGGCTTTTGCCCTTCTTCTCCATGGAGTGGGAAATTTACTTCTCCCAAGCTTGGGACTGCTTCTGCAGCCACGCAGGTGCCAGCTGCTACCTCAGCCTGTGCCTCAGCTCTAAATCAATCTGTGTGGGCAACTGCTTTGTCCATCCCACCTTGGCAGCAGGTCCTGCATGGCTGGAGAGTCCCAGGGGAGTAGCAGCAGCTGCTCGGGGTCTGCAGCGGGCACGGTGTGTGCAGGGAGGGCACAGCAGGACTGGACACAGATGCGGCCTTTAAATAGAGATATTGCTGTCTTGGATTAAAGCATTTTCCCCCCTTCTCTGAAATTAGGAATGGGAGCCAACGAAAGGTGCCAGAATCTGATTTTTTTTCAAAAAAAGTAGTTATTTTTCGAGTAGGCACAGCAGGGAAGCGTCAGTGCTTGCCTTACTCAGGAGTGGACTCCAGCACTGAGGAAGTCGCTTATTCCTGGTGCATATTTGTCTTACCTTCCTTTAGACTTGTTCACTGTCCTCCTGACCTGTAGCTGGGTATGTCCCAGCCCTGTGACCTGTTCTGCAGCTCAGCCATTGTGCAGAAGAGGTTAATGAAAAGCCTGTTTGTCAGCTAAACATTTGCTTTATCCTCCTTCCACACTCATTTGCGATTAAAAAAATCTCACAACAACCCAGTTTCTACTTTAAAGTCCTCATAGCCAAAGTTAAAATGTTTTTGCTTATTTATTTTAATTTTCAAATATTTAAAGGCTCTGCAGTAATTATTCTCCTCAGCATTTGCTGTGGTTTGATTGCACTGCTCCCTGTTGTGTTGCTTAAATCCTCATTGCAGTGTCCTGAATTCCAAACAGTTTAGCAGGAATTTTGTTGGTACAGGAAATGAGGCTGGTGCTTTACTGCATTTTAAAAGTATGTAGTTTAGCTCAAGAGGAAGAAACCCCTTTCTGCTCTGCATCGCCTTCATGGCAGGATGTGTCTGCCACGGCCTCCTGCAAATCCATTTACCAGCAACAGTTGGGGACTGAAAGATGGTGCCCTCATTTTTGGTTGATTTTGTCAAATTAGTGACCTTGGACCAAACAAAATTGTTTCTTGGGGAGTGGCAGGAGGGATGGAAAGAAAGAAATAATTATCTGTGCAAATTGGCCTGACCATTTGGTGACCCCGGAAGGAAGCTGAAACCAAGGCGCTTGCCTGGCATGCTGGAGGGAAGGGCCAGGGATGTGTTTGGGGGAAGCATGGTACAGATGGGGTCTCTGCTCAGCCCCCCCTGAGTAACTGGGCAGGGAGAGAGCTTGGGAAGTGTTGCCTGTAGATGTGAGTTACAGGTCGGAATTTAATTCTCTCTCTGTGGGGAAACTCCACTGCAGTGATCCAGATCCTGCTGCGCAGCATCTGAGGCTGCATCAGCCCCTCTTCCTGCCTTGCCTTGGGTGTTTCAGGAAGCCTTTCCCACAGCCGGTGACATTTTTAGGCCTTTCTTTTGTGAGTGAGGCTCGCAGTTACATAAGCACATGCATATTCATACAGGAGCCCACACAGGAGCTGCTCCCGCGCCTGTGCGTCGCCAGGGCTCTGCCCATGGGGCTGTTTGGGAGCACTTCGTCACGGACTCCAGCTCTGGATGCTTATCTCAACCAGCTGGATCTGGAAGTAAAACTAGATTTTGGTTCAGACCAGAAGCCCAGTATGCCCTTGTTCCCCAGCTGGAGTATCTGAGTTTTTTTAACAGTGAAATTCATGCAGTGCAGAGGCTCCATGGCTGCAGGCAGGGCTTGCCCTGTGTGTGGGGGGAGCTTGTCCTCAGGACTTCTTGGTTTCTGGGGGCTGGTGGAACTGGTGCAGTGATTAAATATGAGCATAGTGACTTTACTGTGTGGACAGGCTCCTGGAGGAGGGAGATCTCTGTTATCAGGAGTAATTGTTGTGGCTGATTTCATGAATAATGTTCAGTGCAAATGTCAACAGGCTCATTAAGTGTCCTGGCTGCCTTCCAGTGCTAATTTCCAAGAGGTATATGATTGTTCTGGACATGCACTTAGCTCTGGGAGTGATACAGCACATCTAGATGTGAAACTGCTTGTTAACATGCATGGTCAACTCAGCTCTTTGCTACAGTGCTGCTTGTGCTCTGTGCAGTCACAGCTTTTTCATCTGTTTCATAGAGGCCTTGCACCCCCTTCCTTTGATGCTCTAAAATCACCATGCTTCTGATTTTGGGTGGGTGACTCTGCAAGGAAGTTCTCTCTTCCCCATTTAATTGTACTTTATCTGTGTAGGTCTTTGAAGCAGTTATATCTTGGATAAATTATGAGAAGGAATCCCGCTTAGAGCACATGGCTAAGCTGATGGAGCATGTTCGCCTGCCCCTTTTGCCCAGAGATTACCTGGTACAGGTTAGTCTGCAAAGAAGTCATTAATGCTTGCACTCAAGCTGCTGGTTGCTCCTTAATCAGTGGCTTGGCTGTTTGTCTGAGATGGGTAATTTGGTCTGTTGCTGAGTCTGTAAACAGAAGAATAAAAGCAAAAACTGAGTGAACTCTGAAATCAGTGTGTGCTTCGGACACCTTCCTGTAAATTTGACCTGTGCTCTGCCAGGCAATGCTGAGAGCAGAGCTGCTGTCCCTCTTGGGGAAACATTGATAAGTTAATATCTTGTGATTTTTCACCCTGAAAATACTGAAGTGGTGGTGTTACAAGCTTGTATAGCTTTTTTCTCTCATGCACAGGCAAAACATCATAATGGAATCACATGATATGTGATAATTTTGGTTTAAGACGTGTACTGTGCATACATATGGGTCTGTGTGGCTGGCAGGAGAGGCACTCTCTGGCTTAGTCTGACTTGGAGATTGTTCTTCATAAACTAATTTCTGGGATCTGGGCCTAGATAATGAGCTGAGAATTCCCAAGGAAGGGGTTGGCATATGGCCTCTTTGACTACTATGCTTTTATCATATGTCTAAAAAAATCAATACAATTGCTATAAATTTGGTATTCACAAGACGAACCCATCATGGTTTTGGTTTTCTTTCATCTGTATCTTCTAATGGAATAAAAGATACTGCCTCTCCTTAAAAATTCTGACTCAGATAAAAGAAATCACTTACTTTGTATCCAGCCCTCTGGTGAATTCTCTTGTACTGTGTCAAGTGTTTGGCAGGGGGTGTTAAAGTACTCACTTCTTGTGAGTGATCTTGGAAAAAAGTGAGAAGCTTGGATGTTACTGCATGTGCTTCTTTGGGAAGAGCTGGAAGTCTGTGTTTGTCTCCTGCATTTTTTTTAATGTTGGTATGTTGGAAGGAAATTCCATGTTACGTATTCTGTCCACGAAACTCCTTGTGACCTGTGCCAGTGTAAATGGTCTTTGCTGTGTTGTGCATGTTCTCAGACAGTCGAAGAAGAAGCTTTAATTAAGAATAACAACACCTGTAAAGACTTCCTTATCGAAGCCATGAAATATCATTTGCTTCCTCTGGATCAAAGGCAACTAATAAAGAATCCCAGGACAAAGCCAAGGACTCCTGTTAGCTTGCCAAAGGTAAGCTGAGCTTGTCACTTCATGTCACCTCACTCCTGTTCCTGGTGGCATTTTCAGTCTTCGACAGGAGCTTGAGAACTTGTGTTACTTTTTACTGACTCAGTCGTTGTGCTTGGAAGTGTTTTACTCCCTCTTCTGACATTGCCTGTGCCCAGCAAGGAAACATAATAAAGCTGGATAAACTTAGATAAACCCTTAGAGGAAGGAATATCTTTGCTCTTGAAACGTTTTGTCAGCCCCAAGTGGTTTGGTGGCTCTCTGAGCTGTGGAGTGGCTGCTGGAGTGCTGGCAGGGCTGGCTGAGGTTGCTGCTGCCTGCTTAGAGTGCCGTGGAACCCTGCTGAGGAGGGTCACAGTAGGTGTCTCTTCATTTCCTGTATCCATAATCAGAAGCCAGGAAAGCAGGAAACAACAGCCCCCAGCCCCGTGGGCAGGAAGTCTGAGGCAAATTTCAATAGACTCAAAGCAGCAACTGAATAAATAATCCTTGTTACTTCCCACCTGGCCCGCAGGCGTGTGATGCTCTGGCCACCACTTTATTAGTCAAGGAAAAAACGACCCCAGGAACTTTTCCCTGTGCCCCAGAGATAAACACAGTTTGGCACAATGTCTCTCAGAAGACTGCCACTGAAGTTGCTAGAATGCATTTGGAGATTCCAAGACATCAAAACACAGTGTGTTATTTTTCCAAGCACAAACAATAATGAGGTTGCTTTGTGGGGTGGTGTATGAGATCTGTGCTGTTACTGATATTTGGATACTGGACTGTCCATTCAGAAATCGAGGTTTTGCAGCATGTGGCAGTGTCCTTTCTGCCTGCTGTTGCTGAGATGAAGTTGGTAGAACATGGCTTTGGGGGTATCATGAAGGGCTGACATGGCCCTTGTTCAAGGACTAAAGTAGTTAAAGATAAAAGGAACAGCAAATCAATGAGTTCAGAGGTTCTCAACATCTTTTATAGCATGACCTATGAGAACAAACCCAAATCTTCTGCAGGTCTCTCCTCTCTTCTTTTGAACTGTGAAGAAAAGGAAGGAGGTGATGATCTTTCAGCAATCCTGTTACTGAGAAACTTTCATCTGGCCTGTTGGTCCTGCTGATGAGGGATTATTGTCTGCTGTGAAATCCCTTAATTCTGTAATCGTGTGAAGCCCTGCAGCTTGCCGTGGGAGACTGTTACACAACTAGTAGTCAGGCTGTTAATTTAGACACAATTTGGTTTCTAATATCATGTTCTCATCTTTGTAGATCAAACAGGCCACTATTTCCATGCTCTTCAAATTCTTTAAATTGCTGTCTAGCTCTTTATTTTTAAAGCAACTCTGCTTGGAGTTGAGTTTGTTATCTGGGTGACCTCAAGTGATGATCTTATCCCCTCAGCTACTCCCAGCTGCCTTGCAGAGGCTAAAGCTAGTTTTCTAACTACTTTTTATCTGTATTTGAAGGCCCATTATCTTGTTTCTAGCTCCTTGGCCTTGTAAAAATCAGATTGTTTTGGTGATGTTTGCCCTGCTGATTTGCTGTGACAAGGGGAGCAAATCCTCTCTCTTGATGGCTGTGGAGGGTTGGATGAAATGTGTGCTGAACAAGGTGCAGTCCAGCTGCACATCAGTGCAGGTGTTTTGGGGGCTGGCTGCCTGTGCAGGTGTTGGTTTGCAGTGCCCAGCTGGGACTCAGAGCCATGGGCACCCTTGAGGGTAGAGTTGCAGGCTCCTGGCACCCGTGTCCGTGGGGAATTTGTCTTCTGGCAGCAGGTAGGGCAGATTTGGGCAGGACCACACTGCATGCTGCCCAGGTCTTCTGGTCTTCTCACTTTCCTACCAGTATCTACCCCTTGCTGTTGCTGGTAGTGGAGTCTGGGGCTGGATGAACCCTTAGTCTGACCTGGCAGAGTGGTTCTTGTGCTCCTGAGGTTGCCCTTGGCCACCTTGAGACAGCTCTTCCCTACCTGTAAGGAGCCAGGGTTTAATTCCTGCATTTGCTTCTATAGCTGTGGCAGCCAAAAGCCTTAATGAAGCTGACAAATCACATCCTTCAGCAGCCTAGACCCCCTGGGTCGAAACAGTTCTGGCGATTTCCCTGAGCGTCACCTTCCCTGCAGGTGGCACCACAGCTGTCACTTTTATTTCTAAGTGGCATTGATTATTTTTAGCACCACCATGAAGATAATGACTAAACAGTGGGCTGCCAGTGGAAATTATGCTGGAATCTTCTTCACTTCAAAATACTTCTGCAGTGAGTCTTGTGTATGCTGTGGTGCCAGAAGGTTTTGTATTTCAAGGGGAAATTGGGCAAGTTGCCCGCCTTGGACACAGTGAGGAAGGGTAAATGGGGTGGCCATATTTAACATGCATTAAACTGGAGAGAAATTTTTCCCCCTTGAAATATAATTGCCTGAAATAAGTGTCCTTGCAGAGGCTTCTGGCTGGCCTTCAGCACATTTTGGCAGCTGCTCTTGACCAGGTTGTGATGATGGTTTCTTTGCAGAGAGCAGCTGCCCAGGGTCATGTCTGAGGTTTTCTAGCTCTTCTCTTCCCTCTGCAGGTGATGATTGTGGTGGGTGGGCAAGCACCCAAAGCCATTCGCAGTGTGGAGTGCTATGATTTTGAGGAGGAGCGATGGGATCAGGTTGCAGAGCTTCCCTCACGGAGATGCAGAGCAGGTAAAGGGAACTTTTACTGCAACCTTCTTTGTTTCCCTAATGCAGCTCTTCAGCACTGGATGGATGTCCTTAGTCCTCCCTTTAGCTTCCTCTGTGCCCCTGGCTTCAAGCAGCTCTTTCTTTCTGCTGTTCCTTCCTTTTCTTTCCCTGCAGACATCTTTCCCTTCTTGCTCAGGTGGATGTCCTGCTCTCTAGTGGGGTTGCTCCTGCCTGTCAGCCCTCCATAGCCACTGTCTCCCCTTCATCATCTCTCTCCTGGCTGTTCCTCCATCAGTGTTTCCCCTCCTCCTCCCCCATTGCTGTCTTGGCAGCCCACAGGGATCCAGTTTTTCTTGCTGGTTTCCTAGTGAAAGTCAAAGGAGCTGAGTCAGTCCCTCTTGGTGCAGAGGAGTGGGTGATGGAGAGCAGATCTTTAAGTTGGGAGTGTTCCTCTGAAAACATCTGACGGGGTTGTGAATGTGGCTCACCATTTGGTGTTCCCTCTGGCTCACAGAATTACTCATTCAGGTGTGAGCTCCGTCTGTGCCTTACGCTGCCATGTCTTTATGTGCATTTCACCTCCCATATGACACATATGTTTTATCACGCTCGACTTCAGCACTGTTAACCTGCAGAAAACACCAGAGCCTTGCCCATGTTCTGCTCTTCCCAGCTGCCTTTCACACCCTGGCAGGCGAGCAGGATGTGGTCAGATCCCGCTTGCTTCCCGAAGTGTTTGCTGTCAAGCCCTCTCCTGTTTCCTCAGGCGTGGTGTTCATGGCTGGCAGTGTCTATGCCGTGGGGGGCTTTAACGGCTCCCTGCGGGTGCGCACGGTGGACGTGTACGACGGCGTCAAGGACCAGTGGACGTCCATAGCCAGCATGCAGGAGAGGCGCAGCACCCTGGGCGCCGCTGTGCTCAACGACCTCCTCTACGCCGTGGGCGGCTTCGATGGCAGCACGGGTAGGTGGCTGGGCAAACACCAGGCAGTGCCTGACCTCAGGAAGGTGCCTTCAGAGGCCCTGCAGGGATTGCAGAGCTTCAGAACAGTTCCTGTGCCCTTCCTCTATGGTGCTGTAGAGAAAGAGCCAGAAATGGGCTTTGGTGTGTGTTGTAACTACCCACATGCGTGTTCTGACCTGTCAGTAATTGTAGAGAACCTCACCCTTATTATTTTCTTTAGTGATACAGTTCTTTCAGCCTCATTCTCTGTATGATTATGCTTTTTCTGGGCTGACAAGGGATTTTTCCTTGTTTTTGTTAAATTTTTCATACCAACATGAATAAAATACTAGCAAGGAATCTTACAGGATGTGTGTGCCTGGGATTTATCTTGGCAGAGCTGCGTGTTTAGATTCACACTTCTCCCTCTGCTGTAAAGCTCTGCCACTTGGTTAAGCCCTGAACTAACTATTGCAGCATGGTCTGGGGGATTTTTTAAACCTTTGCATAGACATTTTGTAATGCTTGAATGGACCTGGGGTTTTGGGCTTGGAATTTGGACTCTGCTCACCTTGGTGTCCTCAGCACATTGGAGAGGTGGCAGTCCCAGGGCAGGGGTGAAGGAGTAACAATTTTCCCAGCTATTGAAGAAGTGGCATTGACATGCTGGTCCAAGCCTGAAAGGCAAGGGATTAGGAAGTGGGATTGCAGGAGCGTGGTGGGAATTACGGGTTTGGGGGGAGGTGGAAGGCAGATAAAAATGCAACACCAATCTTTTTTTCTTCTCTTTTTTTTTAATTAGAAAACCTGTGTATCCCCTTTTTAACTAGGTCTGGCATCAGTTGAGGCCTATAGCTATAAAACCAATGAGTGGTTTTTTGTGGCTCCCATGAACACAAGAAGAAGCAGTGTTGGAGTTGGAGTTGTGGAGGGTAAGAAAATCAGCAGCCATTTCCATCAAGCAAATGTTACTGTGTCAGACAGAAACCTGAATGTTAAAGTGCAGTGGGAGGGAGTGGCAAGAACTGTTCCCTCGACCAGCTGGGAAAAATTGATTTTTTTATGATGTAATTGCTGCAACTTTTTCCATTCTCCTCTTTATCTTGGTGAAAAATCATGCGTAGCTTTCCAAGAGCCTCAAACCTGTATCAGACCAGCCCCTGCCTCCTGTGAATGCAATTAGGTGTGTGCAGGTTTCTTTGAATCCAAATTCTTCCTGGGCTGCTTCTGTGTGGTGAAAGCCAGGGCTGCTGTGCAGTGAATGCTGTTGTGCTGGCAGACGCTGCGTGGATGGAATACCCATCACGGAAAATCTGCTCAGCCAGAGAAGCAGGAACAGAGTTTGTCCCACAGCCCCAAGCTGGTGGTTTGGCAGGAATACTAAAACCTGTGTTTATTGACATCAGGCACAGCTCTGCTGTGGTTCCTAAATGAGCAGGGGCTGACGACAGCAGAGGCTGGTGCTGCGGCAGCTCGGAGAGAGGTGGGAGGATGGTGGCAGCTGCTGGCACCTCTGTGTCAGCACCAGACTTGAGGAAACTGGAATTGAGCAGCTTGGTTTGGACTCAGGAGAATGAAAAGTTCAAGTAGGAACCGTTTCTTCCTTTACAAAATCTATTCTGGAGCAAGTGAAAGGCTTTATTTGAACTTGTCTTTAGTGTGTCATAGCACTTTCCAGTTAGCGCAGTGCAGAGCAGCTTTGGCACCAGCCTTATTATAAACCATATAAACCATGCTTTACCCTGCTTTGGTTTGACCTGTTGGAGTGGGAAGTACGTGAAATATGTTAATGTACATGAAATGTGTTTATGTGAGAAGAAGAAGGGAGATAAGGTCAGAATAAATAAGTAGTCATTAACTTAAATTTGCATATTTAAGAAGCACCTCCTTCAAAATTGACCCATGCTTGGGAAGTGCTGGGCAGCTGTAAGTCATTGGAATTTATTCAAGTGGCTTGAATGCAGAAAAAATATTAAATATGGAGGTGCATTTCTATGTATAGATTTTCTGCTGGAAGCTCAGGAAATCCTTTTCCTCTGCTTTGTTTGAAAGCACAAATAAGTGTTGTGTATGTTGGAGTCCATGATAAAAATAATGAGGGTATGTGATGGGCACAAGAACTGATCATACTGGTGCAGGGAACAAGCTGCAGCCTGCAGTTAATTCAGAGGGTTCATCTGAATGTGACAGAAATTGATCTGATGATCTGAAATATACTGAAAATACCTAATAATCTATGCCAGCCAGGGAAATTGATCTTATCTTGCTTGGACTGGCACTCCTTCCTGATTCATTGACAAATACCAGGCAGGACCAACAGCACAAATAGGAGTTTGAAATGTTCCTAGAGACAGGAAGATGCAGAAGGAGGCCACGAGTGGGCCTGAGGGAGAAAGAAAAGAGCCAGCCTGTTCTTGGAGCCTTGCAAACATCCAGAAACAGGAGGATGCAGAAGCCTAAGGCTGAAGATAACTGCTGGTGGGAGTCTTGTGCATGCAAAGAATTGCACAGCTCATTCATGGCCAGGCTCTGCTGTCATGGATTGAGAATTGATATTATTTCTAGTTTTGTACAGAAATTTAGGTTAGAATTTTTCTACATGTTTGTTGAGCTTTTTAAAGTCTTGTTTATGGTAGCATCTAGGAGACCTGGACTTGAACCAGTATGCCTTGTGCTGGCTGCTTTAGTAAGAAGAATCATTCTCTGCCTAGAGAATTAACTGCCTAAATGCAAAACAAGCTGATAGATGATACAAGGAGGCAAGAGGAGACAGTCAGGCCTGGGAACAGAGGACACATTAGAGCATCAGCCTTGTTTCATGTATGATGCAGTCCCATGATATCTGATTGTGCTTCTCTGGTCTCAGTGAGTGTGTGTTTATCAGCTTTCAGTGAGGTGAGGCAGGGAGGGCTGGATACCCTGGGTGACCCTCACAACACAGTGTGTCCTGTGCTGTCATCATTGGGCACGAGTGACCAGCCAGCCTCAGTTGTGTTCACAGCATCTCTGGGGTTCAATGTGGCCCAAGTTCTACAAAATCAGGTCTGGGTTTCTTTGCAGGTATTATATTATTATAAGAAGTTATTTCATATTTATTGCTCCTGTGATCCTGTAATTAATGTGCAGTGACAGCCTTTGACAGCACACCTGAACAGGGGGAACCCTACATTAACAGAACACACTTTGATAATCCCTCTTCTCCTAGACCAACAAATAATGTGGAAAACCCTCTGGGCTGTTGACTTCTGATGAAGCTGTTGTGTTGTATCCTTGTGTTGCTGACAGTTTAGCCCTTTACAAACACTCCAGATCCCTTTGCTAGGCTATCCCAGCAGGTTCAGGCTGTCCCCCTGGAGGCGCCCTCAGGCAGGATCTGTCCCCCGGGCTGTGATTGCAGCATGAGCCGTGGCTGTGTGTGTTGCAGGGAAGCTCTACGCCGTGGGGGGCTATGATGGAGCGTCACGGCAGTGCCTGAGCACGGTGGAGCAGTACAACCCCGCCACCAACGAGTGGACCTACGTGGCTGACATGAGCACGCGGCGCAGCGGGGCAGGTACTGCTCGGGATGGGCACCTCCACCTCTGCTCACACACAGGAAGGAAAAGTGGGATTTGGCACTGCTGGGCTTGTAAGTGCAAGCTCTTATCTGCCCCCCGTTCCTGTGAGGGGTAAAAACATAATGGCTTGGAAGCTCTCAGCAGCTCTCCTGACTTGGACAAAATATGCCAAATTGAGATTGATTTCTGGATTAATGAAATAATGTTCGGTGTCTCTATAGCCCTGCTAACAGATGCATCTCACTTGTAAGCAAAGAGTTCTCTTTCCAAATCGCCAGCTGCAGACACAGCTGGGCATGGGAAAGCCAAGCTGCACCTCGCTCTCCCCTGTCATTGTAGGGTTTCAGATGATTTTTCATTTTGGATCTTCCTGCAAGCATCCAGTGGGTGCTTTGCAACACAAACCACATCTGCACATTAGGTGATGTGTAGGATAACAAAATTAATCTCAGATTGTCTCTGCTGAGCTAGCTTTTAGTTTATTTTTAGTTGGCAAGAGTTGGTGATCTGGAGGATTAGAGGAAAGGACCTGTTGTAAAAGGATTGGCTTCTAGTCTTGATGGTTTCTAATTTCCTACATGATCTTGGGCCAGTTAGCAATTTGTCTTCTCTATGATTGTTCCTCTCTGAAAAGGATAAGAGGGCTTATCCACTGCATTTAAAATCATTGTGCAGTTACCTACAGCCAGGCCTGGGGGCTGCTCTTTGGGGCTGAAATTACCCCGTAAATTAAGCTTTAGTGGGAGTTCCCTTTTGAGCTGGGCAGTTTGAGGCTGCTCTCTACATCCTGTCTCTCTTTCCTCACTCCAGTATCTTTTTTTGTAACTCCAGGTGAGGTAAATATGGACACACTGTTGGTTTGAGTTCTGTTGAAGAGGTTTGTAGAGTCTGCTTGATCCTTAGACCTAGTCCAGTGCAGCCTTCCAAGACAGCAGAATGAGTAACTGCTATTGTTGGCAGTGTGTTGGAACAGCAAGAATTTTGTGCTTGTAGTGAAATGGAGTTTAGTGAGTTGTCTTTGGAAACACTCTGCTCTGAGTGCTGCTTTACAAGTGTTTCTCCCTGTAGCAAGTCCTTTGTTAGCAATGCTCGTACTCCCCTGCCAAACTTCTTTGCAGTTCTCTGTTCCCCACCTAAAAGCTGAGCTCCTCAGATTCTGGTTGTTCCCCAAATGCCCCTCCAGCAGGGGCTGGAGGGGACTGCCCAGTGCCACTGGCCACCAGCAGTGCTGCAGCACAATCTGCTGTGCAGCTCCAGAAATGACACCGTGCTCTGCGCTGCCAGCCCTGTGCTGACATCTAGTGGGGGTGAGGACAGGTGTTCCCAAGTCCCTGGAGGCACTGAGACTATGGGGATGTGCAGGTGCTTCCCAGGTTTTGCAGAATCATGAATACTTTTAGATTGGAAAAGACCTTTAGGATCATCAGGTCTCACCATTAACCCAGCACTGCCGTGTTCACTGCTAAACCACGTCCCCAAGTGCCACCTCTGCACATTTTTTAAACACTCCCAGGGTTTACTGGACCAGCTGGGGGGTTCCATTCCCTTGCTGTCAGGGATGTCCTGTCTCTATATGTCCTGTCTGTCTCACTGCATGAGGAGGCAGTTTGATGTGAAAAAGCTTGAGTGTTTCCGATTCTTTTACTCCCTTGCTTGCTAAACCAGTTTAGTCATTAAATTATTTCTTACAAGTATAGAATTTCCATTAACAGCTGAATGTGGTCAAATGCCAAGGTGCTGCACACCCAGGCTGCTGGGCTCAGATGCAGTTAAGTGACTTTCCATTTCCCAGTGAACTGGGAGACACCTGCTACAGCTCAGGAGCCAGGACACACATTTGGATGTGTTCTGCTCTTCCCAAGTTGTGCATGTTGGAGTACTTCAACCACACCAAGGATGTGGCCCAATAAGGTGAATGTTTATGGCACTTAGAGATTAATTATGTGTTTGCCGGAGGTGAACCATGAATCCCAATGTCATATTAAGATTTCAGCGCCTCTTGATACAGCTGGCCAAAACCAAACCCAGCAGTAGCAAGCTAAGATAATTTGGAGAAGGGAGAGGTGACTGTGGTAGACCTATGTACCTGTCCCCAGATGAGGATGCTCCTGATGGAGCTGCTGAGCCTGGGTGGTGCCTGTGCTCTGGCTTAGCAGCTGTTCCTGTCCTCTCCTTTCCTGACCAGGAAAGATTCTTGCACAGGGATCAAGTCAAAACCCTGTTGGTATCAGTCTGGCAGGGCCCCTCTTCTTCCTGCACACTGGTTAATGCCCATGGTTGAAATTATGTGATTCATATCTGTTTCTGTTTTACTAACATCCCACCTTGTTAATTTTAATAGAGGCCTTTGACCTATTAATGAAGATATGTTGCTGGAAGTTTTAACTCTCACGGATTGGTGAACATTTTAATTAACTAATTTACTTAATATTAGGCAGAAGTAGCTTTAAGATCCCTGTCATTCCCAGAGATTTGGCCAGGGGCCTTCAAAAATGGCTTTTTGGCTTCAAAAAGAAGGTGGCATTGGAGGCACCTTGTCTGTGCCAAGTGCTGCCAGGTTTTGGGGTGGGAGTGGGAGGAGAGGAACCAAGTGGCAGCTTCAAGAGCTGTAAGTTATTGAGGAGAGGAAGATCATCCAAGGGATGAAGTCATGTGACACAATGGCAGCAGGAGAAACGAAACTGAAAGTCCTGAAAGGGGGAATCAGGCTAAAAGCAGAGGGTCCCGTGGCAGAAAATATCAGGCGGATGGAAACAAGGTGGGGTGGCAGGCAGAGAGCAAGTGCTAAGAGATGAAATAAAGGCAGAGGAATGTCATGGGCCTAGACTGCTAATCTTGGATTGCGTGACAACTTCCTGAGAGGGAACATCTGCCAGGCATTACTGTGCAGNCCATGTTTTTGAAAGTGCCTTGGAGAGGCCAAGGCCATGCCCAGTAGGAGAGCCAGGGACATGCAGCCCTGTCCCTGTGCTGTGGCTGACCTGGCTGTGCTTGGCAGGTGTTGGTGTGCTCAGTGGGCTGCTCTACGCCACGGGGGGCCACGATGGGCCCTTGGTGAGGAAGAGTGTGGAAGTCTACGACCCAGGGACAAACACCTGGAAGCAAGTAGCAGACATGAACATGTGTAGAAGAAATGCAGGTAACCATGATAAGCCTTTCTGTGGTTGTTGGCTCAGTTGTCTGTGTGTGGTTTTTAATGCAATTTGTGTGCTGGCGGTGTATGTGATCAGTGTTGTAAAAGATAAAAATGGGAGCTGAGGAATCTGCTTGGGAGTGAATCAGAATGTTAGCGTGCTGTGGGGATGTTAGCCCATGTCTCACCATCTGTGCTCTGCTTTGAGGTGTGTGTGCAGTGAATGGTCTCCTCTACGTGGTGGGAGGCGATGATGGTTCCTGCAATTTGGCCTCGGTGGAGTACTACAACCCCAGCACAGACAAGTGGACGTTGTTGCCAACCAGCATGAGCACAGGGAGGAGTTACGCAGGTAAACAGGCAATTGGAGAGTGGGCAGCAGTGGGGTCGTCTGTAAACTTGAAGGCTGTGCCCCCTGAATCTTTAATTATACTTTTATGTTTTATATTGATTACAGCAGAAGAAATTTTCACAGAAGTGGTAGACACTTCCCTTGTTGCTGGCCTTTGGCTTTGCAGGATGATTGTAGCCACGTGGCAGCCCAGGAACTGCTCCTACCATAACTATGTCTGTTCTTACAACAGGTGTGGCTGTGATTCATAAACCCTTGTGACACATGATCAAGCCAGTGTGAGGAGCAGAAGTGAAGTGGATCCAGCTAGGTGGTGTTGGGAAGATGACTGACCTCTGACTTGACCCATCTCATTGTTGTTAATGTCTTAGTATGACAAGTGATACGTTGCAAGCATCATCCACTCTGCAGTGGATTGCACAGCCAAGTGAAAATCCCTCTGGTGACGTGTTCCATGCTAGACACGAGGTGTTGCTTGTTATCTGTGGTGCAATCAACTGTTCTTCTCGATGGCACGTGTCCTGAGATAAACACTGTGCTTGGACTGCAGGCACGGAATTTCTTGTGTGAAACAAAATTGCTACGTTTGGGCATGTGAGTAAAAACAGACATTTCTGGATTACTTCCCTACTGATGCTCCGTGCACATTGTTGGTTGAACTACTTACTCACTGTGCCTGGAGGGTGGACTTAAATACTGGCAGTGGAAACTTCTGAGTTCCAACAGAGAAAAACAGCAGAAATGGACTGGAACAGGGTGGTCTGGCTCGAGTGTGACTCTGTCTCAGTCATACATGTGTACATGCCACTGGACTGCTGCATGTTTCCCTGAAATGCTTGTGGAAATAAACACCATGTGGTTTTTCTACTTGCCATGAATGCTGTGTGCTGTGCGTGACAGGACCTGCTGGGCAGTGCCTTCCCCAGGGCTGAGGTCTCAGCACCTGAGCCACACAAAACTTCACAGCCCCACACAACACATGCTGCTCCAACCGGGTTTATTGCTCCTGTGAAACAAATGTTGCTTGAATAGAAAATGTTCCCAATCTACACATTTCAGCTGTGCTGAAAGCTTCAGTTCTAGCTCTGTCCAGCATCTCAATGCCATTTTATAATAGAGCATTTAGATGTTAAGTTATGGTGCCATTAATGTAGAGACATTCCATACAGCGAGAGCCCTCTGTCACCCAAGCAGGGATTAATGAGCCAAGTAAAATACCTGCAGTGTTTTAATGTTTCCAGAGCGTGGAGATTAACTAATTACTGTCACTGTAATTGCTATTTTAGTCTTTGCTCTTACTGAAAGCATTCCTCTGTTAGTATGAAGAACTCATAAGATTATTCAAAACAGACAAATCTAGATCCAGATGTAAGGGACCTGTTTTGCTTATATACCAAATTCTTAAAGTTTTCTGTTTAAAAAGATGTTTGACTTCAAAATACCTTTTTGTGTCTCCCTACAAGCTCTGACATGCTTCTGCATACAGAGGTGAGCTCCCAGAAGCTCCCCGGCTAAAGGGAACTAGTGAAGAAAAATATTTTCTCTACTCTTTTTCTTGTTGTTTGGGTTTGGTTTTTTTTATTGTTTTCCCCTTGTAGATCAGCTGAGGCTTTTTGTTGTGGGCAGCTGTCCAGTGTTGTTATGATGGTTTCTGTCTCCATAGATCTGCTCTGTGTGACCTTCGACAGTGGAAAAGAAAAATACTTAAAAATTTATTTCAGAGGGATCTAAGCTGCATCATCTTGTGCTGCTTTTTTAGAGGAGTAGGTTATTTCTATAAATATGTAGTCTTTGATGTTTGAGTTGACACAGTCCTTGTAAGATGGGTGCCTGTTCACTGTGGGGGAAACAGCCCCTACCTGTGTTGTGTCACTGCCCTGCAGGGAGGCTGGCATTCCCTTCATGGGGAGTGTGAGGTAGCTCCCACTCCTCTTTGGATGTTATTGCTTTTACAAACAAGGGCAGACTTGTTTGTTACTACTCTTTATGTCTACCCTTCCACTGTATGTGAGCTCAGAGGTCTTGAAAATAGTAATTAAAAAAAAAATAGTCTTTTCCATAATACCCTTTATAAACCTTTTGCTTTGAGTTTTACAATCTGCAGCAAATCGTGCCAAAAGAAGTGTGACATGCTGCTGTCCTGTGAGGTGTTGCTTACTGTAAAAGCCATTGAGGCTGGTAGGAATGTACTCTGGTAGGAATGTATCCCAGTAGGAATGTTTGCCTGATGCAGCTGCCTTCAGATCAGAGTCCTGAGATGCACCTTTATGGTGGCATAAGGAAGGTGATGAGGCTTCAGCTGGGACAGACCCAAATTCACTGGCCCAAAAGGTGGTTCCCTTCCATGCAGCTTGGGAGTAAAGGATAAAATGTGACAGACAAAGCATTTCAGTCCAAGATAGCATCTCTTGTTAGGCTGAGGTGATTGGACAAGGCTGGACAAGCATTTGGGCACACGTGGCCCTTGTAAAGTCTGGTATAGACATAAAGCTAAATAAACTCCTCTATAAACTACTGTACAGCCTAACTGCAGCTCAACAGTTGGGAGCACTTCCCAGCCAACATTCTCAGTCCTCTGCTTCACTGGAGCAAAGGCAAATATTATCCAGAGACTATGAGTTTATGTGGGCTGGAGATAAAAATTGGTAGGTACTGCTAGAAAGGTGCAAGGCTGCAATTTGCTGAGTTTGTCAGATGTGAAAAGTGGGCATACCTTGAGGTGGGTTAATTTTATCCGCTGCTGTCCATCTGTTCATAAACCTTCCTTGCTCATAAGGAAAATAGATTTTGGTGGTTCTCTGCTCTTGTAAAATGGCATTTCTCCCCAGTGCTGGCCCAGAGCTGTGGCTTGCTGGACAGGGCTAGGACTTGCCAGGGACAAGTGATGCTGTTCCCAGCTGCAGTCAGTTCTCCTCGATGGCAAATGACACTTTCCTCCCTTCCTTCCCAAACGTTGCAGTGTTATGCAAGTCAAGTGACCTCGTTTTCCAGCTATGCAATACAAACAACCATAACATGTGATGAACCAGCTGTGCCCCCCCACCCCCAAAATGCTTTTGGAATTTGTCTTTGGTGTGTGGTTTCGTGTTTGTATGTTCATTTTGAGCACCTGAGCCAGGTCCTTTACAGATTGCCTTTTTCTAGGATTGAAAACGTAGCATTAGCACTAACAAATTTTACTGTAAATATTTTTATAAGACAATTTAAAATAATTTTTGGATTGCTTTTTATGGTCTTCAATGACATTTCTGGATCTAATTCATGCACTCCAGTGTGGTTTTTGCTGGCTGTGGTGTAGGTGTGACTCTATGTTCTCTGCACTAGAAACGCCATATTGTAAGAAAGATCTGGGATAGTTGTTGTGTTGGTTTTAATGTTAGAAGGACAGCATTGGGCTCCACGTTATGAGATAAATTCAAACCCATTACCTCAGTCACCAGTAGGCTCTTAGATTATTGGTTATTTAACAATGATTTCAGTATCCTGATTTAATTTTCTTGTGCCATGAATTTGGTTCCTGGGTAGTTTGGGAAAGAATCTTTCACTTGGTGGTTTTGTTTCTTGGCTCCTGCATGAGCTGCTTGAAGACAGAAATACTCTGCCCACAACAGTCTGGGAACAACCCCCCAGGTTGCCAAAATCAGACAAATTATTGCAGGAGTTTTAGTAGAAGCTTTACAGACCAAACTTGGACCTCTTCCTCATGTTGGTCCTTCGTGACTATGAACACTTTCCTCAGTTCCTTCTGCTGTAATCTCTTTTTGGGGTTGCCCTGTGCTTTACCCTCTGTCGCACTCTGGCCTTGGGTTTCCTAAAGGGGACTTTGCTCTTGCAGAAAAGCACCCCAGGATGAGCCCCAACCCCAACACTACCACCTGTGGTGCACACCCTGTTGGGCTTGCAGTGCAGGGTAGATTTGCCTCAAGCAATCTGTTTAAACAAGTTTGAATAAAGTCCATCTTTTCCATTGGTGCCTAATAGATAAATTGGGAGTGATTAAAATAAATTTTCAGTTTATTCAATTTATCCAAACAGTGTCTTTTTATGGATGTGTACAACAAGTAATTACCATAAATACACTTGGCAGCATTTGCACACCACCACCATGAAAGCTTAATCCTGTTCTCTGGTTTGCATTGTTTGGAGACCAAAATCCTTAATATCCAGCGAGGTATGGTGCCTGTTCATCAAGCCAACGTGATGGCTCAACAGATAAATGCTGTTCATCAAGCTACTGTGATGGTTCAACAGATGACTGCAGCTCAGTCTTAACCTTTGGGATGCATTATGAATATATTATCAAAGCAGTTTGATAATATACTTTGCCCACATCATGCCCAAAAATCACTTTATTGTGAGCATAATTTGTTGCTTAAAGCTGCAGTGTTTGGGGGAGTGCTAGACATTATGGTCTCAATATGGGCTCATTCACTTCTTTTCATCTGCCCTTATCTTTGTTTATGGGTTTATAAATTATTTTCCTCTACAGTGACAATAAATAAATAAATATTGGTAATTTTAATTTGTAGATTTTATGTATAAAGACCCTCAGGGGTAATGAATGATTGTGAAATAATTTACCTGGGTGTGAAATTTTTTGGTTTTGTAAACCAGGCTTTGTTGGTTCATTAGCTGACAGTATATTGTAACAAGTTGGTTGACTGTTTCAGCTCATTTTTTAAATTAAAGATTTTTTTGCATGAGTGTGGAGGACAAAGGACTTTGCAAAATAATTCTCTTGACAGCTGTCTTGTCCAGTGTGACAAATGACTCAAGAAACATTCTTCACTGACATATTTATATTATGAAAGAAAATCACACTGTAGTTCCCCATCATTTAATTTGAATAAAAACTGGACTAATGAAACTTTTCTGGGTCTGTTTTGACTTCATTGGTTTCTGACAATGAGGAACAATCTTATCACTCCACATGGCTTTATTTGTCCCCTCTTTAATTACAGCAGGTACCAGCCCTGGGGTTATTCTGCCCGTTGGTTGGGGTAGTGGCACTCACACGTGCTGATGCTGAGATGTTGCCCTGATGCCAAGCTCTGATGCTGTCCCAGACTCTGTTCTGCTCCTTTTCCAAGGGAGGTTAAAAGCATTTCTCTTGGGGGTGGGGAAGCCCTTGGTTCAGGGCATCATTGGCAGAAGAACCTTCTAGGGAATGCAGCTGGGAAGAGAGAAAACACGAAAAATTAGAGGTTAGCACTTAGGGCTGAATATTTCTTAATAACACCATAAAGTAACACATTAACCAAGTCACCCAACTCATTTTGCCTTACGCTCACAAAGCATCTCACTGAGCTCTCTGGTTTTCCAGAAATGCTCCTTATGCCTCCCTCATCTGTTAGTACCAATGTACAACATCAAATTTACCATGTGGGATCCTGAAATTTAATTACCTGATACACAGATAATGAATGACATATTGTGGGTTGCTCTATGCAACTGGGGGACTTTGCAATCATTCCTTGTTTCATTTCAAAATGACTTCTCTCTTGTGCAGCTGGCTCCTTTTTATTCATGTTTAAACTGATAAATCTATGAATCTATGAACCTGCAGCTAAAGAAAAGCCTTGGCAATCCAGGGAGAAATCTCACTACCTTGATTTTGCTGCCTGGTTTTTTTTCCCTGCTATTATTGTTTCTTTTTGCATCTTGTATTTTCACCTTTGGGCATGTTTTCCACCCTACATTTCACCCCTGACAGGGCAGAAACCGTATAGCAGTAGCTGCCACCTTGCCTCATTCATCTCAGAAGGCTGAGGGTTAGGGTTTTGCAGTGAGGAAAGGAAAAGCAGAGAGAAAAGGGAAAAAATAGGGGAAAAAGCTCACCCAGCTGGGTTACAAGGCCAGAAAAGCAGCTCCTCTCTTTGTTGGGTATCACACATGCTGGAGTAACCCAGGGTGAGATGTGCCTCTACTGCAGCACAGATGTATGATTCAGTCCCTGAGTCATCCAGAACCAAAATCAAAGGTAGGGCAGGAAACAACCTCAGCTTCAACCCCTGATCAAAGAGGAACCTGTTCATTTGTAGGTCCAAATGAATAAATAATGCCAAAGAGGAATTCCCTGTGTCCCTGTGCGCTGAGCAGCAGTGGTGATGTGAGTTTGAGATGGGATGTGGCTGTGGAGGGTTCAGACAGTAAAATTGCCTCTGCTCTACCTGGAATCTTGTTTTTCGGCTGTGCTAAGGGTGCTGTGTGATGGCAGAGAATAACTGCAGTTAAAAAATACCAAAATCTGTTGGATACTTTTGAAAAAGCCTCTAGGAGGCAAAGGACCACTACTGAAACATTGCTAAGAACCACCCAGGGTTCCTAAAGCACCCCACAGTTGCTCAGTGACTGATATTGCCTCACAGAATGTTATTCTGCACTGTAAACAAGCACAAAAATCACTTAACTACTCAGTGACATGAAATTTTCGAAGAAATTTGCCAAAGTGATTAATGTTAATGTTCTTGTTCGGCAAATTGAATGAGATTTAATTGGCACAGCTGCTGAAACTCAATGCATTTGATTTGGCCTTGATTTACAAAATATGTTATCATCAGCCTCCTCCTTCTTTCACTGCAAACCTCCACAGCCTCTGCTAAGCATATTGCTCAGTGATTTACTTAAATGTTAGAGGGGTTTTTTTTCTCTGCTCAGTGAAACTTCTAAAAGGGGTCTTTAATGCGTGAATGCCTGTCCCAAAGGATTTGTTCTTCTTTTGTAACCACAAGAGGTTTAAATGTTAGTTTTCAATGTTTTTCTTATACTTTGTTACATTATACTCTTTCCACAGTATTTTGTCGTTTATTATTCTTAAAAACCCCCTTACCTTTGACTTTGGATAGAGAAAACGCTGCAGGACATGTGGTGCACCATGGTCCAGTCTCAACCCATGGACAACCCAAGAAAAAGGGGGTTTTAAAAACCTGCAAGAACAGCACTTCAGGTTTCAGAAGTCAGTCGAGTTACTTGTTACGTAAGTTGTTTTTAATAGCTGCATCTTCAACATAAAACATGCTTCTGTTTTTGAAAGCATATATGACATTGGGAGTAGCTTGGTTTGTCTAACACAAAATGAAAACAATATCTTTACAGTCTTAGTTAAAGAAAAAGAAAAGGTGGAAGCAGGTTACTTAAAGCAGGAGCACCTGCGTGATAACTTAACCTTAATTGTGGTCAATTGGTTGAAGCACTGGAGTTGGCTGCCTCACTTGTATCCATCCCTCCACCCTCTCCCCAGTCACCCTGTGCAGGGAGGCTTTGATCCCTGTTCTGGAATGTCTCACATTTTTTCTTTGCAAGAAATACCTTATACACCCAGAGGGTGCAAAAATATTGTCCTACGGGTGCAAACAGGGACTGGTTTCTGTGACAGCTGCTGTGGTAGAAACCATGGAAAGTGGTGTCGACTGCCAGGGGGATTTGTCAGAGCAGGTTCCAGAGGACATCGCACCCCTGTGGCCAGAGGAGTGAGTGAGGATGGAGCTGCAGGAGAAATGGCAGGCACAAAGCAGGCAGAGTTCTCAGCCGGGTGTCACACGGGGGGCTCACTTGGACAGAGGTGGTTACAGCCATTGGGGCATTTGGCAGGGGGTGGTGGTGGTGGTGTCTGTGCTAGGTCACAGGGAATTCTTGTGTTTTCTCCTTTGTGCTCCCTCTCTGCCTCTCTAATGTTCATGCTGTAAGAAGAAAAAATTCTGGGAACCCTCCTTAAGTGCAGGGAATATTCTCCTAGAAGAAGATGATGCACTGAGGATACAGCACCACAGCTTTCTCTTGGCTTCACCTGTGCTTGGAAATGGATATTTTCTTAAAAAGTTATTCTATGTTTAATGAGTTCCAGCATTTAATTTGTTTATGGCAAAATATTCCAGCCTCAGATGCTGCCTGAAGGAATGTGATGCTCCCCTGGCAATCCTGCTGGCAGTAGGATGCACTGGGGGGCTGGATGCAGGTTCAGGTGAGAGTCCTGGTTTGGCTCCCCCTGGGCTGTCCCAGCAGGGGTGATCTATCAGTGCCATCAGCCTGTTTGCTGATACAGGGCTCCTGAGAAGTACACGGTCCTGGGTCATACATCAAGTGATAGCTCTCCTTGATTCCTTTCCAGGATGTTATTTATTATGACTTTTTTTCTTTCTCTTTTTTACGCTTCAGCGCTCTCACTTTGTCCCCTGTGTGTGCACAGTGTCAATGACAACCAGTCCTGCAGCTGGTGTCCCCCATGCTGGTGACAAAGGGGACTCAGGGGTGATGTCCCTGCTCACAAATATCTCCTCAGCTGCTGCTGTAGCTCAGGGGACAAGTGTCAGCCTGGTGGTGCAGAGCCAGGCAGAGACTGGGGAGCACAGCCAAGAAGAAAGATCCTGTCTTCACAGATATACTGAGACAAAAGAGATTTATCAGGTTGTCATTTGTGAAGGGGAGAGAGGGAAGATAATTCCCATCTGGGTTGTGAAAAATGCCTCTTACCTGAAGACAAACTATTTTTTTTTCCTAGACTGAAGGTGGCATTGAGCTTTAAAAGTTAAAAAAGTATGTAGGTATTTTAAATTTGCTTAGAAAACAGCTGCAAACCCTCATCTCCAAGGAGACCTCAATTTGGGTAAAGGGAACTCCATGATTTTTTAGCACTATGTGCAAGAGAAAGACACTTCATTTATTGAAGTGGGGTTCCTCTCAAAAAAAAAAAAAGTGAGGAATCACTCAGCTTCCAGTGTCCTCTTGTCCAGGGGAAGTTTTGGTGTCTGTCTCAGTGACTTTAACATTGTGACTGTGATCTAAACAATTTCTCTTATGCAGCAACTACCTAAGAATAATTAACCCAAATTAATCCCTCTCTGTTTTCTGTGTGTTTTATAATGTCTGATTGCTATGTTTGATAGTTAATATGGCAAACAGTTTTTTCAGAAAAATGGAATTAGAAAGTCCTAAAAATGTATGTTAGAAAATAGTATCAGCTTTCTCCAGACTCAAGTATCAGATATAAAGGATTCTTTCTGCCCCAGCAGGTGCTTAACTAGTGATAATTCAGTTTTTGCCAGGTGTGTGGCTGGAGATATTAGATACAATCAGAGAGCTTCCCCATGAGATTCTCTATGTGCTTTATTATAATGCCTGTGTAATTTTTTCCCCCCTTTATCTAGTTAATTCTGCAGTTTCAAACGCGTGCAGCAATTTGAGTCAGCGCGGGGTAAATGTCTGTTTTCTCTGGTGCTGGCAGGGTGCAATCACCCCCAGGCTGTGGGAGCAATCACTCCAGAAAAATCTCTTTGAATTAGTGGCAATGGGAGGAAATAGGATGAGGAACCTGATGGGATTTGGCTCAGGGTGTGCTGTAGAGAGCACTGGACTCTGGGGGTCAGCACAACCAAATAAATGAGCATAAGCCTAGCTAGCAAGAGCCTTTTGTGACTCAGGGTGACTTCCTGAAAACAGTATTTGGGGAAAAAATAAAAACATTTTCTTCTCAAGCCGTGCAACTGCACGATTCCAGCACCTGTGTTGTATTTTGTATACAGACTGGGATGAAAAGTACTGTGACACAAATCCTTCCTGCTCTGCTCTTTAGAGTCATCATATCTGAGCCTCACATCTGATGGCATGCATGAAAAATAAGCTGCAGACAAGAAGCTGGGGTTTTTAAGGGCTGTTTCTTTTCTTTTAAGCCATGTACTCTGTCATCTCTTTTCTAGTAGGAGGTGCCTGAAGCTGCAGTGAGCTGAGCAACAGCTGATGTGTGGGGGAGCCTTTAAATTGTTCTTAGGGGCAAAGCCTGTGCACTTGGAGTTGCAGTCTTAATTAAGCTTTAATATTGGCTGCCTGTGAGCTCTTAGGGGTGTCATGAACTATTTTGTGAACTGCGTGGAAGACACTGAGGGGCTGCAGCATGTCCAGATAGGGGCAGGGTCTGGAGAACAAATGTGATGAGGAGCATCTGGGGTGGCTCAGACTGGGGAAAAGGAGGCTCAGGGGGGACCCTGTGGCTCTGCACAACTCCCTGGCAGGAGTGGACAGTCAGGTGGGGGTCCGGCTCTGGTCCCAGGGCACAAGGGACAGGATGACAGGAACAGCCTCAAGTTGTGCCAGAGAAGGTTTAGGTTGGATATCAGGGAAGAATTCTTCACAGAAAACACTGCCTAGCCTTGGCGCAAACTGCCCAGGGCAGTGGTGGAGTCACATCTCTGGGGGGATTTAAAAACAGTGCAGAGGTGGCACCTGGGGACATGATGTAGTGGTGGCCTGGAGGGTGCTGGGGTAACAGCTGGATGATCTTGGAGGGCTTCTCCAACCTAAACAACGTTATCATGTTTACCCCACTTTACAGTTTGATTCTTTGCTAATTCTAGTCTCCTCAAGAAACTCAAAGCAGGGATCATCTCTTACTGACAGAGGAAAAAAGAGGGAGGTTTAGGGTCTCTCTATAACTGGGACATGCCAAAGATGCCTGGAGAAATTTGGCTTTTTGCTTCCCATATAATGATTGAATCCTGCCAAAGCTGCTGATCCTTGAGTGCAGGTGGCGAGGAAGGATGAGTGGATGCTGCTTTCCAACAACTGAATTCTGGGATTCAAATCTAATGGAAACAACATGACATTGACATTACCTACATGACTACCTCAATGGCATTACCTTTACCTACAAGCTACTCAGCTCTGTAAATAGCATTTAGTAATTTCTGGATGTCAGAGTATGATTTGTTAAGCAGATACAGGTGGTTGCAGGGCAAACAATTACTCTTGGTAAAAATCAGAGCCCCTTATTTGTTTCACTCTGCCTCCTACCTCGAGGACTTTTTTATTCAAAACTCATGAAATAAGGCCCCGGAGGTTATTAGCATCTCCCTTTTCTATCATAACCCAGAAGTGGGCACTGCCTTGGAAGGCACTGATTGCCTGTGCTGTCACTGGCTTGTTGATGAACCAGAAAAGCTTCTATTAGTTTATGGAAATGAGACTTAGACTTAAACAAAAGCTTGACAACATGCCATGTTTTTAATTAGTTTTTTTGAAAAGATATGTGAGTTGGGACATGCATACGCCACCGGTTCTTAATGTGGCTGTTAAGGAGCAGGTCCTTGGTTCTGAAATCTATGTCTTTTTGCAGTGATCTCATTTTATAATTACCATTTAAACAAATCAGGCAGATTCCTTTAATTCTGCCCTTTATAGAAAATACCTTTGCAGTTGGTCTGTTTCTTTCAGTGAGAGATTATCTGGATTTGTTCACGAGCAAATGTAAAAGCAAATGGTAAAATCAAGATCAGTTAGTTGATTATTTGTACAGTTAGTTTTAGTACTAACTGAGCTCTTTCAATTAAATACTTTTCCTTGACATTTTTAATCTTATGAAGCTACAACAGATTCCCCAAATCTTGTGATATATGGATAGGATTATTAGTGGAACCTGGTCTCATTTGTGGCTTCTTGAGGGATTCACTAACATTTTAAAGACTTTTTCTTTCTTTTGTGTCAGGAAGCAGCTTTACATAGGCAAGTAAATGTGGAAAAAATGTAACCTACTCCATTGTCTGATCACCTTAAAATATCCCCTAAACTCAGTTCAATTTCAGTTTTGACAGATTAACAAATGACAGTTTGTTTCATCACCTTTGGTAAATCCAGCTGTAATTAACTGATATTTTAATGGTTCCTGACTGGTCACAGGCTTCAGTAAAACTGAATTTAATTTAATTTGTTGGGCACGATTCTGCGCTGGGGAAGTCCACAGCCAAGCCTGTGTTCTCATCCCTGCTGCAGCAGTGCCAGCCCACAATCCATCACTCACAAGTGTCATTAAGAGCTGGTCCAGAGCCCAGCTAAAAGCTGGGTAGAGATAGCAGGAGGCTTCACCAGCTCTCCATGTGACTGCAAATTTGCAAATAACTGGGAAGTCAGGATGATTGATTTATTTATTTATTCATTTAAAAGAAAAGGCACATTCCCTGTAGGAGTTGTGTCTGGCAGGCAATGTCACCTGGAGGTGTCTTTGCTGTGGCACTGAGGATCCTGTGCACACCAGCACAGCTCCCTCCTCCCTAACCCAGTTCAACACTGAACCCAGCCAGCCACGAGAAATTTCCCAAAGACACCAAGAAAGTGCTGGTTTGTAACATGGCAAATCTCTGAGGTTGGCTTTTTAAAGGGATCTGGAGGAAAAAAACCCAGCAGACACCTTTGAATTGCCAGATCCATGAGATGTTGAGGAGTTATTGATACTGAATTCTGCCTCTTGCAGAATTAAATATTTGAATAACCTTTGTTCTCTAAACCAGGTATTATAATCCTATAATAATAACCATCTCTCTTTCACCAAATATATTTTCCATCCTGTATCTGGGCTCTGATATCCAGAGAGACACTTCACCTGCTCTTCTAGCGCATCTCATATTTGTCCTGTTGAATGAAGCTGTCTGCAGCTTAAAAGTACAGAGAGATGTGCAGAGCATAAGCTGTACAAATGTTAGCACTTCAGTTTGAAGGCCTCTATTAAATTGGCCTACCTAAATTTGCATGTGTATTTACTCAATTCCTTTCTTTACCTAATATATTCAGCATGCCAGGGGAGTGTTTCTCTGTTTTACCTGCTGGCAGGGCATCTATATCACTTCCCACCTTGAAGTGATGCTGTATCAATCTCTACCTATTGCCAAAGATATTGATTTACTAAGAAGCTAAAATACTGTGTTTAGAGAATAAAATTGAATTTAGTAATCTCAAAAAAATAAAAAGTTCTGTACTTGATACCTTAGCTGTTCTGCCCACCATGCCTCTAGCTGGAACATATGCAACTCTTTATTGTTATAAGCCATGTACTTGTTCTTCTCAATGGTCACAGCACAGAAATGTTCTTTGTGGCAGTGATCTGGTTTGATGTGTTATGTTTATACGGGACATTTTTGTTCTGATGGTGCTATATGGAAGCTTTTATAAAACTGATACAGACTGAGACTCTTCAGTTTTATATTATAATTCTTGAAGGGCATCTGGAAGGGAGTGGGAGGGTGGGGGAATCTTGTCAAAACCATGCTCTGCAAGCAGGTACTACTCAGAGTTTTAAAAAAAATGGTATGGCACCCCATTTTGCTCAGTCATAGCTATAGTGAAAGATAATTTGGTGATCTTACCCTGGAAGGGTTGGATAGACTATGCCAGCCCTGACATGATGGCTTTGCTGTGTCTGAACTCATCACCTACATCACTTGGAGAGTTTCTCTGAGCTCATAACCTTGATGGCTGTTTCCATCCTTTGCTTCCATCTGTCTGTCTGAACTCCTGGCCACTTCCAAAGGGGTTTATTTAAAATGGAATTGGAATACAGAGGAATTATGTACAACCTGGCACTGCGAGACACTGGAAGAGTTATGGAATAACAAAGACAAGTTGCTTATGGAGCCCTGGCTAACAGAATTAACAAACTCAGCTACTGCCAGAAGTGTTTCAGCCAGTGGAACTCTTATCCCAGGGGCCAAGAAACCCCTATGGCAGCAGATCCCAGTTTCTCCAGCCATGCAGGAAGGAAGATGCTCACCCAGCCACCCTCTGGCAAAGCTCTTTCATGATCCATCTGTAGGCCATTCACTATGCTCAGCATGTACTGGAATTACAACTAAATAAGTACTAATATTAATGTAATTTAACTGTTAGCAGGGATTTAAAGGAAAAATTAATTTCTTGATCTTCATGGTGGAATATTGCTTCTTCAAACTCTTCAGCAAAGAATGGGGAACTCTGGCAAGATTCTAAATATTGCTAAATGCTGCCTTTAACCATGTCTTAGCAAACAGAGGATGAAATTAATGAATCTGATTATAATGAAGGTAGAACAAGATGAGTGTTGTGCCTAGAGGTTAATTATCAAGCCATTCAAGGGAGGCTGCCTTTACAAGATTAAGATTTGTGTGATAACATTATGTGTTGGTTTTGCACAGCCTGGTTTTTGGTAGCGGGAGGGCCAGAGAGGCTTCTGTGAGAAACTGCTAGAAGGTTCCACCATGTCAGGTAGAGCTGATCCCTGATGGCTCTGAGGATGGACATGCTGCTGGCCAAGGCTGGCACAGAGATTGGTAATTAGAGAGGCTGGTAATGCCTGTGTGATGACATATTTAAGAAGACAGTAAAAACAAAGTGGGACACAGTTTTTTTCTAGCCGGGGAAGAGGAGGATGTGAGGGAAACAACATGGACACACCAAGGTCAGTGGAGAAGGAGGGGGAAGAGCTGCTCCAGGCACCGGAGCTGATATTCCTCTGCAGGCTGTGGTGAAGACCGTGATGAAGCAGCTGTGCCCCTGCAGCCCATGGGAATCCACAGGGGATGCAGAGATCCACCCACAGCCCATAGAGATGTAGAAGGATACAGAGATCCACCTGCAGCCCGTGGAGATCCACGGGGGATGCAGAGATCCACCCGTGGCCCTTGGGGATCCATGGGGGATGCAGAGATCCACTCTCAGACCATGGGGATCCACGGGGGATGCAGAGATCTACCTGCAATGCCTGGGGGAGGTGCCCATGCCAGAGCGGGTGGATGCCTGGAGGAGGCTGTGACACAGTGGAAGACCTGGTGGAGAGAGGGGCCCTTGCTTCCAGGCTGGAGCAGCCTGTCCTTGGAGGCCTGCATCCTGTGGAAAGAGAGACCCATGCCACAGCAGTTTAGGGAGGACTGTGTGCCCGTGAGGGGAGCTCATGTTTGCAGCAGGTGCAGTATGGCTGCTGCTTGTGAGAGTGGAGCCATGCCAGAGAAGTTCATGGAGAACTGCTTCCTGTGGGAGGGTCTCCATGGCATAGCAGGGGAAGGACTCCTCTCCCAGAGCAGTGGAAGAAAACCTCAGTGATGAAGTGACCAAAACCCCCATGCCCTGTCTCCATGAGCTGTCAGTGGGATGGAGGGAGAGGCTGGGGGGAAACGGTGTTTTAAGGGTTTATTTTACTTCTCATTATCCTCCGCTGATTCTATTAGTAATAAATTCACTTTGCAACTAAAGTTGAGCCTGTTTTGCCCTTGGAGTGTTTTCTCCCAGTTCTTAACTCAGGAACCCTTTGTTTAATGTTTTTTCCCTCTCCTCTGCCCAGCTCACCAGGGGAGGGTGAGCAAGGGGCTCTCGTGGGTGCCTGGCGTTGGGCCAGTGTCACACCATGACATGTTGTTTGACTTTATATAAACCAAAATCCAATACTTAATAAAGGAACAACAAATTAAATCCTTCACAGAGCAGGTAGATTTAATTAGCTGTTTGTTGTTCAGAAAAGCCTGGCATTTCTGCAATCTGAAACACAAGAGAACTTGCTTGACATCCTTGGGCAAGGCAGGGTCTCACCAAGGCAGATGAATGGATGGTCTTTGGTGATACAGTCGCTGGTATGGGTACCCCAGCAGTGATGGGGAGCTGCAGGTTCTTCATCAGTAACTATGTGTGAGTTTTGGTGAAGCTGGAAAGTGGCTGATGAGCAACTGCACGCTGTGGAGGAAAGAGTTTGAGCAAGGGAGGTGGATCTGTGCCTGCTTTTCCTGGCCACTCCATCCCCCAGCTCACTTTCACAGCACAACATTCAAATTATGGTACCCTTCCCAGCACCAGTGGCCCTGGGGAAGGGCAGGGAGGATGGGGTGAGAGATGGAGAGAACTGTTTTGCCCAGAGGTAGGGTCTGCTCACACGTGGAGGGGAAGGAAGGGAGACCAGACCTCTATGAAACAGATGGGGTCAGTGCACAGAAAACATAGTTTAGTAAAATCTGTGGGAGTAGAAAAAATGCAAAAAAATGTGAGTAAAACATCTAGAAGTCAGTGAAACTCCTACAGGTGATAGAAGAAGAGACATGGAGTGTTGTGAGCTGTACTGGCTCTGAAAGAAGCCAAAGTAGAGCAGGAATGCAGATGTCTGAAAATGACTTTGCAAGAGGAAGACTCAGCAAATCAAAGGAAATTGAGTTGTTTACCATAAAAGATGGTGGTTATGGGAGTAGCAGCCTTGGTTTGGGCTGTCCATAGAAAAACTGTGGCTGCAGGGCTGGTAGCTCAGTTCTGAATGAGGCAGAAATCTGCAAGCAGTTTCAATTTCTGAAAGCTCACACTTCAACTGTTTTCAGTGCTGGAATAAGCAGATAGAGTTTAATAGAAATACAGTTCTGAGGGCTGGAGTCCTGAGGAGACATTCCTGGTCTGGAATAAAGTCACTGTTCCTGTAACACTGAGTTAGTCAAGGATTATTTTGGCCATTAAAGGAGACTGAAACCCTCGGGAAAAGGAGTTATTTTTCCACCACAAGATGGCATCATTTTTGCAGAGATAGGCTTGCAAAAGACTGGAGACAAGAGTGGATTTAAAATAAAAACAACATTTAAAAATTTATATCAGACTGGTATGAATGAAGTATTTGTCTCACAAGTGTCTCTTGGAAAACTGTGATACCTAAAAGTTTATTTTGGGTGCATAAAATGAAGGTCCCGCTGCTCAGATTAGCCAGTGCAGCTGCCAAGTGGGATCTTACTGGCATGAACAAAATTTTGCCAGCAAATGCTTTTCTGCTGTTTGTACACATCAGATCTAAGTGAGTTTATATTTCCCTCATAGGCCTCCTAAAGCCTATCAGTTATTTGCTGTAAGCTAGCAACAATATTTACCCTCATTTAAAACTCATCTAATGTGTTCTAAAGGTCTTTATTCCAGTTTGCTTACAGAAATCCTCATTTACATGTTCAATGCTTCATATGTGTATTTTCTAGTCCTTTTTCAGGGCTCTATTTTGACTCTGCGTGCCTCAAAGTTTTTTTGAAGTAAAATCCGTCTAAATACTTGTGTTGCCTCATAAATCCCTGATCAGCATCAGCTGGACTGTGATTTATATTAATTTAGATAATTTTGTAGCTGTTATTATAAATCCAGTAGTAATCTATCAGTAAGCTCAGAATATATTGGTACTATTGGTACTTCTTGGACTTCTCTGTTCAGAGTTTTGGTGATTTTTTTCATTTTATGTTACAAAAGATGTCAAAAATCATGTTCTGTACCACAAATCTGTGTTATTTTCTAAATAGAGGCTCTTTACAACATTCCAGGATGGCCACACTCCTCTAATAAGAGCTGAAAAAAAATCTCATTCATTTTCTTTCTTTTTTTTTTTTCTTCCTGATTTTGTCTTAAAAGCAACACTTCTCAAAGTGTCACACAGGAGACTGTAACTCACGGTGTCACAAGGTTATGTCAAAGCATTTGGAGATTTATCAAATGCCACCACAGGCTCTGCTTTGCCGTGTTTTACAACTTAGAGCTGCCAAAGGCTTATTTCTTCAACTGTGTGTGTTGCTTTGGCTTTCATAAAACTCTCAAGATTCAAGCTTTGTTTTCTTGTTTTTAGAAAAAGTCACAGGCTTTCATATGTGCTTGTGGTGGAGAGTGAATAGTCTTGGAGCCCTTCCACCACAAGCAATGTACAAAGCAATGCTGAGTCTCCATTCAGCTGCACAATAATGTTTACCTTCTTTTGTTCCTCTTGCAGTTCTCAAGTTATTCCTGAAGCATAAAGTGCCTTTGTAAGGGCTTCTGTGATGGTTGTGTTTGATCTTGCATGTACTTCTCACATGAAATTCAATGGGTGTTTGAGCCAGCAGGCTTCCAAACTTGGCCTGGGATTGTTGTTTATTACAGCATCTGGTCCCTTAAAAAGCAAACCCAAGAGATATTGCTTGACTTGATGTGTCTTTTTGGTGTGGCTGATCCTGGAGGGTTGAACAAGATCAGACTGAGGGAGAGAGAGGAAGAAGGGCTTTTTCAAAACTCTGTAACAATTAGACCTTGACCCCGCAATTAATTTCATCTTGATGGTCTCTGACAGAACTGCCAAATTAGCCCTTCAAAGTGACCAGGAGGTGGTTGTGTCCCCAGAGCAGCCCCAGGCTGCTAATGAAGGAAGTAATTAATTACCTTTGCACTGAGGAGCACTCCAGGGCTGAGGCACTGCAGGGATTTCATGCTGTTCTCAAGATGCTTCATCTCTTCACCATTTTGCACCAAAAATTGATGGAGCATCAAAGCAATGGCCATGTCTGTGCCTTGGAGAGTGCCTGCAGTAACCCTGGTCCTCTCCCCATGAGGATTTGATTAGCTGGCCCCTAACAGACACCATGGAGCAAAGGTGGCATCTGCATTTTCCTGTGTACATCACTTACTCCTGGTCATCCTGGGTCATTCCCAAATAGTGATGGCTTTGCCTCTCAGGCAGGCAGGGCAGGACTGTGCCATGCTGAGCAAAGCCAGGTTTTCCTGGCACAGGCTTGCTGCTGCAGCACAATATGGTTGGGGTGTTACTGTTTATTTTCCCCCTTTTCTAATGAACTTGGTGGGGGATTACAGGTGTGGTGGCTTTCTGTTAACCTGCAGCTGGGAATCCCCCATGGTCTCTCCTGAGTTTAAGTCTGCTGGTCAGGAGCAGACTTGAGAGAAGAAAATGTTCACTTCTGGTGTCCATTATGCTTCTTCCTGCAAGCAGAAATGTTCCTTTTAACTTTTTCTAACTCCCCAGGAGGTAGTTCTTTTGTCTTTTGATCTCAGAAATGTTTGGCAAGTCATGTTACCAGTCTTTTGTTTGAAATGTGCTGGAAATAGGTCTATTATTTTGCCTTCAATACAACCTTTCTTTCACAGATAATTTTAACTTCTTAATCATGTAGAGGTAGCATATCATTATACCATTTTCTGTCTACATGTCCACTTAATGATTTTTTACTCTTTCTGGTTTAAGACAATTCTTTATTAATCCTTCATCAAATTATTTTAAATATTTCTTTCCTCTACATTTTTAGAAATGTAGAGAAGAAAATAAAAAGGCAAATGATATAACTGCAAACCTGGTATATTTGGCATCAAAGCTCTTTGACAGAAAACCAGCAGGCCTAAAGAGCCTGGTGTATGAGGGCAAAGTCTCTAGCAACTCTGCACATGTTCTAGACACTGTTTGTGGTAGATTTTGCTTTATTTCTGCAGAAGTACTGTCCTTCTCCTTGGGCAGACTCATGTTTCATGGCATGATAACTCACTTAGGTTTTATTGTAATTCTTTACTAGTGGCTGTAGCAAAGACTGAGTGCAAAGCTCGTGCTCCTGACCCTGTCCTTGGCTGTACATGTCCCTCCTGGCTAAGAGGCACCTGATGGATAATGTCTTTGAAAATTTACCACTCATTTTTCTGACAGCATACAGTATATATTGCTACCTCCCAATCCCTTGTGCTGTTAAATATGTGTTCATATTAATGTCATTAATTTCCCATGTTGGAACTGTGGGTATGAGGCAGGGCAGGTAATTTGACTCTTCTCTCTCAACATTCAGCTTTTACTAATTTTTTAACTCCATTTGGATAGCTATACTCTCATACATAATGTATTCCTAAAAATGTATTGAAGTTTGAGCTGGCTGAACATGGTCCCCAGAGTTAGAATCAGTGCTATTTACAGCCAAATAATCTAGGGGTTACCTCTGTGTGGGAGATGCTGGGAATATTGGAATGAATTTCCTCCTGACTTGGAAAAGTGAAGCAGCACTTTAAAAATAATGGAAGGATTCCTGGAAGTGTTTCTGGGCTTCAGAGAAGGAAAAGAAGTGCTTCATCAAGCTTGAGCAATGCATTTGCAGCACAGTAATATACAGAGAAAGGAAAGAGGCACTGTGCCGAGGGAGGGGATCCAGGTACTGAGTCTAAACAGGTTGGGAGCTCAGATTTGAAACAAGAGGAACTGATGGAGTTGCTTATCTAGAAAGGAAATTAATACTGAATTAGATGGAATTCAAGGGATTTGAACCCAAATGTACTTAGAAGTTCAGCTGGATTTGGATAGAAGCTTCTGGGCTGGCACACGGTTCTGCAGGATCTGTTTGCACTGCAACCCTGTGTGCAGTGACCAGCAGCTGCTGCTGTTACAGTATGAGCAGTCCTTACAGTCATGTTAAGAATCAAAAAAGGCATAGGCCTCCTCTAAAGCCTCCACAGCCTGATGTTTCTGGGGAGGCACCATGTGAATGTGATGACCACTGATGCTGCTGGTACCTCTGCCTCCAAGAAGCTCCCTTGGAGTCTCCTTGAGGAAGTGGAGGAGAAGGATAAACAGATCCCTCTCTGTTAACCTTCCCTTGCACCCTGGGCTGCTGGAGATGGGGTTGCTGTGCTGGAATTGCTGTGATGTTTTTCTCTATTGTGAATGAGGAAAGAAAGCTTTTTCATCCAACGAAATTATCTTTCCTTGTTAATCAACAAGGGGATTGGCCAGTCTCTGAATTCTTGGAACTGACTTTAAAGAGAGAGATGTGCATATGTTTGTGATTATTTTACAACAGCATTATTTTATAATGGGATTGTTGGCAGAAGCTGTTATTGGGAGTTTTCCCTGTCTTAATTTAAATGGAGACTCATCAAATTAAATTGAACCAGAGAATGAGGCATTCTGAATTCAATATCCTTCCTCTCCTTCTTCCTCCTCTGCTCCCAGTCCCATACGTAATGTGAGTCTCAGAGTCCCTTGCCCAGCAGCCCTGCTCCAGACTTGACAGTTTTCTCTATTTGTGAGAACAAAAGCTGTAGTGAGCCTGGGCCAGTCCCCTCAGACTGGCAGCACACACAGAGCAGGCAACAGATGCTGGCATTTTTTGTAAACCCAAAACCTAATTATGCTTGGAGCAGTCCCACAAGTCTGGGGGAAAAAAAAACCAAAAAACCTCCAGTCTGATTTATGGATTCCAGTCATCACTGCTGGGTTTTAAAGCAGCAGAATATGTTTATGTTTTTTAGCAATGTTCCCTTCCCTCAACCTCAGGAAAACAGGCAGGAGTGAGCAGGGATGATGATGAGTTTGGTACCTTCCCACTGTAGGGCTGTGTGTTGGGGCCCTCCACATTGCCAGGGGGAAGCTGAATTCTCACTGGGGCATGAAACAGGGAACCTGGCATTTAGCAGACGTGCAGGTGTGGCCCCAACAGCTTCATTTAGTAAGTGTTTAGGGCTGATGAAGCTGCTTCCAGAGTGCTTTTAAGGATATCTGTCATATTACAATGTCAAAATCCAGTGTGACTCTACACAGCTTATTATTTTTGTCGTTTCAGAGTGGGTATTTCTTGTTTTCATCTATATTGAACAGATACTTTATTCTTATCACAGTACTAGCCCTGCAAGCATGGATAGCTGGAGAACCTTGACCCTTTTATGATCCAGGCTTCCAGAGACTCAGAGCCAAAAATACAAAAACTGCCTTTCACAAAAATATAAATTTTCACATAAATAGCATTTTTTTTTTTCCCATCAGGATAAGATTTGTGGATGCCTGAACCAGGAGAAAAACTACATAGAGGAGAGGCAAAGCATTTCCCAGAGCCTTGATAGAGCTCACTGGCTCTGATATGCCTCCAGTTCAACTAGACTAGCAGCCCACGGAAGCTTTTGGAAACCTTTTGTGTCTCTGCAGATCTCATTTTAGGTGCAAAAGAAATGCTTTGCCTGTGAAGACCAAAAAAAAAAAACCCACAAGCATTTTCTGTGTGCTCTGCTTGTGGATGATGGGGAGATGTTGTAGTCTGTCGATATGTTCATTTGAATTGTACTTGCAAAACAGATTAGCAGCAAGCAGAAAGTAAAACAGTGGCTTTGGGGTGTAGAGGAGGTGAAGGGCTGTGGAAACTGAGCTCCCAGGGATAGCTGAGAAGAGTCTCTGTGTGCTGGCAAGGTCTGAAACCCATCATGATGGTGTGCACATCTCCTCCAGCATAGGCTGGATCTGGAGGCCTGAAAGACAACGGCTTCTGAAATGAGAACTTTTGCCACAAACATCTCCTGTTCCTTTGGTAGTTTCAGGTCCTTGAGAGCTGATGTCACTCAGAAGATGTAACTGAGGCAGAGACTTGGATTTCAGAGGGTGTTGGCAGTTTCTAGAGGGCTGAGTTCTGACACTCCACACCGATTGTGAACCTGCTCCCTTGGCTCCTGTTTGCCCAGGAAAGCTCTGTGTGTGTGTATTTGTCTGTGGTGGTGCTGTGGTTTGGGTGACAGGGCTCTTTTGAAGCAAATCCTGTGGTTGTCCCACTTCCTGTGCCCTGGTTTGCATGGCAGAGCCATCTCTGAGTGCTCAGAGCAGGATCCCTTCAAACGAACCTGGCTGGTGGGAATATGCTCCAATCCTTCAGTGTGTTCAGAGAAGGGCTGCTCTGACACAAACCCCTGGAACATCTGTGGTTTGCCCATTGCCCAGCACCAGGGGTTCCACATTTCCCATCCCATCCCGTCCCATCCCCTCCCCTCCCAAACCATGCCATCCCATCTCCTCAAGCAGCCTCAGCTGTGGGAAAGCTGATGCTGAGACAATAGTTGGACAAAAGCACCATCAGTCTTTTTAGTACCCTGGCATGATTTGTTACAGCTGAGTCCTTCCAACAAATCCTGAAGATTTTCAGCAGCTATAAGCTTTTATAGCAAATCAGATCTTTCCATCTGGCTGACCAGTTATAAACACACATTTCTCAAGTTGCCCTGTTACACTGTGTTGGTATTAAAAAGAAAACTCACCACAAGCAGTGGAGTGCTCATCTGTGTCTGCTCTTGATGACTTGTGCGTCTTGCAAATGAACACAAATAACTGGGAAAATCAGTTTGCATGTGAAATCCCAAGGACAAAAACTTGAGAACAACAAACAAACAGGTTGGTATGGGGAAATGCTGAAGGAGGCTAAGCATGATCGCTGCTCTGAAAGAAGCATTCTAGAGCAATAAAGAGCTTATGGAATATTGATTGGGAGCAACCTGGATTTTAGAAGTGTCACCATCCACCAGTCTTGTCAGGGTGATGGGACTGACTTTCAGCATCTGTATTCAAAGTATTGATCTGGACCTTCAGTGTAAGCCTTCACCCAGGGATAAGCAGCAGTAATTAATTTTCCTAGTTTCTTCAGAATCTAGGTAATGTAAGAAATGTCTTATTGATTGTGATTTTGATAAGTTAAACCAGTGTTCTGTGTGCTGTGAACATAATGAGAAGGGTTTGCCACTGAGGTCTGCTGTGGGTGGTAGTGTGGTGTTATTGGGTGTGGGAAAATAGAAATACTCCACTTACTGCTCCCTCCCACTTGCTTGCTGACATTTTTATTGTTATTGTGCCTGTTGTGGGTATTTTGGATGGATTCCATGATCACAACTAGATAGGATGCAAAGTTTTTTGCCACTAAAATTTAGCAGCATATCTACAGTGCAGTCATAGCAGATTTAGGAGATCTCAACTCAAAAACAGATTTACAACTAAGTCCCATTCTGTTCCATCAAACTGTTAATTTCTCCAGTTTAAGGTATGGAAAGGATACAACTGTCTGTCTGATTGGTGCAGTGCAAATGGGGAAGAACCTGGATTTGGTTTGCTGTGGCTTGGCTGGTTTAATGCCTAATCTTTGGGTGATAGTTAATATTAACTTCTCCCCTAGCACATGTGTGATTTTGGAGCATTTGAAGTAGAGAACCTCTGAGGTCCTAATGCAATTTATTGGAAAAACATTATTTCCACAAGAGAGTGAAATCAACCGAAGGAACAATTCACATTTAAACCTCTGTCCTCCCCACCCGCACTCCACCCACCCTGTGTAAGAGGGAAGTCTGGAGGAATCCAAGCAAAATATGGCCTGGCAGTGTATGGCTTCTGGCTAATCTCCAGCAGCCATGTGTTAGGCTTCTCACCTGTAGGATATGAAATGCCAGAGGGTGACTGCCACATTTAACGTGGAATCTTTGATGAGGGAATTCACTGTGCATTCAACAACTCTTTCCATGGGACCTTTCAGGCTGCTTGGTATTTACGAGCTTTTTATAGTAAGTCAAATTTCTTCACCCATCTGCTTGTCTGCTTATGAAAATGCATCCCTCTGATGCACTTGTTACATTTCATTACTGTTAAATAAAATCAAGAGTCAACATACCTTGGCCACTGGCTTAGTCATCTGTGTCGGCTTTTGGTGAGGTGCATCTCCTATCAAAAGCACACAGATGTTCTGGGCATAAACATCACCCCCTGTTACAGCTTCCAGGTCTCTAATAACGAAATCAACTTCACTAATGATGAGTGTAAAGGTGATGCACACAAAACAACAACCACACTGGAAAGCTTTTCAAGTGGAAATGTGATGGATACATGATGCAGACGTTGTCTTTCATGAACAATTGCATTTCCCTTGATTACACTCTCTTGAGAGGGAAAACCAGAAAAGGAAGCTGATAGTAAACTTTTTTTTTTCCTGATTGCTTAAGTGCCCTTTGCAGGATAAGATGCAGTAAAAAACATTTGAGGGGAAATGTTAGTGAGAAATTTTCTCAGGCCGCAGATATTCTGTATATCAAGTCAATCTCATGCCTTAGCAACCATTTGCATTCTCTCTCCAGTGCTGCTGGCTTGGTCCACTCCTCATGGGGGGGAAGAGGAGCACAACAATCCTGATCTCGAGGATCAGTCTAAATAGCTTGCTGCAATTTTGTCTTGTTATCTTTAAAGTCTTAAAAATTAAGAATGTGTTTTATTGTGTTCTGTATAAACAGTCCCAGTGGGAAAGTTAATTAAAATAGCCAATGCATCATATCACCAATCATCTGAGTAGTGCTCAGTGCTCTCTTTTTTATGGCCTCCTGAACATAATTCAGGTTTTACAGATGCAGGTGCACACAGCCAGAGAGACTTGTAAGACGCTCTTAATTATAGGTTCATCACCTGTTAAAACACAACTATTATTAATTGCAAAGACGAAAATCTTGGGTTTAGCCCAATACTGTGCTAAAGAATAAGACACAATCAGTGAAACTGTGACTTAGATTAAATATTAAGCCCCCTTCCTTTTCCTTTTTCCTTTCTCTTTCCTTGTACTGAATTATTTTCAAGTTTCCAGGCCCACTTCCTTGAGGTTAAAGGGGCTCAATTCCATTTTGTTTTTCTTTCTGTACCTTTTCATCATCTTAATGGTTTTTCTTTTTATTTCCTTCCCTTTGCTGGCATTTCTTTTGCTGGTTGTGTCTAAAGTGGATTGTTAAGAACTGATATTTACAGCTTTTATATAGGCACCAATATCCACTCCCAACGGCTTCAAATCCCACTTTAGGTGAGCATGTTCTGCCTTCTTATGCTTCCTTGTTATCTTCTTTGGGAACAGTGTCCTCTTCACCCCAGCTGGCTTGCAGCAGTTTGGCTGCCACTGGTAAAGTCATTCCCGTGGGTATTTAATTTGGAAAGCATGGTGCTTTTCCTTCAGGGTGATGGGCAAGTAGAAGGGATACTGTGGAAATGCAAGATGGCACTGTGTATTCATCATATGGAAAAGTCTCTGTGCACGATCCAGTCTTTCAGGTGCTGTTGATAGGACACCAAGCTTTATTTAGCTGGCTTTATTATAAAGTTGTTACCCAAGGCTGTGGGCAGCAGATCACACCTTTAAATGAGACAGCACTAAAAGTCAGTACTGCAGTACAGAAATTTCCCCACCCTACCCACCTAAATCCCAATTTTTCCTTTAAATACCCTCCCATTTTACAATAATAACCAAACCTGAGGCCTCTTTATAATGCCACAGTCCTCCTCTGTGCTGCATTCTGGTACAGTAACTCTCTTTCTGCAGGGGGTATCTTAGCAGGCTATGACTGTGCTCTATCTGTTTATTTATAGGCTCAGGATTAATGTAGTGTGGATGAAAAACATGTTTACTTATAGGATTGTGACTAATGTAGTGTGTGCATTCTACATCAGTAAACATTAATGAATATTCCTCTGTGAGAGGCTGAATAAGCAACTGGATTGTGTGATTCCCACACAAAAAGGCTGGTGCTACAGCAGTGGCACAGGGTGATTCTGTCTCCATCACAGCAGGATGGAGCACTGGACCCATTAGAGAGGCCAGAAACTGATGTTCCTCTAATGAATAATGACTTGGGGTGCTGAAATGCTCATTGAGGTTAGCCAGGGGTGACATTAAACCTGTGGCATGGCACCAGTAGCACAGAATCCATTTTTTTCTTGTAAGTACTATTCAGATTAAATAACCGAATATTGAATATATTGACAAATAACTGAAATTGAGTGTTTGGGCACTGTGGCAGCAGCTATACCAGTCATTATGAAATGAGATAGAAAGCAGTGAAAGCTCTGACAGAAAGCTCTTAAACAGTGATAGCACAGCACCACCCCCAAGGTGTAACCCAGTCATTCCACCTCAGCCCAGTCCGTGCTGTATTTGCCCATTTGCAGCACACATGCAGAGCTGGTTCTCCCAAGCTTTGCAGCATCTTCCTTTTACACAGAAGTCTTGGCAACGCTGAAAAAAGAAATTATGAAATCTGGAGACCTGAATGGGAATTTGAATAAATCACCATAGAGCACAGCTGCATTTATCCCCTTGCATCAGAGCCAACAGCCACGATAAAGCAGGAAGGTCTCATCTGAAATGATGTCCCTTGCAGCTCAGCACCTCTGTTATCTCTGTGCAATGCAGATGCCTGTCCACGACTGGCACCCTGTGGCTTCCAGCCCTCAGCAAGAGCTGCTGTCTGAGCTATTCTTCAGCTTTCTTTTCCTCTGACAGCTCCCCTTACAGCTTTCCAGCCATCATACATGTTTGAATTCCTCAAGTAGTTTTGAGTGCAGCTCCTGCAAATTCATCTCAATGCAGGAGCATGGGCTGGTGCTGAAAACCCAGGACAGGCGCATGTGTTGTATTTGACAGATTAAACTGACATGCTTGTGGATCAAATATTGACTGAGGGAGCTCCACCAGACCCTCACTAGCTGAAATGGAGAAGCATATTTGGCTGTAGCTTGTATGTGATCTTGAGTATCATCTGCAGAGGGTCTGGCTGGCAGATGCAGCCTGGGATGGTGGGTGCATCCTTTTTGCACTCTCTTGAGGAGGCTTTAAGCCATACTTTGTTCTGGCCTCCCAGTTTGTGCCCTCATTGCTAAACCTCCCAGGTGTGAAATGAAGGAGCCTCCTCTGCAGCTCGTTCTCCTGACACTACCTAGATTGGGTGTTGTAAAGGGAACAGAATGTGCTGGGTAAATACTTACAGTCCCTGGTCACAATTTGGGAAAGAAGACAGAGAACTTCCTGCAAGCAACTTTATTAGATAACCTGCAAGAACAAAAGCTGCCAGCCAGGGACTGTGCTGCATTGGAGCCCCAAAAGGCTTCTTAGGGTTCTGTGCAATGTCACCATGCTTCGTTATCCCCACTAATACTTTATCAAGCAGCAGAAGAAAGTTTCCCTTTGAAGTTATACATTAGGAAATCAGCTTATTATAGCATTAAAATAGTGACAGTTTTGCTTGGGGGAAAGGGAAGTAGGCAGCCCAGCTATAAATACTGCATGGGAGTGATTAATAACTTCAGGAATAAGCAAGTGTTACAAACTAGAAATTTACTTGCTGTGGCCCCTAAAGCTGAACCTGCTACAGCTCTGATCTTGTTGGTTCATTCTTTCATCCTTTCTGAGCCTAATGCAAACCCTTGGGGGAGCACTTCAGGCCTAGACGGTGCCAAGTACTAAGGCACCATAAAAAGAACATTTTCAGAATGATGTGATGGACTAGTTGGGAATGTAGACAAAAACATACTGGGCTTAGACCTAACTTTTTCTATCAATTACCGTAATATGGCAAAACGTGTATATATCTTTATTGTATGGTTACAGATTGTCTGGGGGAAAAAAAGTCTCTTTTCTAGTGGACATGAAAGAAAGCACTTTGTCTGGTAAGTGTAATAAAAACTTGACCAGCACACTGTGCTGTAAAAAAGAAAAATGCTGTAAATGTGTCACTGCCTGTTATGTGGTTTATATGAGAGATTTGTAGCCATTGAGAGAGGATGCCCATAGGGAGGACACTGGGAATTTGGGAAAGGGGATTGTACTTACAGGGGTATTGGACAGAGAGATCCTGCTGTAATCCTTCCCATGAAGCACTTTTTTGAAATCTCTGTTATTAGTGGCAAGGCAGTACAATCTAAATACAGACCCATTTGGTCTACAGGGTTATCTCCCAGGATCAAAATAGGTCTCAGCATGACAGCTCAGCTGTAATCACAGAGAGGAAGCCCCCTTCCCTCTCTGGTGAGGGCAAATGCTGTCACTAACACTGGGCAAGGGTTTGACAGGTTTGCTGGAGTAAGGAGGAAAACATTTTAGAACCCTTTAATAAAAACTAGTTGTCCAAAAAGTGCTTTGCAGTGAAATCTCTTTTGATGGGTTTTGCTGAGAAGAAAACTTCATGCTGATCAGCTGATGGCAAGTTTAATTTAGTCTGGTGTTCCCTCAGGAGGCCTTGGCTGCCCCATTTCATTAATCCTCTGTGATTTGCTCATTTGGGAAGGACATTTTGTCACTGCTTTTTTAACTACATGTTTGCATAGCTGCTGGCATAACCCCGAGTGGATCTGTCAATAATGACTATTTCATAAACTGCTAACAACGATGAGTCCTGTGCAGACACTGGGAAGTGCTCACGTGTCTCAGACAGGAAACCTTTTCCTGTCAAAGTCTCCTGCCTCTTCTCTCAGCCCAGGTCAGCCCCCTGCTCTTCCTTCATGCCCCCAGTATTGTTAAGGGGAGAAAAAGAAACATCTTTATAGGAATTTCATGCATAACTTCAAAGGCCCTTAATGATTAGAGCTAAAATCTTAGCCTGTCTTATCTCTTGTTATATCTAGCTAATGTGTTATCCCTAACAAAATGAAGTAAACAAGGTAATTCTTTAAGTTAATAACTTCAGGAACCAATAATAATTCTAGATGCTGTGATTTACTTTCTGCTTTCAAATTTAGGTCAGTAAACTATGTCCCTTCAGCTCCTCTGATAGAAAATGGCCAGAAGATCCCCTTTGAAGTGATGGGCTTTTATGGCTTGTTATCTCTTAATAGTATTTATAATCTAATGGAGAATAATTTTCCAAATCTGTTTGAAATATTTTGAAGCTGCTTATCGTGATGTGGCATTATAATCCAGCACTAATTCACATTAGACAAGGTTTGGATTTCAATTTACAGTTGCAATACTTAAGTTTATTTAGCCAAACGATTGACATTGCTGTGGTGTTCATACAAACAAGGTGCGGTTACAGAACTCTCTTCCACATTTCCCTCACAGCTTTGGATCAATTTTCTAAATTAGGGACAAAGATGAGATTTGGGTTGTTTTAAAGTTTATAAATCCAGAGGGTTCTGAAGAAAAATAAGCCCCATAGTTTCTCGGTATCAAATCTGCCTCTATTGCTGCCTCCAACCCTGACAGAAAGAAGTAGCTTAACATCCCAGGCCTGCCTGGTGTGTTTACGGCCAATCTCGCCCTGGTGGTAACAAACCCAAGCTGGGAAAAGGTGGCAATGTGCAGATCCAGGAGGTGCATTTCCCAATGTGCCATTGGGCAGAGTTCAAAGTGGTTTCTTTTACCATTTCATCCTCTAAATTACTTGAACAGGATTCACTCATTCTCCTGGCATTTCTGTGCATATTGCACAAGTACCCTGCAGTACAAAACACAAATAAACATCAAAGCAGAGAAAATAATTCGACTTCCTCATCTTTTTGGATGTGCCTTTTAATTTTTTTTTAATATATATATAATTCCTGAAGTAGCCTGTGGCTGATATTAAAGTGCAAGCATTTGAAACAAAGTGACAGGGGGTTATCTTCCTGGAAAAAAAGGAAACTTTTAAAGTGATGTGATCAGATCCTGAAGACTGAAAAAAATATAATAGAAGAGAGGAGGCCTCCTTTCAACAGAAAAAGCCTGAGCTAAAAATAAAAATTTTCCTAGTTTTACTATTTTTTTGTCAGCTCTCTGCTGTGGGGCAGGACCTTGACAGTATCCCTGGGGAGCAGATGGATGAGAAGGAGAGCAAAAGTGCCTGTAGCTGTTCTGCTTCTCTTGACCTATCCATATCTCTGTTCTCTCCCTCTCTCACATGCTCTAATTTTGGGTGGTATCTCTATGTCCCACAAGCAGCTGCTGCAGCACTTGGGCAAGGTTCCTTATTTCAGGGTGTTCATGGTTTGGCAACTGGCAGCAATAGAATCCAAGGAAATATTTCTTCAAAGGGAGTGTTGGCAAGCAGCACTTCTGTGGAAACACCTTCACGCAGACTTGGATTTATACGGTGCTTTAAAAATAAATCATAAATGGAAAGTGGAAAATTATGTGCCCTTCTGTGCTGAGAGGGTGGGAGGGTTTGGAGCAGGGAGAAACACGGTGAAGCTATTCCAGCCTCCCCTCTGCCTAGGCTCACTGCTCACTAGCCTGCCTGCTCTTGCTCCTGACATTATTATAAAGAAGATTCGGGATGCACAGGGGTGGTTATTGTGTCAAATCAGCTTATTTGGGAATTGCTGAGAAAAATGGTCTTTTGGAAACTTTCTCCTAGGTGTTGATGCTGCTGTTTCATATCTGTGAAGCTGCCAAACAGCTGCTGAGGCTGCTTCTCAGCTTTGGGCACATTTGGCCTTTGTTTGTATTTCCTTGTCACCATTTAACTCCATGGATTCCATAGAATCATAGAATGGCTTGGGTTGGAAGGAATCTTAGAGATCAACTAGCTCCAATCCCCCCTCCCCTCCCATGGGCAGGGACATCACCCACTACCCTGGGTTGCTCAGGGCCCATCAAACCTGGCCGGCTCATTTTATAGCCAACTTTTCACTTTTGCTTTGTCTTCCAGGGTTGTGAGTGTGTGGAAACACCTGAGTGTCTGGGAAGCCCCTGTGCCTGTGTACCAGCACCTGCCATGCAGCTCTGGCTCCCTGCCAGCACATCCACCTCTCCTACTCCTTGTGTGAGCCCACAGCCTGTTCTAATGAAACCTTTTAATGCAGAGGGATGAACCCGGGAGTGACCCCGAGGTCTGTTAGCACTGGAGCACGGATGGGATGTGGCACCCTGTCATTCCCATCTGGCCCTGGATGCTCTAGAGTGGCTGGAGCAGGGAGCACAGCTCCTGCCCTCACACAGCCAAGGGAGGCACTAGTGCTGCTGCTTCAGCATCCTCTCCCTCCCTGGCTCCAGCTGCTGCTCAGGGGTGTGTGTTTGTCCATCACTCCTCATCATCAGTGGAATGACACCTTGGAAGTGTGTGGCTCTCCCACAGGCGTGCTTTGGGAAGATGAGCACCTCCAGGTGCTTGGTGGGAGCTGTGGGCTCCTCCTCACAGCCCCTTTTGCACTTGGTTGTCTTCTGCTGTGCTTTGGGCTCTGTTCTTCTGCTGCAGACCTGGCCCCAGGCTCTGCATCTCTGCTGGCTCACACGTATCATTCCCTTCAATCCAGGCACAGCTCCCAAGCAGCAGCAGCTTTGATATTTCCAGGCAAGAGTAGCACAGATTCATCTAACTCCAGGTGTTTCATTACTCCAATTGCACTGGGGAAATATAATGTTTAATGGCTTTGTGTCACTTGATCTAACAGGTCCCTCTTGGGCCATGTAACATGACCTATAGAAATAGTGTTGAATTTGCAGCCTGTTAAAGTTTTTCCTTGTCCTACCAGGACTTGCTCCTTCCCATTGCTCACCAGTTTGCAGCAGGTTCCACGGTGCTGCCCTGGTGGGGAGGATGGAGCCATTCTGGCAATATGAGCTACTGGCTCTCTCCTCCTCTCTGACTGTCAGATGAGACAGAGTAGAAAATTACATGTCTGCTTTCCACAAGCAGCTACAAGTCATTGAACTTCCACAAAAAACAACTTGTGATACACTGCTTTTCAGCTTGTCTTATTTGCTTGTTTACTCACTAATTTTTTTAGCTTCAGCAACTTGTAATGGAATATTGGCTATTAGCAGGAATTAGTAGGATTTGGCTGCTTAGCTTTCCAGAGTAGGCTCATTTGCTTCTGTATATGTTATGTGCAAATATAAAATCTGAATTTAAACAACCAAAAGTTCATCAAAAATATTGGCAGCGTATTCTGGTCATGAGGACCATTTTCCTTGTTCCTTCCCTACACCGTCAGGTACTTTGGAACCACACCTCCTTCAAAATAACCTTGATGTAATCTACCATTCTTGCTCTAGGTGTCCTTTGCTCCCTGTAATTACTAGATGTCTTGAGCCCTAGCATTTGTGGGGGATATAGTCAGAAGAATCCTCTGTGGTGTGTGCTGTTTGACGTTTCAAATGCCCAGTTCCTTCTCTCTGCCCTGAGTTCATTACTCCTGTGAAAGGCACTAACTATGACTTGAGACCAGCTCCTGCTGGCTCTACAGAGCTGAGAAGAGAGATTCACCTGGAGTGGGTGAGGATGGAGCAGTCTAAAGGCTGCTGGCTCCTCTGTCACTGGGTAGTGCCTGCCTGGGAAAGCCACTCCTCACAACTGAGGGAGGTTCTGCCTCTCTCTACCCTTAGCCCTGCAGTATCCTCCTTTTCTCTCCATAAATGTGTCCCCTTGTGCACCTTTTGAACAAGATATGTGGCATTACAGGTGCTGTCCAGTACAGGACTTTGGGTTCTGCCTCCATCCATAGCCCACCATAGCATGGGCACCTTTCACACTCTTCAGTTTCCATTTTGTACTACTGGGAACATGGCTTTGTTGTGAGCTTCTATTCCAAATGCACTGTGGAAACAATGATTTCAGGAACACAGAAACCATGATGGTTCTGTTAATCCTCATGCTATGCAGAATGCTGGTGGGTTCGGTTAGGAAAATTATGAAAACTGAGAAGAATGGTTCAGATAAAATGAAGGAATTCTCTTGGTTGCATTACATATTCTTCACAGCTCTGTATGCTGTTTATAGCAACATATTTGGCAATCCAGATTTTGAACACATTCACCTTGCAACTTTCAGATTTGGAGCTGGTAAAACAAGGGTATCTGCATGTCTGTGTGCAGCTGCACCTTGAGTGTTGAGATTGTGTTTGTGTGGGGGGTCCTTGATCTTTGTTTAAGGAAAAAAGCTTTTGGGTTTATTTTGGCTTTGTGCATGTCAAAGATCCCATTTCCTCTCTGACTTTGCAGTCTGTCAAACAAAGGTCTCATTTTATTGCTTCTGTAGTGGCAATAAAATTGGGACCACCACCTCTTGTTCTCTCCTCAGCTTTCCTCCTGGCGGTGTGTGCAGCTGAGCTGCAGTCAAGCAAAGGCATTTTTTTTGCAATGTTTTCCACCTGCTACAGAAATGTTTTCCACCTATTACAGACACGCTCCTCTGCTGCCTTTAATTCTGGCAGATTAAAGATTTCATACATTCTTAGGAGCACCTTTGCTATCAAAAGCAAAAGGGACTCATGGTTCTAAATCATTTAGAAGTGTAGAAAAATTCCATCCTGAATCAGATCTTGATTTTTCTAAGGCTGTGACAGTGGCATAAGTAAATAACAATGAAGACCTAGAAGAGATTAAAATGGAAAGAGGCTGTGCCAGCACCTGCCAAACAGATCTATGTGAAGAAAAGACAGTCTCTTCTCTATCATACATATCTTACTAAAAATTCCTACGCATTTTCTTCTTTGATAACAATAAACATTTTCACCCAATATAATTCTCAGGGTTGTGGTCTAGTTGTAAGCTTCAGACATTAATGAGATTCAGATCTGGTGCTGGGCTTCTCATCCAGTCTGTTATCAGCCATCACTCAAGCCTCTGATTTCTCTCTTGAATCAAAAATGTGCAGTCCCCTCTCCTCTCCTGCTTTCTTTTGGCACGCTCTGCACATTTCCTCTCATTTTCTGGCTCTCTTGAGCTTTAAGAGTATGCTGGGAAATAATAAGAGAAAAGATAAAGACTTGATTTAATACTTAGCAAATATTGGAAGGATGTTTGTACATGTGATTAGAATTTATTTGCTCTGTTCTTAGGTGGCAGAGGAGGGTTTGATGTAATAGCTGAGAACATACATGGCAGAAGTTGCTGAGGAAGGCTTTTCAATGGTGACAGCTATGAATTTAAAATTAGCAACTGCAAGTCACACCTGAAGAATCCTTTATGGAGTGGAGAGGGATTTCTCAGCAGTGTGGATACAGCTACAATCAATAGGCACAAATCCATGGCAGGCGGCTGCAAGGAATTTGAGGTGTGCCAGAAATTTCCAAGGAAATGCGACTGTGAGAGAGGTTTGGGAAAGGTAGAAGAGATTATCTAGAAAATTAAAAAGTTTCCTTCTTCTCTTAATTGGCATCAAGCCCTCAATCAAACCCCTTTTTTGTCTGGGGAGCAGTGAGTAGTCACAAAGGCACAAGGCTGAGTTCTGGTTTGGGCCAGTGGCTTCTGAAGCATCTCCTGGGCTCATGAGTGAGTGTGAGACAGGAAATCTGGAAATGCTGATCTGCTCTCATATCTGAACTGTAGTGTGGGGGTGTTACAAGAATGTTCTGAAGGAAAGACCTCATTAGTCCCCAATGAACAGAAGGCAAAGGCAATGAAGATAGGAAGGAAGACAAGGGCGAAGGGAACTGGGAAGAGAATAAAAACCAGGGTATTTAGAAGAAGAAGAAGAAGCAGAACAAGACCAAGAACAAGAACAGATCCCTCTTTGAACAGACAGCCTTGTAAGAAAGTGATATAAAAATAAACTTAATTTGCTTCCTAACATGACATTGCAGCAACATAAGGTTGGAATGAATCCTGAAATGGTTTATTGCAGGGAATATAGAGCAAAGCTCGATCAAACAGTTTGTGTATAAAGAATGAAAGAAGACATAGGAAAATGGAGTTGTATTGCAGAAAAAAGTCTGTTGCAGAAGGAAGATAGACTTGCAGTTCCAGTTCAGCAAAGTCTGTAAATGATGCTTTCATCTTTCTCTGCTGAACACGAGGGGAGTTTGTAATGAGCAGGCAGCAAAGAGGGTGCAGAGTCATACCTCAGACCAGCTGGAAACTGAGGAATTGGATGGAGAAAGGGACTGGGGATGCCCAAAGGACACAGCCACCCCTTGCTGGCTTCCCTTTGTACAAAGCAGCTGTGGCCCATGAGTCAGCTCCAGCACCTTCCAGGATGGGCACTTAGTGATTCCAAAGGGAAATGAGACCAGGTAACACTCCGCAGTCCTATAAATGGAAATACTGAAAACAAACCTAAATTGGGTATCAAATAAGAAACTCAACAGCTTTTAAACATGTTTTGTTATTTCTGGTTTTGATGGCAGTGAGAACAACAGAATCAGAGAAATTAATGGAACACATTTGAAGTGAGACATTATTGGCAAAGTACAGTGGGGTTTTTTTGTTGTTGTTTTTTTTGTTTGTTTGGTTTTTTTTTTTTGTGGGGGTTTTTTGTTTTTTTTTTTTTTTTTGTTTTTTTGTTTTTAAGAATTATGGATGGTAGGGAAAAACCAAAAGAAAGAGAAAGCATAGAAAGCCAAATGAACTGTCAGAGCTAAAAAGTGTCGTCATTCTGGAAGCAGCTGAAAAAAGTCAATAGAAGACAATTGACTTTAGATAAATTGTCAAAAAAGTCAGCACTTGAGGCTCAGAGAATGGCCTCTTGACAGTGGAAACTTATCATTTTCCTTGATAAAAGTCTGTTAAGATTATTAGAAATGCATTGATAAGAAGTTTATAGAGCAGCTTTGAAAATAAATGATGAAAGGAGGGTGACAAAGAGCAGCTCTGCCAGAGGTAGGAGAGCAAGTGTTCTGTAGCAGAACGACCTCTGCTAGAAAGGGAAAAATGGAAAGTAAGGATATTAAATACATTTTTCTTGATGTCTAATTTTTTATGATCCCAAAATACTTTGATATGGAATGCTGAAGAAATTTCTTATAAAATTGTAATTCCCTAAACCATAGTGACCACTGTCAAGGTTGAGAGGTACAAGTGACTGCTCTGATAGCAAGATTGCTTGTACCTCCAGAAGCTCATTCCATGATCCTTTCTTATAACAATGGATGTTTACTCATGGGAATCGTCCATTTGCTCTTTTCCATGAAAAACGTGGGGAGAAAACCAGATTTTTTACAATACTTTTATTCAAGCAGCCTGGGGTGCTGCAAGACTGAAACCCAGCAGCAGCAACATGGAGAAATCCTGGGTGACCCAGGTTTGTGAGGCTGTGAGTTGGGACACACAACAAACCAGAGCCCTCTTTAACCCTTCAGAAATCAATTCTGGGAGAATGCCCTTATGGATTCACTGCTCCTGCCCAGCAGTGCTGAAGGCAAGATGCTGATGCTGAAATGGTCCAGACATTTCTGTGGATGCTTTGAATCCATTGGGCTGAGGGAGGAAGGGTTGAAACAATTGGTCTGCTTTAAAAAGAAAGTCCAGAATTATGGGAAAGTTGTAATTACTCTCACCCCAGTGCCTGAGCTTGAGCAGCAGCAGGAAAGCCCCTTACAGACAGGTTCTTCTCATGCCATTTCTGAAATAGTAACTCAGAGAGACAGAGTGCTAGCCTGGGGGACTGCCTATGTCCATCACCTGCTGATTCCTGGGATCCACATTTCCTTGGCTTCCACTTCCTTGATGCCTTTAAAGGGGGCTGTGGAGTTTCCTCTGCACTTGTGTGAAGGAGATTTGCAGGCAGAGTGAAATACTGAGGTTGAAGGACTCTATCTTGATGTGATTTATTTAACTCATGAAAAATGTAAGAAGATTGAATTATATTGGCACCATATATCATACTGCTGGGTGAAAAATTAAGATATATTAGTGGAATTTAAGTGACTAGTTTATCACTGAATTTGCATTATGATTAGCCCAGCTGTCTCTGCAGTGTGGTCTGCCCTGGGCGTGGGCAAGAAAGCAGCAGGCAGGATGTCCAAGTGCTTCAGGAATTCCAGACCACAATAAAACACACAGAGGTGTGTGGCTATTATGGAGTCATGTCTTCATCTGCATTTTGATGATATCAGACTTCATAGACTGGCAGGAGAAAATTAAGGGGGAGGATTTGCACCAAGGATGAGGCATTAGTGAAACTCATAGGGTTTTGTTCAAGACCAAGGAACAAAAGTGAGGCCAATTGCAGGACAAAAGGAAATTAAAAGTGTGTTCTCTGAAGTACTGTAATTTGTCAGTACCAGCAGAAGGAGAAAGACAATTCCGCTGTCAGCAAGAGAAGAAAAATTCTTAAGAAACCACGAAGAATTTTGTTCATGCAAAGGTTTTTTGCTTATTAATAGAAATCAGGGAAGAAAAGCAAAGTAGTTAATTAAAATTGTAGTTAAGGTTATTTTCTAATCTTAATTTTCAGTTATATATTTTATTCTTTTTCTAAACACTTTCAAGTCCATCTCCTGAAGGGTAATAATATCAAATTAAAATAATCTGAATTGAATTGCATTCTAGGAGTATTCAGTACTTTTATACTAGAATTTTTGAGAAACACAGATTTTAATTCTCAATTTGAACCTTCAAAACCAAATGAAATTTGTAATTTAATAGCATAGTTTATTATCTTTATTAACTCTACTTTTGACCTCATCCCTTCTGCCATGTTTGAGTCAGTGGTTTCAATTTCAGGTTAAAATGCAGAGTAAAATGGTGTGTAAATGGCAGTGCCCATCAAAGCATGGCTGGATGGTGCTGGCCTTCCTCTCCCTGGGCTCCTCACAGGTGCTCACACTGCACAGCATTGAGAGTTCTTGAAAATGTCATGTAAGATGCAATTGCACAAATTACCAATTCAAAGGTTATGGATAGAAAAGTGCTGTCCAAGGGAAAACGACATCATGTTTAAAATCTAGACTGACTAAGTGGCTTAAGAGGGCAAAATTTAATTAAATGCCTGGAGCCAGCCTGAACTGTCAGGAATAAATCTAAATTAAATATGATTACAAAGTGATCTAATAGAATGAGATAAGTTATAAATAAATTAGACATAGCTTGTGCGACAGAAACAAATCAACAGAAAGTCCTTGGGTGTGTATCAATCCTGGTACATTTTTATGACACAAATCAAAATAGGATGAGAATTCCTGACTGTACAGCAGAAAGGAGCCTATAAACATGATTGACAAATCTGCCAACAAAAGTTGAGTCTGTGGGGGGTGGAAATGGATCATGCAGCAGTTTCTGTGTGACATGCTCTTGGTTGCTGAGAGGTTATGAATTATTACAAAAAGCCTGGGTTGCTGCTCTGCTTCTTTTAATAGCAGAAATGGTGGCAGATTTAAATGGAGAGCTCTTGATACAGAAATTAAATGCCATTCCCAGAGCACACTTAATGGTCTTACCTTACTTTCTGCCAGCAAAACCTGGCTTGTGATTGCAAAAATAAGCCAGGGAAATTATCTACTAAATTGGAATACTCTCCCTAGTTAATCCAGGTCACAATTAACAGAGTAATCCAAGGGTTTGATCATTGATAAAAAAAACATTTGTTGCACGATTCTGTGTTGCAAAAAGCAAACTGTAATTAATTTGTAGCTGTTGCTTGAGTCGAGCCAATAAATAAATTGAGGTTGGCCGCTTAGCAAATTGTATCAGCAAAAAGACAAACCAAATCAAAAGGCATCTCAACAGTGGCAAATATCAGTGTTTTAACAGCTGGCAAGAGCCAGCTCTTCCCCAATTAAAACAGCTTCAAAGAGAGTGCCTAGACTTCTATGACAAGAGAAGTAACCTTAGAAAAAAGAAATGTGTACAAACATGGCAAATCTTGTTGTTCAGCCTATTGCCCTCTGAATATTTAATTATGTGTGTTAATTATGATTTCTCTTGGCACAGTGACACACAGCAGGTTCAGGGGAGAGAAGCATGTAAAGAGCAGACCCAAGGGAAAAAGAGACAGTGTAAACAAATGTTTGAAATCTGACTAAATCAATGTGTTTTTTAAAGGAAAATGCGACCAAGAGTGTCAGGAGGCAGGTGAGGCTGCCTGTGGGATGAGGGAGTGCAACTGTCCCATTCTGGATGGCACAATGACAGAGTTTGGCGGTATCAGATCACTTACTCCTGAACAGATGCCAGGACCAAAAAACACCCAGCATTTTTGCTGAACTCCTCTTGGAAAGCTTTGAGGGAAGCCCAGGGCAAGGTAGCCTGGAGTGCTGTGTGCTTTGAAGTCATCCTTCCGTGGCAGGAGCTGCAGTGCTGTGGGGCTCCAGGCTGTCTTTGGTGGTGCCACGTGTGCTGTGCAATGGCAAAGAGGATCTTGTTCTCCACCTACAAAAGGAAATACAAGACATTCTGATATAAAGACTGCATCTGTTTCAAAGCTAGAAGTAAAAGAATAACCCCCTTTTTCTGGTCTGCAAGTGTCATATTGCTCATGGGAATGTTTACCATGGTGCTTGGGGCAGTGTAAGGTTGTGCTCTTTCCACCCCCAGCATCCACATTTGTGTGGCTGCTCAGCCTGGGCAGTACAGCACAGACACAGCTACACCCCACGTTTATCTCTATATTTCAGTGTAAGAGAGGTCAGATTTCTTATGAAATTGTGGTTCTTCTAGCCTGCATTTCATTAGCTGGACACAGAACCTACTGCAGAGACTGATGATCAGCAAAATAAGACTGTCAACTCCCCCTAAGCTGCCTCTTTCTTTTGGGTAAAAGCACAATGTTGCCTTTTATTTTCCAGCCCTTATCTTGCTTTTTTTAGTACAGTGTGAACTGATGCTGGCATGGAAAAACACGACAGTTCCCTGAATCAGCAGTCATAGGTTTTAGAATGAATAGGGCTTCTGTGGGAAATTTATTAGGTTTAGAAACAGAATTACAATGGTGGTGGATAAAGTAGAGAGGAATACAACCTTGAGGAAAGAAAATGAAGCAGTCTACTTCCCAGTTCTCTGCCTATTTTTCAAGCTGGCTCTGTAAAAACTCAAACAACTATTTCCCTACCATCCTTTTAATAATAACAATAATAATAATAATAACAATCATCATCATCATCATCATCATCATCATTACTATTATTTTTGAGATTTTTCTGCATTTTGCTCTGCCTCCCCCATGCCCTCAGCAATAGGGTGTGCTTATGGCAGTGCTGCAGAAACAATGTCTGTAGCTGCCTTTGATGGCAGAGGGAAATGAGACGAGCATTTTTAATTGGGAGTTGTAACTTGGTGTCTTCTGCAGAATGGGATGCAGGGGAGCAGACAATCAGCAATTGCTGTGCTGCTTCCCTTTCCTGCCTGGCATGGGACTTTGATCTCAGCAGGAAAAATGTCTTTTGAGAAAAGGCTTCACAAATCACACCCCTATCACATCAAGTAGGTTGTAGCCTCAGGACCTGAATTTGTCCAGTGAGTGTGACTTGATCTGTACTTTCCTTTCACAGCTGCTCGTATTTTAAACACCAGTCTCAGCTCTGGGTTGGTCAGGGCTGCTTTGCTGGGGGTTAAGCTCAGGCCATGTGGCTGTGTGTGACTGTGGGACATTGAGGAGGTGCAGGTGGAGGGGACAGACAGGACCGGCCCCAGGCACCGCTCCATGGGTGCAACCCTCTTGTGGGTGTAACCCTGTTCTCTCTGCCCTGTGGTACTGGGCAGAGCAAACACTTTCTGGCAGCTCCTTTCCCTGGGAAAGGCAGCCTTTTCCTCAGTACAGGTGTCCCTAGCTCGGCTGCAGTCTGAGTTCACGCCGCGGTGGCGTTGGGTGCGTTTGCTTGGAGGTGGGAGCTGTGTCTGGTGGGTGCTGGCAGAGACACAGCCTCTGCTCTGGGGCTGCTGGTTCTGGGCTGGCTTTAGGAGCTGGGGGAGCACATTTGCAGGGCTATTGGATTAAACCACATTTACATTAACACCCGAGGAGAGAAAATATGGAGCTGGCACAAATGCTGTCAATACGAACGACTGCAAAAAAACATTTGCCAAGCCACCACAGGGACCTTTTTATTGCTTTGGTATTGGAACCCCTTTGCCAGCCTTTTTTGTTAATGGTATCTATACAGGAAAAATGCAGTGCAAATACTCTGAGTCAGAGGTACAGCTGACTTTGCTGCCCTGCTTCATCTGAGGATTTGTCCTTGTCCACTAAGGTAGAGGGGACTTGCTCCTGGTCAAAAACTAGCAAAACACATTCATAGTTAAATAATAATAATTTCACATAATTCATGTGAAATGAATTTACTCACAAGACATTCTCACCATTTCAAGTAACTAATGTCATTGGTGAAGTTAATTCTCCTTAATTCACGCACAGAGAAAAGCCAGGATAAGTAATTGTCTGCTGTTGGCATCTTAATTTTGGAGCTCAGTGCAATATATTTGGTTGCTTGTTTCATGGATCTAATCATTGCTTTATTTGATATCCCTACCCTAGCTGGTATTCATTCTGTAGTTTCATTAAGAGCACAGGATATCAAGATAAATCGATCAGCCTTTTCTCTTCATCATGGGACAAGTTTTCTCCTGCAGGGGAGGGAGCTCTTTGTCACTTACTAAGCTCTGGCATCCCTTAGCTACTGTTTCATTGCACCTTGGGCTGCTGCTGAGCTGCCCTTGCATGGACTTGATGGTCTTGGGTTTAGAAGCTGCTAGACCTTGCAGAGCTGGTTTTATGAACTTGGCAATCTTGAAAGATCTTAGTCTTAAAAGTGTTCCAACCAAAAAAATTTCATTATTCTAAAGAGCTGCTGCACATGTTGTCAGAAAAAGCTGTAATGCTGCCCTGCTCCCCTAAAAGTGGTGTGCTCTGGTTGTGCCCCTGGCTGGGCAAGGGTCTGTGTGCCTGGTGCTGCAGGGAGGATGCTCAGCTCCTGCCATTGCCCAGCTCCTCGGGGCCATGCTGGGCTCAGGTGGGGGTGGGCACGATGCCCACATGGGCTGTGGCCACTGGCGTCACTCAGTGCTGGCCAAGGCTTGGCAACAACTGTAGCTTTGGACTTGATTTCCATTTTTATTAGTGCTGCACTTGGAAGAAATGAGAAAGTTAGTTATATCTGTGTTCACGTTCTGTCTCCATTGTTAGCCATGACCCAACATGCCACGTTTTGCTGTTGCAGCACCCAAGTGAAATTGCATTTCTTAATAGGGAAACTCAGCTACACAGAGTCTGCAAGGGGCTCTGCAGAGATGTAATAACTGCTTGTTCACCTGTCAAAGTGGAAAGGAAGTTTGGTTGTTGCTTTGAGCATAATTTTTGCTGCTTCTGTGCCATGTTAGACTTGGATTCAATATTCAATAAATCAGAATTCATGAAAAAGGCTGCTCCTTTTCATGGCATTAAATGGATTTTGAATACTGCACTGCACTGACAAAAATAGCACTGAAAGCAATGGTTGCACAGACTGCAGACCTTTAAACTGCATTTGAAAAGGACTTAAACGTATTCGAATATTTGTATATTTTCTTACCACTTCCTGCCCCACTCTCCCTCTCCCCGAAAAAAATAATGAATATGATTTCAAGTGTCCTGGGAAAGTTTCAGCATAAATATATGTAAATTTTAAACCTGTTTAAAGGGATATTGTCAAATGTGTTTCTTTAAATAGCTTCCAATGTTTGTTGTTTACTTCTCTTGTACAGTTTTTTAAAGTGCAGAAATAATCCTCCTTGACCCACTGAAGCCTCTTCCCATTTATCAAACATTGATTTTTGTGTGTTTCTACTAGAGCTTGAAATTAGCCGTACTGTGCTGGCAATTAAAATACAAATGATCATAGCAGCAGCCTTTGCATATGCAGATCACCTCATATAAACATCAAGACAGTGATCTGTAGGTGTTACATATAATTTGTGTTTCCACATAAAAACAGAGGGAAAATTGTTTAATACAATAAAATGTTCTCTTATTCAAAACCCACCTCCCCTCTGCCTGGAGAGAGACGAGGCTCCTCCTGGGATGGTCAGACCCTGGCTGGCAGCACTTTGGACCTGCATCTCCTGGTCCTGGAAAGGGGCTGGTGGATGCTGGGCTCCTGATGCTGTCACTCCATGTGGAGTTCCTGCTGTGTGCAGAGCAGAAAAACCTTTCACTTTCCAGCAAGAACATTTGTACCTGCCTTGCTTCTTTCCTGCTCTTGGCAGCACGAGAGACTCTGCTCTGGCCAGGCACGGTAAGTTTTGCTGGTTTCTAAGGCAACCATCACCAGCACATCCATCTGGACACATTCCAGGAGGCAGATGGAAATCAAACCCACACCCAAAACCTTCCTGCTTGTCCAGGTGTGAGTAACAGAAAATCAAGTAACAGTGTGCAGACACGCTTCTCTGTCACCCGAGCATCTTCAGCAGATGCTGCACACGTGTGCAATGGTGTCCTGAAGATGCTCAGGGCTGGAGGTGGAAATAAATATGCTGCAAATAGGAATTATCAGATAAAAAAACAAACCAAAATGAAGTTCTCAGGCACATGGACACCCAGATTGTTGCAATGCACTGGGTCACTCCTATCATCTCTGAGACCAGCACCCTCTCTGTAACTGGGAAAAATCCATGACGGGATGAGGGTCCATGGAAGTCCCATGGAAGCTGAGTTTTGTTGTTTGATTCCACTTTTTACAGGAGGCTGCAGATCTGGGGGTTCACAGCCTGTGTGCACCATCAAGGGTCATAGGAGATCATGAACTGTGTGAGAGTATGAAGTTTGAAATCAGTAGGTTGAAACTTGAAGAGTAATGTTTAAACAACGACTCTCACACTTGGACAGTAGAGGGTTTTAACTGACTTTAAGCTGAGGAGGTGTGATCCCTGGATTGGCTACTGGGTACCTTATGTTAGAGGAGCAAATAATTTCTTGTTCTTTTATCCAGGGTGCAGCAGAGGTGTGAAACACAAAGAGGGGAAACACAAAATCCTGCATTGCTTTGCTGAAGGTTTTAGGTGTGAGTCAGGTTGGGAATGATGTTCAGTCTGCTTTGGCAGCTGACTGCAGTGAGAAGCATTTATGTTTTGTGAACAAAAGCTTCAACGACCACATGGCCCCATTAAAAATGAAAAGAATTTGGTTTAATAAAGCAATCTTTATTCAAAATAGGTGAGCTAAGGTGACCTTCTGTTCTGATATTCCTTTAGGAAGAAAGTACTTGACTGCCTTTCACAGTGGGAGGCGTGCATGTATAAAGCTTCCCATGACTCTTACAATAGCATGCTTTGGGGGAGAAAAAAAAGGAAAGAAAAAAATCTGTTGGGTGTGAGTGGTTTGTTGATTTCTTAGGCAGGCAGTGAGTTTCTTAGGTGGCTGTAAGCAAGAAGCTTTACCCTTTTTCACGGTCTCTGTTGCTGGATGTGATGTGCCGTGAGGATGCTGGTGGTGGCAGCTTTGCACTGGGGCTGGGTCCGTGTCACTGGGGAAGGTCACTGGCTCCTCACCCAGGATCGATTGTACTGCTGTACCTTGAATAAAGGTTAAAGGAAAAGTTTTCTACCATATGAAGTGAGTATTGATTTCCTGAAGGCTACTGGGAATTACACTGTGGCTACACTTTCTTCTGCTGAGATAGTGTCACTTTTTTTCCCTTTTCATTTTTATTAAGGGCCACGATGTCTCTTTACTCAAGCTCTCTGCAGTCTTTAGTAGTTAAGTGGTTGGCTTTCTGGTTTTGTGAGGGATTGAAATGAGAGTATGATTTTAATATTCCCTGTTATACCACCCACTAGTTCTGTGTCTATAAAATTTCATTAACTTTAATGATACGATAAAGAAACTCTTAAGTGCAATAATGCAGTGATGATAGAAAGAGAGTAACTCGAAGCAACTCAGAGCCCTCCTGTTGTTCATGCACTCCATATGAGATCACGTCTTCAGTAATTCAGAAAGCAAATTTGCAAGATTGGCTTGATTCATGTTGGTACCTCACAGTGTCACAGGATGTGTGTGCAAACCTCCCTGTGCAGGAGTAAATTTGGCTTTCACTTGCTGTGGTGCCATGGCTTACCCTCTTCACTCCCAGCAGGATGCTTGTGATTCAAAACTTCTGCTTAACAGGGCACAACTGCTGACTTCTTTTCCAATACACGGTTTATTCAGCAGTCCAGGCAACTACAAAATTATTGCATGCTCTCAAATTCTACTTGCAGGGAAGGTTTTGTTGATACAGAAATTTAATACTTAATACAGCCTTGCCTTGAAATTGTCTGGCCCTGCACAAAACCACCCCAGCTGTCCTTTTACTGTGACCATTCTGTAAAGAAGATGATGGTTTGTAATTTATTTTTGCAATGGAATTACTCACTCTCTGTGAGTGGGGAGTACAATTTCGCAAGGATGATTTAATTTGTTTTCTTGTTTCAAGGACAGATATAATCCTATATTTACAAAGTAATTACATAGTCCTTAATGTATAATACTTAGTCCATGGAAGTCATTCATCATATAATTGAATGAATGGTTACCCTTTAAAATTTATTGTAACAGGTAAAAAGTCCTCCAAATTCGTGCAGTACTAAATACAAGTTTACCTAAATTGCAGGTGCTGGTTAAAGTGACCAAGAGTTATACTACATTATAATTATGTATTCTTTCCATTGCTTTTCTTTGAAATTAATTCAGGAGCATGAGTGTTTAACTAGACTTGGGGTTTTTTTTCCCATTCACCAGTATGCTGAGGAGGGTTATATCTGAAGCTGAGGATTAGAAAATAATAATTTTGCAACCACCTGAAGTGCCCATGTCACTCATATCTGTCCTGTAATGCCCAAAGCCTTTGCCAAGCATTTAGAGCATTCAAAATAATGATAATGATTTTTCATTCATTTAGGGAAAGAGTGGGAGAAAATAGAGAAGAGAAACTGAAGTGACCTTTTGTGGTAAGCAGAAATGTGCCAATATTGAAACACAATTATCTGAAGTGCCTGTGGGTACCAGCTTCCTGTTGATAACCCGTGGTGCTAATTACCTGCAAGAATTCAGGGCAGATATTTGTGACTTGAATTAATTGGCTCTCAGGAAAGACAGTGCCTGCAGAGGCTATAGAGAGAGAAAAAATACAGAATTTCAAGATGGAAAAGGTGCTTGTGATGACAGTGGGGCCTTTTGGTTCTGGTTTCCAGCACTCTCCTCTACATATGTGGTTGTGCCTCAGCCAGTCTGTGAGATGTGGTGTTTGATCCACGCCCCGTTAACCTTCCCAGTGATTAGAAATGTGATTTGGTAGCTTTTCCACCTCTTTGTTCCCCTATAGCCTTGGAAAGCTGTGGGGCAGAAGCAAGCTGGCCAGTTAATCAAAATACAATGTACTGAAAAGGTCAAAATAGTAGAGCAGACTCAATATATTTTTCCTAGAATGGGAGGCATTAATATTCTGTGTCTTTATAGACCACAGTGTAATGTCAAGGACTGCAACATCAGAGTAGAAAATAGAAAAAAGGCAATAGATTCCCCTGACAAAGATTTTAATTAGAGTGAATAATGATACAAAATTAACTAGTGGGTTTTTAACATGTCTCATTTTGGAAGATACATGGAGTTCTGTGAAGTGGCTCACAGGATATTTCGTTTTGCAAAAACCTGAGTGATTTGCATGGTGAATAAAGTCAGCAACTTTGCTTTTGGATAAAAAAGTGCTGAAATGCCCACTGATGGTCGTGAAGCCAGGACAGCATCACTTCTGGGGTACGAGGCGCCCGTGGCAATTCTCTGCCTAAGCCTTCCTGCTAATCTTCCATAGCTGAGTTAATTTGCGCATATCCTGGTGGAGAAGTAAATTGGTGTTACATTTTAAAAGGGATTAGGTGGGAATCAGGTTTTCCAAGGAGCTTGGTACCCACTAGGGTGTTAAAAAGCCAGCAAACTTTTGTGAGGGCTTGAGTCCTGCTGCCTTGAGCATCTGGCCATGGAGAGCCCCAGATGATGCATAATCCAGGGAATTTTGCAAAGTTAATCTTTACTGCCACACTGAAAAAGCAGCTCGGTTGCTTTCACATAGCTGCTGAGCCACTGAAAATGTGCTTTGAGCTTCAGAAAAGCTGTGCTACCCCCAGCTCAGCCCCTGTGAGGGCAGTTTGTATCCATACACAGCGGGAGCAGAACGAGGGCACCTAATTAGGGACCTCCATCTGCTTGGTTAATGCAACCTGAGCATCTCCTGATAGTCCCACAGTCATACACCAGCCAAAGCCAGGGCTGGGCTGAGGATGTGCTGACACAGTTGTTCTGACCTGTGATGATCCTAAAAAGGTGTGTTTTGGCCCCTGCTTCCCACTGAAACCCCTGTCCCCTTGCTGGGCGCAGCTGGACGAGCAGCACTCCGGCAGGCATTGACCTTTGCTTCTGCCCTGGTGACAGATGGTCCTTGCAGACATGTCAAAATGTGTTCTTTCTACTCCCTCTCTTCTTTTCAGGATGTCTTTTTATTGATTAGTCCAGGCAGGTAAATCAGAGCCTAAAGTAATTACCTTCTCTTTGTTTCATAAGGTCTCAGGGCCCAATATATTTTAATGGCTTTCCTCCCCTTTAATGGATATCAAATGACTCTTCATAACATCCATCATTTCTCCTCAGTGACCCTGTTGGCTGGTTACAGCTGGTTCAGACAATTCTGGGCAAACAGGCCTTTTAAAGATAATTAACATTCAAAAAGGTCAGTTACCCTTGCAGGCCTGCATGCTGATGTTCAGCTGTGAGTAAGAGAGTTTAGATATCCTTTATTATAAACACCCAATTGAAAACCCTAAGCACAGCCAAATCCATTTGTAATAATCCCACACGAGCCTGGCTTTTGCCTCACAGCATATGAATATTGAGCTTTTAAATTTTTCCAATTCCTTTTACCAGCAAAGGGTTCAGCTATATCAATTCCTATCAAATTTTTACAAATATCAGCTTCTCCTGCTGCCTCCTGCCTCCAACTCCAACACATCCCCAGAGAAATATTTGCATTTCTTCCTTCCCCAACAGCATTGATGAATGAACTTAGAGCTGTAGGAGCTCTAACCCAAAAATAAACCTTGTTTATCTCATCCTACCTCCATGCTCCTTTCTCCAGGAAAAACACTTTGGCCCTGAACATTTTTATATACTTATATACCTACATGTGCATATGGATATATAGGCATGAGAAGCATTAGATCTGTAAGATGACAGGTGCTCTCCTGAACTGGAACCATTGCAAGGGGAACTCTATGAGATCTTGTGATACAGAATGTCCAGCAGAACATATTTAATGAATTGCAAGGCCTGGAGATGTGATTAACTGGCAGGGTAGCTTTGCAGACACTGTCTATTCTGGCTGAAGGAAATGGCTTGGTCTTTTTATTTCTCGATGGGATTGAGACAGATAAGGATTTAACCCAAACTGCTGAGGTGAAAGAGTCCCAAGGCTGACTGTATGGACAAAGCAGCTTATCCAGAGAATAACTGCTTAAACAGTTATACATCTGACCCAAATAAAAGTGCCCATTAGGACCTGCAAATGGAAGCACTTTCTGAATGCATATCCTCCTACAAACTGACTTTTCTTTCTTGAGAAAGCTGTGTCTGAAAACAAATGGGTTTTTTTGCTCTTGCTGCAAGATAAGTTAATTAACTCTGAGCTTCTGTGCTTTATTATTCAGCATGTTTATCTGCCAGGTACTTGTCAAATCAGGCTGCTCTGTGTACAGGACAGCAAGGGGAAAATGTAATTGTTAGCAAGGGAGACGGGTTCTGGCCAGCACTTCAGTGTCAGCATGTCTGCTGTATCTTGGATTTTCTTACTTTTCAGCCTGTGCTTCTCTTTGCACAAAACTTTTCAGCTCTCAGCATTCTCCACCCAGGGCTTGCAGGCCTCAGCAGAGGCATCTTAGGAACAAGCAAATGTGGTGGAGGTGGTGGCTATACAAGGCCCAAGCAATCTGGTGATAGACAAATGGCCATTGTCATGATGGTTAATATCTAGGTTTCTGTTGGATGGTTAATGTGCAAGCTTACAGATGTATAAATGATAAAATGAAGGATTTAAAGGTTTTTGACCAAAACATAGCTTTTATCTCTTCTACTCTTATCCCTTCTCAGAGGACCCAGTCCTGGCCCCACCATGGGCACTGACACCCCCAACATGGCTTTGGGAACTCTTCCAGTGATTTGTAAAGAAGCTCTGTCTCTGCAGGAGCTGCCTGTCTGGTCACAGGAGGGCTCAGGGGGTTTGATTTTAGGGCATTCAGAGGATCTCAGCTCTTCTGAACACTGCAGTGAGGGCTGGTCATTTGAGAAAGCGATGTGGAATTCGCTATATTTCTCAGACTGAACAAGCCCATAAAACCATAAAATCTCAGCCTGTTTATGCAGACTGTCTTTATTTAGACTACAGCTACAGGTAATCAGTCAAAGCTGCTCCAATTGCACTCGTGACTTCAGGAAAGTCACTGCCAGCACCAGCCTGGACACTGTTGGACAATATGTTACAGCAGGGGTAGGTGTCAGTTCTCCTCTCCCATCACTGCTGATGGTTATTACTGTCTTCTGGAAGTCTCCCTCCCACTGATGGCTGATCAATGAGCTCAGCATCGCTCCAAAAGGAATTGTAGGTCAGTAGTAAAACTGCAACAATTAGTACGTTTGCCTTTTGCGCCAAGTATTTCAGCATACTTCTCCACCTCCTCCCCAAATAGTCTGGTTATTGAATTGTTACTTTTTTTTTGACACTAACAGATGGTTCCTAGTGGCTGGCATCTGCAATATTTGGGAACAGATTGATGAAATTGATAATGACCAGTTTCTGCAACAGATGGCTTATAGACAGTTTTCGGCGTAAACTGACAATGTTACATCTAAAGAGAAGTTTCCAATGAACCCACACATTACATCTATGATTACTACATTATTTAGACCCTGAAAAATGAATCTAAGCTTAGCATGAGCACTATGTAGTGTCTAAGACAAAGGTTAAGAAAGATTGATTAGATAATTAGCATTGCTTTATTAGCTTTTCACCACATCTGCACGATGTTTTTACATAAACATTCCCAGCCTAAAATTACAATGATGATGTTTTAATATTTATTATGTAGATAGGCGAGAACTCAATTTACTATATAAAATAAAGTTTTCTCAGATTTGCAAACCCCATCTGACAGAAAATGATACATAGAAAACAATAAACTTGCAAGAGTTTATTCCACCCAGGCCTGGTGGGGTAAAAGCACATTGACTGCAGTTATGGCTTTTCAAGCCTGCTCCCACTTGTGAGCAGAGCACTTTGCAATCTAGACAGGTCTGTAGGATGCTGTGGCTGCAGAATTGCAATTTTGTGCTGCTCCTCTGCAGGAACCTGCAGGGATCTGCAGGGTTCTCCACAGCCCTTCACAACAGCTGTGGTGAGTGTCCTCCCCTGTGTGGATAGCAAATGTAAGAATATCCTTGTGGTGTGTGGTGATAGCACTTTGACAAGGGATTTTGTGTCTTCCAGGTTTGCAGCCCCTCGGCAGCTGAAGGTATCTGAGCTGTCTCCTGGTGCTTGCTCTGACATCCCTGCGCAGTGCTGGGCCAGGCTGGGAGCGGTGCTGGGTCTGATGCTGTCACTGCACGTCCTGTGCCAGAGCAAAAAAGCACTCAGGCTGTTGGCTCAGAGAGACCGCAAAGCAGGGTTCAGAGACCCTAAAGCAGGGTTCAGAAACCCCAAAGCAGGGCTGAAGGCAGAGGAGTGCTGCTGTGCTGCTGGGCAGTGCTCCATGGCTCCATGTGCTTGGGCTCTGATCTTACCAGGGTCTGCAATGCTTCAAGGGAGACATGCAGGAGGATGGGAATGCCCAGCACACCTTTACTTCTGTTGAGTATTTTTTTTCACATCTGATGCATTGCTTTATTCTCTGCAAAACTGCGGAGGCCTTTGAAATCCTCCCTGCATGATGTTGCCAATCATTCCAAACAACCTCCTGGAGATGCTTTACAGCGAGAGCACACCTCTGTGGCTCTTCTTCAGAGCTGGAGCACTTTTGCTTCATCCAAGCACTGAAGGGTTATGGTCCCTCTCTAGTGAAGCCCAGGGCATGGCCCCAGTGTGTTGGTGACCTTTGAGTTGTCAGTGTCTCTGGAGTAAAGGCTGCAGCAGCTGCAGGTTCATCCATTGCAGGCTCTCAGCCCATCAGGAACCCCTAAGGGACATTGAACAAGAGTTGTGTGAGGACTTGGCCTTGCTTGGCACTGGGTTTTCTTACCTTGATCAAGGACTCTTGACACTCTGAAACAAATTATTCAAAGCTTTTCTGGACACCTTAATTTGTGCCAAAGCTCTCAGAGGTAAGGTGTGCTGGAGCTGTGAGATGGGCACTGAAGATGTATGGGGTGCACTCATAAATTCACCTGCCTAAAAATGACCTGCTGGGGTTATTTACCTTGGGTAGACAGTGCAGGGACAGCTCTCCAGAAGAAGTGTATTTCCCTCTTTACTGGAAAAGCTGTAAATTGCTGGGTTGTTTTTCTAGCAGTGAGAGAAGAGAGGTATCACAGAGGGCACCACTACATGAGGAATTCAGCTTTTTGTTGGTACAATTGGCATCATGGGACAGTTTTGTTTGTTTCCAGCAAAGGTATTTTTAAATCCAGGCACTCTTCCTGTAGACAAAGCTGGAACAGTTTAACTAAAATGAGTGTATAAACAAAGAAAACTGGAGCAAAACCCCTTAGGGAATAGCAGTTCAACTGAAAATAGTTCTCTGGTTGACTTAAACAAACGAACTTTAAAACTGGGCTGCATTAATTTAATCTGGAATTGCATGTTTTGTTGGGGGTCTTATAATGCAGAAGTGCAGTTAGGTGAGCTCTCTGAGTCTCTGCCCTGCAGAACTGCATGTCTCTACTATTTCCCTCAGTAGCTCTTTTTTTAAAAATTTTTTTCCTTCTTATTTTACTTCCTTTAAAAAAAAAAGTGGTTTGTTTAAAACTGCTGCAGGAGTGCAGGTGGCTATGGACAGTGCCAGGGTCTCACAGGAGTAACAGCTTCAATCAGCTTCACCTTTTTTTCTGAGTGGCAATTTCTCAGAGCTTTTTGTAAAATATTCCAGCTCTGGTTCTGATACAGACCTTGTGATTGACATGAAATTTTCATTGGGTTTGAGTAAATGTGGCTTTTGGATAACCTGGAATTGCATTGGTAAACACAGAACTGAATTTGGCTGCAACTATTTGCATCTAGTATCAGATAGTGGAAAATAGTGTCCACAAAATCGAAGTGCAACATTAAAATTCTTCAAGCTCTTTAATCCTTTTTGTTCTTATTTTCTTTCTCTGATATGAGGTTCCTCAGATGTGGAAAAACAGCACCCATGTGCAATACAAATGTATGCAAACAGTGAGGTTAGTTTATTTACATAAATGCTGTTTTCCCTGCCTTCCTGAGATTATTTTTGGAGCAAATCACTGTTGCTTGAATGTGCAGAGCTTATAATGACTCAAAAGCTATTATGGCTTCTGCTCTGAGGGATGATCAGCTTCTGTAGCAATGCCCAGAGAAATGTTCTGCTTCCTAATTGTTGCTCAAGTCAGCTAATTTGCTTTTTTCCCAGTGTCAGGTGAAATGAGGCATTCCTGCTTTTGTTTTTATTTATCTGGGTTGCCTGGAGCAGGCAGAGTGAGGAGCATGGTTGGTGTGAGGGAAGGGACCTGCAGCCCTTCTCAGCTCAGGAATCTCCTCGGCACCTCTGCCCCAGCACTGGGTGTCCCCTCCATGGGGAGAAAGGCTGGAGGCATTTTTGTCCCTGCTGTTTGGGACACTGCCTGATGTCAGCCTGGGTTTGGGCCTGGAGGCCCCTTCAGGTCTGGGTCCATCCTGAGAATGAGAAGGTTCCATCCTGGGACTGTCTGAGTTAATTGCTGTTGCTTTGCTCTCTCGGGGATTCTGACTTCCCACACCCTCAGGAAAGTGTTTTCAGCACCCATCAGCTCTTGGTGGAGTTGGCTGGGACCTGTCCCTGGTACAAAAGATAAATCTTTTCCCAATCTATCATTTTTTGATCATGATTTAAGGAAGCCTTGATTTATTTCAGCTACCCCAGTTCTCAGTGTCTCCTTGTTATTGACCAGCACAGCCATTCTGATGAGATATCCCACATGATCACATTACGAGGCAGCTTATTCTCTGGTTTGATAAAAGAAAAATAATTCAACACAAGGATGAACTGAAAACCAGCTAAGACACTGAGAGTATTTTTTTTGTCACTTGTAAAAACTGGAGGAGATGTGTGGGATTTTACACTGTGCATGAGCCAATGATCTAATGTCATCTTTGCAGTACAGGATTAAACACTGACTCAGGTGTTCTTCCCATATTCTAAGTACCAGATTCTTCTTTCTGTCCTTATCAGATGACAGGCTCCCAAGCTGGCAAGCTCATGCCCAGAGGCAACGGGAAACTTGGCTTGATTTTCAGGAAGAATGAGAGAACTTCTGTCAGTAATCACCTCCTGCTGTAGAAATAAAGCCAGAAAAAAAATGGTTTGCCTGGAGCATCACTGATGGTTATAATAGTTTTGCACAGCTGGGTTTTTGAAAGAAAATATATAGAGGAAAAAAAGGTTCATTTCAGGAAAATGTCACAAATAAGATATTGGCTAAAAACTGTGGTTTATGCCCAGTGTTTCTGGGCACTTTTTAGGTTGTCAGGTGGCCCCAGATCAACAGAAAATAGCCCAAAGATAAAACACTGAGAGATTCAGGTGAGGTTTTGGGTGGGTGCTCTCTCTCTCACATGCTCACACTCACATCCATGTTCACGCAGTATTAAAGGAGGTTTGAACCCCAGTAAAATATCAGCAAGAAAGAGCATAAAGTCTGTCTGACACAGAAGAAATTTGGGCTTATATAAAAAAAAACAAACTTGAGGCATGCTGCTGGAATGAATATTGAGCTGTGTTCTGGATTCCTAATAGCCACCTTAAAAAAGGATATATTAGACGGGCAGCCAGTTCCTATTATTTTTAGAAGATTTCATGGTCTGCTTTCAGGCTATTGCAATGAATAACCAAAATAAAATATTCATTCTATTTTCCTATTTGCTTTTTCTAACCTACTGGGTCCCCAGAGCACTGTGGAATTGAAGTGCATCTCTGATTGATAGCAGTGAGAAAGCAACTGTAAGTCAGTTTTAAATTGTTCTAAGTGCAAGATTTATAATTTAAAAAAAAATATAGGTAAGGAGCATTGTTTCTTGTTAGAGAAGGAATTTATGGGTTTAATGTGTCAACAGCAAGGAGCAGCCCAGAGAAACAGAGCAGGTCTCAACAGAAAGTTCACTTAGGTTTGGCTGCAGGCTGAGGTTCCAGGCAGACCTTGGTCAGGCTTGGCAAAGCCACATTGGAAGAACTTGCAAAACAAAGGGTTTTAGGGACAAATTTCTTTTGGGAAAAGCCACCATTGTACAGCATATTTTACTGGAGCAGCTGCTCCAGCAGAAGTTTGAGAGCCATTGAAAAAGAGACAGCTTTTCTGTGTTTATGAGCTGATTTCTTTCCACCTTTCTCTTGGTCAGGGTAGGTACCAGATATTTCCTGGTACTTTTATTCCCATAGAAAATGTGTTCACATCCAGAGTCAAAAGAACTTAGGTAATAACAAATTATTCTGGTAATTCTGACTTCTGTTTTCCAGACCCTGCTGGCATACAGCTTCTGAAGGGGCAATAAAAAAAGTCTCCTTTCCCTCTCCAGTGCCTGTGACAAGCATAATCAATAAATGCTATTGGCTGCACTTCCAGTGTCTCAGAAAGGGATTTGCTTTAGATCTAGTAGGGCAGTGGAACTTAATTAGCAATTGATTATTAAAGGAGTTCACTGATGAATAACAGCAATTTTATATGTGTAACTTTATCTAGATATAAAACGTGATTCACAAGCACTGATGGATTTTAAAGTCCTTGCTGGAACACAGTGTAGTTTTCAGGGCTCTCCTTGCTGAGCACCCTGGTCACTGTTTGCCACTGGCTGATGTGTGACCTCCTGTGAGGGTCAGAGGGACCTTGCAGGGACAGGTCCTGGCTGGAAGGGTCACAGCAGGGCTCTGGGATGGGTTTTCTGGCAAGGGCTTCCCACGTGTCCTCAGCACCAGTGCACTGTGCACAGGGGCTTGGGGGCAGTGAACAAACTGGCACGTAAAAACTGCCCTTCAGATGTGGAACAGTGCAAATGCTGAGTTTGGGACAGATAAATAAGGCTTCTCTGGCTGCAGCTGAGCAATAGCTGTGCTGTGGTTTTGCTCCACAAAACTCAGTCCTCTCCATCCTCCCCCCAGGCAGGATGAAAACATGGGTGAGCACCCCAGAACCAGCACCCTGGTGCTCGTGCCTGCCCTTGTGAAGGTTATGTGGGGTCATCCATACCTTTTGTGCCCTTCATCCTCCTCTGCTCCCCATGTCCTGGCTCATCCTCTGGCCAAGGGCTGCTCTGGTCTGCCCCCCTTTTCTGCCTCCGCTTGTGTCATGGTTTTATTTGGTTTATGTATATATATATTTTACTGGTTTGTCTCCATCATTTTGTCTCATGGGGACTGCATTTAGTACCATCTTACTCCTTTCTTTTTACGGTCCCTACATCAAAATTGCTCAGTATATCACCAAATACCATCCTGTCACTCTCTCCCATACCCATTTACTGCTGCTGTTGTTTGAGGCTGCAGCTCTGTGTAAACAAGGAGCTGTATAAATTACCCAGAGGCCTCAGTTCACCTCCCATCACCCACTGGCCATGAGGCAAGTCATGCTTTCCCTGGACATGAAATGGTCTTTTCCCATCATGGGCTGTAGGATAATAAAAGAGTTGCTTACAACAGAGTAGGCCTAAGGTGACAGAAAACCAGGAGTGATTTACCCACTCTATCTACTTTTATTTATAACTTGTGGCTTCTCTTCTAAGGGAAAAAAAAAAAAGGGTGTTTTGACCTTCCATTTCTGGATTATGGAGCAGAGGGTCAAACTTGAGTCTTTGACTTGATGGTCCTATGACCTGAAATAATGTGACAAGGGGAGCAAAATGACAAATTACCCTTTAAAATGTGTGCAGGTGTCATTGGGAGTAAATTGGGCACAGAAATTGATTTCATGGTATTTGCCTCCTATGTTGAGGTAAAGCCTGAGCAACTTATTCAGATTTTCAGTAATTTGGGGTACCTACATTTCTTCCCAGACTTGCAAAGTGTATTTTGCATGCAACAGCCTCAGTTGCTGGGAATTAACACGCAGTTACTGTCTCAACCAGCAGCATTAGCAAAACAGGACCAAAAAAAATGGGTATTTACCATCCAGGCTTACAACTTGTATCATTGTGCACATTTTCAAAGAAATCAAAGATTCAAGGTCAGGTTGGATGGGGCCCTGAGCAACCTGTTTTTGTTGGAGATGTCTCTGCTCATTGCAGGGGCTTTGGACTAGATGACCCTAAATGTTCCTTCCAACCCAAACTATCCTGTAATTCCATTCCTCATCTTCTGAAAAAAAGCACCAATTAACAGCAACAGGGGCTCTGTATCAGCAAGCTCTCACTACAGGCTGATGGTGTTGTACCTTCCTGAAGGAACATCACTGCTGGTGCAGGGTGGTGGGACCATGTCCTGCTCAGTAAAGCCTCTCGTGCTGCTTTGGATGTGCCTGCAACAGGATCTCCTGGGCTGTTCCTTGTTTTACTCAAGGAGATTCTGCATTTCCATGTCCTGCATGGGCAGAGCTAAGCAGTTTTCCCAGTGCTGATGACAATCCTGCCAGTTAACTGTGCTCCCACATCCCAAATAGATCTGCCTGGAGCATGGGAAAGAGCCTGGAGCTGTGTCCCAGCATGGACATGTGAGGTGGGGGCAGCTAAGGAGGAAATGGAGATAAGTAAAGCAGCTGCATTACCATGGGGGCTGCTAATCCTGTGAGCCTTAGATAAACAAAGCTAATACCTTAATTTCCAAAACTATGTATTTTCCCTCTTTTCATCTCAAAACTATAAATATTTAAATTGATTCTGAGATCCTGGAAAACTGAAGTCATCATCAATCACAGACTTCCTCTGCTTGCCTACCCAGCAAGTGATACTGAAGAAAAGGACATTAGCACTTTTCTGTTTGGTTGCCTCCAAGTAGGCGAATGTTTGTGCTGGGGTGGGATGGCAATCACAGCAGACCAGCAGCTTCAATATCCAGGCTCTCTATGGAAAGCAGCAGAACTCCCTTTGCAGAATTTGAATTTGAAAGAATTTACTGCGGCAAATGTATCTATGAAAGAGATCTTCTTAAGTGGATAAAAATAGTTCATATATCCTTAAATGGTAGAGGGTGTTTTCACTTGTTAAATAGTGTTTCCTGTTTTCAATAATTTAAGTGGATTTTCATCACACAAAGTGGATCCTGAAAAAACCCAACACTCACATTATGAATTTATCTCTGCAACCATAAGAAAATCTTTATTACTTCTCAGTTTAACACATCAGGTTCAAACAGCTACTTAGCATGACAAGGATAAATCTGTGTTCGGTAGTCACAAAATGAGTCAAATGTATTAAACAACACCTATTCTAGTGTGACTTAATCTCCAGATAAGAAGTTTGTTACCCAGACTTTTTTGGGAGAACAGGTGGGGTGTATTAAAGGAGAAGGTGTGTCTAGAAGGAAAACCCCTTTCTGCCTGTGGCAGCTTCATTCTGTGCGGAAGGAGAGCCAATGAAGTCTCCACTCTGTGACACAAAAGTGATTTGCCAGACAACTTAGAGCAAAACCCAACCCAGCTCGTGAGATCAGAAAATGGCATTTATTCTGGAGCTAAAGTCCCAGGAGCGGGCCCAGAGCAGCTATGGTTTTGCTCCATCCTATCGCTCTGCATCCAGGTGCGCTTGAACCTGCTAATAACCTTCCCCTGTCCCTCCAGTAGTACCCAAGTTCTGTACTGGACTGGCACTGGAATGGCACTGGAATGGCACAGACTGATTTGGCTCTTGGAGTCTGCAGGCTGGGCTCAGGACAAGGCTCTGGACAGTCACAGGGACCTGCTGAGAAAAACATGTGGGAATTTGGCAATTCAGTTCCAGCCGCCTTCACAGTAGTGGGCATGCACAAACAGAACTGATGGAGTTTGCCTGCTGAAGGAAGCATGAAACAAATTATTTTGTGTCCAAAGTTTGTAGTAGAGCCATGAGGGACTTCTAATTAGAGAGCTAATGTGCGCTTTCCCAGTGATTAGGTAAACACATTTTTTTGTTATTTATAATAGCTTCCATCACAGTGATTCCACTAATTACAAAAGCTCCCCTTGTAGAAACCATTTACAATTTTAATTCCAATTATTTTTTGATAATTCAGAAACATTTTTCCTATTACTCATCAGAAAGCAGAAAGTTAATCCATTCATTACCAAGCTGAAAGGCTGATTTGAAACCAACCATGGATTACAAAGTCAGACTGAAGGTGAAAAGCAGGAGTTTGCTGTGCAGAAAGTTGAGGGGGGTGGGAATAGCTGTAAAACCCCCAATAGCACCAGACCGAGAAAAAGGAGTTTTTTGCAGAGCAGAAGAAGAAATGCAGTGGTGCATTTACAGCCTGAGCACTCCCATATCCAGGAGCTCCTTTGTCCTGCTCCGTGTCAGCCTGGAGCTGGTCCTGGCTCTTTCCCTGCCAGAACTGAAACGCTCTCAGCTGGATTTGCACCAATTTCAAGGAAACCAGACAGGTGGGAGAGAGTCCTAAGGCTGCTGGAAGGTGGGGCTTGTGTTTGCATCCCAGAGACATCCCCCAAATCCCACACAGACATAACCCATACCACCCTGTCAGGAACTGTAGGCGTCTCTCATGTGGTGGCTTTGCCTTTAAAAAATACTTGTTTTACTCAAACACTAAAAAGGCCAAAGGTTCAAAGTGCCTTTCATAAGCACTGTGGGATGACAGTGAATCTCCTGTGATTCCTTTTGATTCAAAAACTAGAGGTCAGGTCCTACCCATATCCTTCTCCTTAAATTAGATGCTTTCAGTGGAGCTGCACTGATTTACAGCCCTGGACGAAGAATGAATACACTTCTTTTAACTGAAATGACCTTTTTGTAATGTATCCAATCTGGAAATTAAACATCCCATCTGATGTCCCATTTGGAATTTTATTATATAAGCTATAAGACATTTACAGCTTTTTTTCTCTGAAAAGTGATTATGCTCTCTGTTACAAACTCCTATAAAATCCTAGAAAATTTGCTTCTGCCTCTCAATTTTGTATAACAAACTCCAAATTCAAAAGCCTATAAAACTAGTTTATTCAATTCAGTGTGAAAAGCTTTGAATTCTGTACATAAATACTTTCAGAGTTGTATTCTTCTTCTTATTTTCTCCAAATATTTACTTAAATACACTTTTTGAAAGACAGTTTCAACCTTCAGATATGAATTGCTCACTAAAAGGGGTTTGACAAGCCATGAATGCAGCATTCAGGTAAGAAAAACCAAAATGTTTTAGTTTTGAAATGCATCTTGCAAGGCAGGTCTGTGTCTTTTGGAGGTGCACGCTCAGAAGGTTCAGCTCAGCCCATGTTTCTTGCCTGACAAGGGATTTTCGGGAGCCGTCTGTCCTTAGTCCAGGGATGGAGACACTTGGGAAGGGCTTTGCAGGCAGCAGGGCAGAGGCAGGGAGGAAAGGGAAAGACATGAAGAATATCACATGTGAAAACAGTGGGGGCAGATTTCACCTTTCAGACCTTTAAAGACAATTTTCTCTGCCACTTCTGTGAGGGCACCACATCCACACAGCAACCTTCACCTCTCCCAGACAGAAAAAACAGTTCCATGAACACCAATTGTCTCACCATTCCACATCTGCTATGTTCCTCCCAGCCCCTTCAGGGCTCTTCTAGATGGCTTTTTTTAAAAATCAACCTGGACGTGAGTGCAACACCTCTGGTTACAGGTGCAGCAGTGCCCAGTTACACGGGCTTTGCTGAAGAGCCTGATTTGCTTTCAGCAATGAGCTGTCAGACACGGCTGCTTTAGACCTTGCTACCATAAATCCTCCCCTGCAACCTGGGCAGAATAAATTGGATCAAGGGAGCAAAACATTCTGAAGCAGTATGGGTTCATTGACAGAAACCATGTAGGAAAATGGGTCTGGGGTTGTGGCACTGAAACCACAGAGGAATTTCTGCTGAGTATTGAGCCTCAGAACACCAGGGTGAAGGGATTTTCTCTGAGTCTGAGTCACTGCTGAGCTGGCACTGCTGTGCACACTGTGTCATGTCCAGAAGACTCCCTACTCACTCCCTGATGTGCCATGGCTCTGAAAATAAGCCTCTCACCCAAAGCAGTCCTTTCTTCTTCCCTCATCTTCCTCTGGTCATGGGATGAGACCAAAACTGGGAGCATGGTTAGTGTTGTCACTGCTTGGAGCTGCAGAATGGTAAATTTAAGCTTAATATTGCTGAGTATTTCTTGGGGGATGCTGGAACCACAAGAGACCTTGTGCTAGAGAGCCAGAGCTCAGCCTGGATCATCTCTGGCAGCTCATGAGCACAGAGAGAAGGCAAAAGTGATGGATCAACACTCCCAAAGTGTTTTCCAGCACATCCCCCACATTCAGCTGTCCTAAGGAGCTGTACAGTGGCTGTGTTAAAGTGCTGTGGTGGCTTACACAGCATGGGTGGCAGCTGACCTGCACTTGCCCAGCTCTGGCCCTGGGATAGAGACCATTTAGAGAGCAAATACCAGCAAATGTTTGTTATTGCTTCAGCTTTTTGGAGAGGCACCACTGCAGCAGAGGCCAGGCTGCCTTAGTAAATGGATAAAGGCAGGTAGAGTCCTAGAGAGGAAAGCATGCTGGTCACTTCCTTGCAGGATGCTGGGAGGGTCTGTGCTTTTTGGCTTTCAACCCTGAGGAGCCAATCCTCCTGCCTTGCCAGCATGTAAAGCTCTGAAAGCAGAAGCCAGACATCAGGAAAAACCCCTCACTGCTGTTAATAAGCAAAGGGACTAATGAGGCTGAAGCTGAGTGCATTAAGCACAGAGCTTAATATAACCACATAACCACCTGAGCACAGAGGCTCTTCATGACAGCACTTTGCCAGAAAGGATCCATTTGTTTCCCAGCCACCCCCAGTGATGGGGGCAGGCAGAGCCTGTCATCTTTGTCATTAAAGATTGCTGCAAAGGGAGCAAACACCGTGTCTGAGATCTGCCAGGGCCAGCAAGGCTCAGCAACCCTGCCAGCCCACGGCAGGTGCTTTAGCAGCCTCCAAAGTGACCCAGAAATGCTGCTTGGTGGGTCAGCAGCACTAAAGGAGCACTTAAAATTTCTAAGACTTTCTAACACTGCCCTGGGAGGAGGGAAACTGAACCAAGAGCTGAACCAACGTGGAGATGATGAGGGGGTCAGCAAATGCTGTCAATACAATGTGTATGCTGCATGTGTGAGTACAACTCCTCAGAGGGAAAAGCTTCACAACTTCGTATTCTCTGCCCTAGAGTCACTGTCATCTTAAGATTCAATGCAAAGATGAAAACAAATCATGCTGTCAAAAAATCATGCATTAGAAACAAATTATTCTCTCTAAATGCATCTTGGCAATATAATTGATAAACTGTGAGTATGTGAAATAATTGAAAAAGCAGGGTGGGGACACACAGGATAAACGACCAAAATAAGAAAGTAATGAACACGTGTAAATAAAAGCCACGTTCAATAAATATAAATTACGGTGTGACAAACTGTAAATAATCAGAGCATTTCAGGCCTGGAATGTGATCCTTCTTCAGGGAAAACTTGTGTTAGCAAATCTGCAAAAGCCTTAAGGAGAAAACAAGAAGACATGAGGTTATCAGGGCTCTTTGAAATGGCAGACACGATGGATTAGCCCCTGGATTCATTATTCCAAACCTTCACCAGCAGTGTGGAAGTAAGACATGATACCAGCCCACTTCCTTCCTCCACCCCAGCATACAAATAATCCTGGCAGGAGTGATGCCCTCAGCATTTCTCACACTGATACAGACATTAAAAAAAAAAGGGGATGGCATTTTTTCTTCCTGATTTAGCCATTTAGAAGGGGCTTTTGAATGCTAACTCTCATCTCTTGATTGACTGCACTTTCTTCCTTTCCTCCCCCATCTCAGGAATCCTTGTGCTATTCAAAAATAAACACTCACTGTTCCCAGCTTCTTCTGCAGATGCACGTATTGAGTTAGTTTTTTTGTCCACCATGGAGGATTTTATCCCATCTCTGTTTCCAGGTCCTAAATCCTTTCCAGATCCTGGGGATTAAATTATCATCAAGACCAGACCATGCCAAGACCCTTCAGCATGAGTGGGAATGCAGCCTGCATCAGGGATGAGCTCAGCCACTGCTGCTGAGAGTATAAAACAGCCAGAGATGAGCACTGAGGATGGACTGAAGAGATTTGGGATGGATGACGGCTGGTGGATTTACACCCTGGCCTCCTGGCTGACTCTTGAAAATGAAGGTGAGGGATGACAGATCTTCATTTGCTGTTTCAGAACATGGTTGCTTTGTCTCAGGACATCTTTCACTCATTGCCCAGAGCACAGCAGGAAGGTTCCTGCTCTCCTGCCCCCACTGTGGGTGCCCTAAATCCCTGAATGTTTGGTGAATCATAGAAGCACAGAATGGTTTGGGTGGGAAGGGACCCTAAAGACCATGCAGTTCCACCCTGCTATGGGCAGGGACACCTTCCACTATCCCAGATTGCTCCAAGCCCTGTCCAACCTGGCCTTGAACACTTCCAGGGATGCAGCAGCTACAGCCTCAATGGACAACCTGTGCCAGAGCCTCACCACCCTCACAGGGAGGAATTTCCTCCCAATACCTAATCCTATCCTGCCCTCTCTCAGTTTGAAGCCATTCCCCTTTGTCCTGTTACTCCAGGCCCTTGTCCAAGTCCCTCTCCAGCTCTCTTGGAGCCCCTTTAGGTACAGGAAGAGGCTCTAAGTTCTCCCCAGAGCCTTCTTTTCTCCAGGCTGAACAGCCCCAGTTGCTGAGGACTCATGTCATATTAAATGAAAGTGGGTTAGGATTGGAATAAAAATTTTGTTAGTGGACAGATGTAAAGGAAAATATTTGCTGCTGTCTAAGACTGAAGCTCATTTGGAAAGCACCCTCAGGAGCAGTGTTTAGGCAAAGATTGCAAACTCCACCTTGCTGCTGGCTTGCAGAAAATATTGTGTGGTAAAAATACATCATGCTTCATGTCTAGGGGTAATAAGTAGAAAAGAAATTACATTAAAATGCAAAGTATTGTCAGTGGTTATTTCCATAGAAAGTCCATTTCCATTTAACGGCAGAGAATCCATCACGTTCTGCCTTATTTCAGCTGTGATGGCTCCCAAGAAAAGACGTAGGTCACAGCATGTCTAAGGCAGTGCCTTTGAGAAGAGCTCAAGGTGCAGTTTTCAAGTAGTGAAGGAGAGGGTTGCTTTGCCACTTTCCTTTACAGCCATGCACTCACCCTTCCCCAAAAGTGGTAGAAAATGTCACTAAATTTGGCTGTGGGGCTGCACCATGTGGTGCAATGTGAGTGGGGGCTGAGGGACCAAAGCAAGAGTGGCAGCCTGCAAAGAGTTGCTGCAGTGGGTGTGGAAAGGAAAAATGGGCAGAAGCTTCAAAAATTTGGGTACAGGTGAAGGTAAGGCTCACCCAGTAATTCAGCATCTCTGCAAGTGCCCAGGAGCCCTGCTGGGTTAATGCTGTGCCAGGACTTGCACCAGAGTCCAGGGGAGATTGAGCAGCCAAAATGCCCTGATGTTAATGTAGTCTTACAAGCAATCGTTTGGGACATACCCTTGCTCCACTGTAACAGAGGATTTCGTGAGGCTCAATTAGCAAGGTAATTAATTAATCAATTATGTAAACCAGATGAGCAATCCGATATCCTGTTCTACAATGATACAGCTCTTTGTTGAGACTTAATTAATACACAGGCTTGGGGACAAAATAAAAAAAAGGAAAAAAGCCCCAAATCCTACAGAAGAATCAGTTGGAGAGAATGATTCCAACAGAGGATGAAAACTGGGCTGGAGACCAGATGGGATGACAGCCCTGCTCTGAGAGGACAGTGGAGTTATTTTGGGTACTTTAACAACCACCTGATGTTTATCTCCACCACTACAGCCAGCTGAGCCAAACTGGGCTCTCCTGCCTGCCAAAACAAATCTCTGGTAATTCCTTCTGTGTAACTGCTCAGTGCCCACCTTTCCAAGCCTGTACATCATGAGGGAGTCACTCAGCAGATGTGTTTGTTGTTTCTGTGCCTCCCAGCTCCTCTTGCTGTGCCAGGAGGGCTGCAGGGCTGAGCTGCAGGTTTAGGGTCTCTAACAACCACCAAAGCTCATTGCAGGGGTTGGATTCCTACATTACCTGTACCAAAAGCAATGGGGATATTGATCTTCTGTAACAGCCCCTTGTAACCCTAAGTATTTAAATAGCCTACATTAATCTGTGAAAACCTATATCTTGTTACATTCTCTGTTTTATTTAATTTTACTTTAGGCTTTAGTAGTTATTAGGGTCAATTCTTTGCAATTGTGATAAATTGATACATCTGTGATGGAGCAAAACTGTGTTGGGGCTTCTACTCATACAGACTCTTACTCAAATATATTTGCATTAAGCAAATTTGTGATACTCAATACAGAAAAATCTGTGTCAAACCTGCAAGTCTATTAAACACTCTAAATGATTTTAGAGGTAATGTCCAAAGCTTAAACCAATGTGCTTATGGACCTTTCCTTTAGCACTATGCTCCAGGGTTGATTTTCCCATGTTCAAGGGCCAGATTGCAAATGTAAGGGCTGGGAATGGAAGCAGAGTCATGCTCCAGCAATGATTCTTATTGAGTAACTATAGATGAGAAAAGGCAGTTACTACCTGGCAAAGACCCTGCATTTTAAGTTTTCTTTACAAACTCTCTCTCTGCCCAAGCATTTAGTGTGGAACTGCAGGAATTTATAGCGATATGTGGAAGAGGCTGATACTCAAGAGCAGTGGCTGCCAGAGACGTATTTCTTTCTAAGGCTGCTGTCAGAGGGGTTTCTTGCACAGCTACAGCTGGGAGGGTGACTGCAGAGCTGCTGAAAGCTCACAGCAGAGCTTCTACATGCCTCTCCCTCACTGCTAGGCTGACAGACTGCTGAAACATCAGAATTTGCTCTGGTCTTGCTCTTCCCTTCCTCCCAGAGTGCCACTGTGTGGTTTGTGTGCTTTAAGCCTTGTTTTCAGGGATTCAGTTCAAGCAGTCACTGGGTATTGCCCAGCCTGTAGCAGCAACCTGCCTCTACGGTGTTTGGGTTTTCATGGGCTGATCCCGAGCTGCTCCAGTCACTGGGAATTCTCCACTGGAAAAAACTAGGTTCAGTGCTGGAAGAAGTGGATAGGACTTCCCTGTCCATGCTCAGGGGATCCATCATCCTCATTCACAGCTTACCTAAATCTGTTGGTTTCACTATTTTCCTTCTCTTTCCAAGATTACATGAAACCATCTCTCTGCATCCTCACCCCTCTAAAAGAGCTGGTCTCATTCCAAAAATGGGAGTGTTCAGAAAGTCAAAAGCTTATTAATAACTCTCTGTCTCTTTTTAATCTATTAAAAAAGCTGTACAGTGTGCAAAGCTGTTGTGACATGATTTTTCTTTTTTAATATCTTGCCCTTTGACTGTCAGTATTTAAGGAAAAATGAAACTAATCATCAGTGAAGGCTGTAATGCTGCTGTTTTATAGCTGCTGGGGAGCTCAGAAGAAAATTTTGTAAGAGAAAATATAAAAGAGAGCAAGGGGGGGGTGGGGAGAGAGGAGGTGTGTGTGTACGTGTATGCATGCATCTCACATTAGAGGTTTCACAGAAAAAACCAAAAAGCATTCATTTGCAAAGTAGTATTAGTAAGATAAGGAAAGTATATATTGGAAAACAGTGAAAAAAAGGGCCATTTTTGTAACTTTGTCCTGAGTGCTCCTTTACATGCAGAGGGATGACCCTCCCCGGTATTGCCCAGCCTGGCAGATTTTACTGAGGATGCAAAGTCCAACATTTGGTATGGATGAACTCCACTGTCCTCCAGGTAAGAGCTGTCCCTGCTAACATTCTACCTTGAACCCCAGATGACATTTTACTATTACTGGAGCAACATTTCAGCCACAGACACTCTTCAGTATCAGTGGGGAAGCAAAGGCTGTATCTCCTGGCAGGGAGCTCATGGAAATTAGTCCAAGATTCTCCTCTGAAAATGGAGGACAGATTCATGGAAAAGCTAAATATAAATCAGTGCAGCTTATTAGGACATGACAGGTAGGATATAATAATCTACTATGAGTATTTTAATGTATGAAACCAAAGTACAGCATTAAGCCCAGTACAAGTTGTTACAGGAGGGAGTAGCAAAGTAGGGGTGATAAAACACAAGCTGAACTTTATATGAGGCTGAACCTTATATAGAAGGAATTCCCAGAAGTGGATATCCCAAAACTCCAATGGATATCCTACTCCCAGGGGGATCTAAAAACATATATATATATTTGTAATTAGAAAGGAGTAGTGTGTGTGCATAGCTATGCATGTGTAATGCAAAACAAAGCTTGCAATGTGCCTGCAATTTGAAAGCTAGAAGGAATATTAAAAAAAATAGAGCTCCAATCATCAACCTTTTCTGACAACTAAAATCTCATTTGCAACTCACACACCTTTAAGCTCTGGATTTCTTTTGCTTTGCTCCCAGCACTCAGTGCCGCACAGCATTTGACATCTGGAACAGCTGAGACACTTCAGCACAGAAGATCAAACACTTCAAAGAGTCTCAGAGTGGTTTGGGAAAGGGAAAACCCCATTGTTCTCAGAGTCAGGTAAGGCAATGTACTGCAAGTGATGTGTGGTGCCCACAGTAAAAATAAACTAATGAATGCAGGCAATTGAACTGAAATTTCAGGCAGGTTCTTACCCTTGATGGCCCAATTCAGCCAATGGTGTATGGACAGATACATTATCAGGGCATAGCTGATGAGATGACAATTGTGCAAATGCCTGCAAATACATTTCTGTTTTCACCTGGTACTTTCAATATTCCACATACAGGGAAAAGGTGATGAAATAACATTTTAAACTCTGTAATTAGCACTGCAATAATGCTAGCTATTTAAATTGGTTAATAATATTAAAGAGGAGCTCTAATTTAATTGTAGAGACACAAACCCAGATATTTCTCAATGAGGATGGCTTCCCACCAATTGTATTTAATATAATTTTGCCTTCATTTATCATGTAGGTAATGGCCACTGCATGTTTGTGGAATTGCCCTGGGTACCTTCAGAAGAGACAGAAGAACATGACAATTTGCAATCTGGAGAGGAAATAGAAATGAATGCTTCCCCCTCTGCCCTTGCTAGTTCCTTAAAAATCAATTTTAATATAATTTGAAAAGTTCTGATTTTGGTACAGTTATTCAATTCCATTTGGTTTCATTTCTGGTTTTAAAATAGAGGTTTCTGGGGACCTTGCATTAACTTCACAGATTACAGCTGGCATTGAACAGAGGTATAAGTTATGAAGCAAATATAAAGAAGCATCCATTTCCATGTATGATTAAATGCTGACTCAAGGTAGTGCAATATTTTTGATCCCCTAAGTTTAATAAAATTCAGGACAGGCAATAAGGAGTCGCAGACAAATTAAAATTTATTGAGACAGACAAAAATGCAACTATTTCAGACTACAGTTAAGCATTTACAGTTAACCAAAGGTAGCAAAATGCTCACATTCCACTTAACTCCTTATGGGAAAAGCACTCAGAATTTACTATGCAGTTCTACTACTATGATAGTCTACATCCATCTACAGTAGGGACATCGAACTGAAACACGTAATATTTGGATCTCTCCTTACAGATCTACACATTGAACAGTAACAGACATCAACAGCATTGAGAAAAGTATAAAAAGACCAAAACCCACCTACTGTAGAAAGGGCTTTTTGATGTGTAGTAACTGTACAAAGCAGTCTGTGGATGAAAGGATGGGATACAGGAGGGACTGCGAGAGAAGCCAACAAACGGAGGAAGCGAAGCTTGAGCGACCTGGTGGTCTGGGTCAGGTGCTGACCTTGGATCTATGCCAGTTGCTGCTTGAAGGAGAAAAGGCTACAAAACTCCTAATATCAAAATATTCCCATGCCAGAAATGTACACTGAGACTAACAGACTAGGCTGGAGAGGCAAAGAGAAGCATTCACTAACAAACAGTGTTGTTTTAAATATAAACTTTACATTTTCAATATAAACTGTAGAATAAATATTAAATAAACACTTCAAATGGTTTAAAATGATAGTATAGAATAGCTTAAAAAAAGGCAAAGAAAATAAAGAGGATTCTTTTTGTTCACAGCAAAGGCCAGTAATGACCCAAAAAACCCAGCTGTGCTGAAATCTGAACTCAACATTTTGATTTAACTACATAGTTGAAAGAAACATAAAGCAATGTCTAACAGTATCTCATAGACTGTAATATGAAAAGAAAATGAAATTAAAAATTGGTTTGCATTTCTAAAAGAATGGGACAACTCTGATTCCACTTGGTTTGTATCTCTAAAATAATGGGCTAACTCAGATTCCATTTTTCACAATGAGAAAATATTTGGAAGGTCAATGACTTGATCCAGGTGGGAAGTAAATCCTGCTTTCTAAAAAAGAAAAAAAAAAGAAAAAAGAAAGAGAAAAAGAAAGGGATTGAATTAAATTAAATTGGAAGCAAAGCAAATCCTTTACAGAGCACAAAGAATGGAAGGGGCTTGATCTGGAAGAGCACTGGTCCTTGGTAGAATCGCTGGTTTCTTTATCACTATTTCATTAAATAGAAGATTTTCTTAATGCATCTCCCCCGACTGGACACACACATATTTGTGCATAAATGTATATATATAGTCACACAGAGATATACATACGCATATACATATAGGCTGCAGATCCCCCACCATGGGAGGTTGCCAGTGGATCACAAAAGGGCTTTGTTAAATAGCTGTGCAGGATTTAGTAACTTGCTCTCAAAGCAATCCAGAGTACGAGTGCCCTTCCAAGCACGACAGCCTGTGTGCCCTGCTGCTGCCTGGCTGGGACCCCTGGGACTGGCCACTGATGCCCTGCAGTCCCCCCAGCTGCCCCAGCCCATAAAATGGCACATTCCCCATGCTGGCTGGAGTCAGAACACTTGCATAAGTCAAAGAGGTAACTGAAGGGTCAGCTGGAGAGGGGGGTCTGCCTGGATCCAGGCCAGCAGGCTTAGCACAGTTGTGTGTATCTGTGTGTGTTTCTGGGTGCAGGAGGATGTGCTACAAGAGCCCATCCGAGCCAGCCAAGGCACCTGCCCTCTCTCCAGGCTGTGCTGGGCATGGAGCTGTTTCATTGGGGCCCACCTCATGTTTGAGCTGGTGAGTCTGGGAGACAGAAACTGGTTTACAGGTAGGTATAAACCCTTCCAGCTCTGATTTGGAAGTATCACGTGTGAAAGATCACAGCAAGGAGACCACCAGTGGGTGGTGCTGCCACATCTGCACATGTAAACTCAAAGATGTTCACATTCACTTTTAAAGGCTTATTAAACAGCTTTAATTTAATCATCTTGCATGTTTACATGGGACACAGCCCCCTGCAGCCTCAGACCTGGTACTGCCTGCAAGGGCTTAGACTGACAGACTTTACCCTGGGGAGATGCTGGGCAGGAGAAGGGATTTGCTCTGTGACCTTTGATGTAAAGCACAGCCCAGGATAAGCCATTGTGGAGGGACACAGGATTGCCAAAAACCCCCTAGCTCTGTGTGGAGAACGAGTTCAGTCAGGAGGATAAGCATAATCTGCTGATTGTGCAGCTCAGATTTATGTCAGAATGAAATGGCAGCTCTGTGCCTCAGGCAGGTCTTGCACAGGACAGCAGAGCCAGACCCAGAGAGTGTGGGGTTAATTAAGAAAATACCAGAGGAAAACTAGACAGGACATTTGAGAAGGAACCTACTGATGGTGTTCAATTGCTTCTCATAAAATCAGACATAGGGAGACAGAAATGCTGGATTATCTGCTCCTCCTGCAAGTTGGCAGGATTTCTGTGAAAGGCAAATAGAAAAAGTGTGTGTGTGTGTGTGTGTGTGTGTCTGTGTGTGGTGCAGCTCATGGAAAATGATTATTAAATATATTTTTCTAAAGCTATTGGAAAACCAAACGGATTTGAGGCAGGGCAGATGGCAGGGCTCTTGCAAATGACTGTGATGGCAGATTTTTGGGAGGATGCAGGGGCGTGAAACAACAAATTCCTCATGGTTTTACACATCCTTCTGCATTAATAATGATTATGCAGGCTTGGTCTTTGTTTTCAGGTCATTGATCTGGATAAATACGAAATAAAAGAGGAGAAAACAGGAGAGCCCCTGCTACACATGGTACCTGAAAGGAATTCCATTTCTGATCACATCTGAAAGCAGAGGTCCTACCCAGAGGGCTGCCAGGCGGGCACTGGTTTTGGAGAGGGCTGAGAGCCAACATCACCAGGCCGATGTACCTAAAAAAATGACTTCTGCCAATCTGTGTGGTATTTTCCAGCTTCAATTGACTATGTAGTCAACCATGTTGTGATTCAATGCTGTCTCCACTTCTATATCCACCATTAACTCAGAAAAAAAATCTAATTAGTTTTTGTTATAAAAAACATGTTTTTCATTCTGCAAAATAACTCACTGGCCAACCACAGGAACTGCTAAAATACTTACACCTGCATCCTAATGCAAGAGTGGGGTTAAAGTCCCTCTCACTCCTTCACAAAACAGCAAAAATAATAACACAGCACATTACTGCATCTGAGAACTGCCACAGGAAAGGACACTGCAAATAATGTCATGTCAATATCCTCTGATACAAAAGCTTTGAATATACAGGAGGTATCAAGGGAATCACAGATTGGATTTTAATACTACTCTTTTGTAGGAGTGTGTATTACAAGTGTGCAGCATCACACTGAGCCAAGGGGTTATGCTTTTGAAATATCACCACCTAAAGCTGCTTTTTTAAACAGGTATCTTTACATTAAATAAGTGACAGTTACTTTTGAGGGTTTGTGTCTTTGACAGCATTCTAACTTTGGAAGGAGAGTTGCTAAATGGAGAACAGACAGGTCTGTGGTGTGTGAGCTGGAAGCAGAGGCTGTCTGTGTGTTGCTAGAGACCCTCCTAGTGCAAAAGAGCTCAGACAGAAGCTGAGGAACAGCTCTGGGGGTGGTTATGGTGCTACAAATTCACAAAATATTCTCCCCTTAAACACTCTGAAAAGCGGATGGACTCTGTCCCCTGCCTCTAGGGCTTGGTCCATGACAGCAGGTTCTTAGCATCTCTTTAAGATCAAGGCCATGTTCCTTTATCAAATGAAGAGTGTCAGTGAGCTGATCTGTGCCCTGGTGGGAGTTTTGCCTTCAGTGTGAGCTGGACTAAGTCTGTTGGACTCATTCTCAGAGAATGGAAGGAAGGGAAAATCCTGCCAGTGGGTTTTCTTCTGGATTAAACCCCTGGTACTGGGCAGCCACTGTCCAAAGAGACTTACTCTTCACTGGGACATAATAAATATGGACTAGAAAATGAGGCACCTACTTTTCCTTCTTAATGGAAGAAAAATCTTTTTCTGATATGATCCAGATAACAATTTATAACACAAATTCTCTGACATGAGAGGGGCTTCTAAGCCTTTATATTGTTTGTTTGAGCCCCTTCCAGGATTTTTTCACAGGATAGATTTCCTAAGTGGTGCAAGTGAGGATTAAGACATGAAATGGTCTTGAAACAAAACTCATTGCCCCTGTGGATAGAACAAAAATCCCCCAATCCAACTGAACAAAAGCTGTATTCCAAACAGTCCTTGCTAGGAAAAAAAAAGTTGTTATCCAAATTAAATTGACAATACAAAATTAAACTCAGTAGAGAGGGAATCTTTGTGCCAGGTACTCTCAGATACAATTGCAGAGATATGATGTGAGTTGCAATATTGTGCAAAACGTGAGTCCTCATTATGATGGGCACTACCATATATAACCAATTTCATCATCCTTATCATCATCTTCATCTTCATCATCTTCATTAGCTGCTCTTACATGAATCTTCAGTTTCCCTTCTTTGTCTTTTTTTGTTGCTTCAGGTTCCTCTTCCAAATCATCCAACAATACAACAGATCCACCACTGCCAAAATCCCCTGAGGTTTCTTGCTCTTCTTCTGAAACAAGTGAGCAGGAAAGGTCATTTCCTCACAGAACACCAAATTCCACATTAATCACTATCCTTGTCATGCAAGCCACTGTCATTTGCAATGTTATGTTCAGCTATTCATGAAACAATCTTAAAATTTAAATTTTCATTCTGAACTGGGATAAATAGATATCAATTCACTCTGAAAAATTTTCTTGCATGAAACACCCCTAATGCATTGTCCTCCTCCTAGATGCTTGACTGGAGAGTTCCAGACCATGTGCATGCAGGCCAGAAAATCATTATTCCTTTGTGAATACTTTCATTCCATCACAGATCTGTAAACCAGGCTAAAAAAATCCAAAAGATGGTTTTATTTGAGTGCATAAACCTCACTCTGCAAATGCAGCTACTGAACACAAGATCTGTGATGTGACTCTGGGCATCCTGGACCTTCTAGGTCTCTGTTCCTTCTCAAAAAAGGAAGCCACAGCCATCCCTGGAGCACTCTGAAGGATTGTACACGACATCTTCCTTGTCTAGGCACAACAGCTAATTGGTGATTTCACTTACCTACATAATATTGTCCTGTCAGCAATTTATTTGGCTTGACAATTTTACACATTTAGGCCTTCCCTTGTCTGGAAAGGCATGATACATGAAGTTCCGGTAGATGTGCATTTCAGAGCATACAGAACAATATATTTAATAACCATGCTGAGCAACCCCACACCCTTAATTTTAATATCACTAACTGCACTTTGCAGGCTGGTAGCAAAAATGTCTTAACAGTGGTTATTGCCTGCTAACTTGTGCTGCCCCCCTGCTGTCCAAAGGACCCATAAGGGCCCCATTTGTAGTGTGAATAGGAAAACAGAGGAGCACTTTGACCTGTGGTACTCATGTTTCCCTGTTGTCCCTTTTGTTATCATACTCAGTGGTACAGCAATGGCAGGGCTTACAGCAGTGTTAATTCCCCTGTTGTCTGAGGAAAGCAGATTATTACTCACCACAGCTGACTGTGCCTTGCTTTCTGGAGCCAGCAATCTCATTCCCGTACTTATCGACACACCAGCACTGCCCTGTGCTGCCATGGCACTGCGTGGCTTTGTAATAACCTTCCTCATTGCACCGGGGGATGAAGGTACCTGAATAAAATATAAGGTGTGCTCAGTAATGCAATCCTCGGCAGCAGCAAACACACAGAGAAAGATTATGAACTTAGCACTTATATACATGAAGATCTTGACAATGTCGGCAAGGAAATACATGTGATTATCTGGAGCCTGAAAAGGGGAAGAAATTATTTCTGGTTAACTCTTTTCAGACACCCTGGTCACAGTGTATAAATGTTTGTTCATATCCAGCACACGGAGGAGGGTGTCACACAGTCCTAGAGAGAGGTTCAGTCTGTCTCTGAATGATTGATATTCCCACAGAGCCTTTTCCCATTTAACTCCTGGTTTTAAACTTTTCTTCCCAACTGTATTATTACCCCAACTTCATTAGTTCTGCATTTCCCTCCATTTGCACTCCTTTCGTGTTTATCACATGAGTCTTTCCACAACACTGTAATTATCCCTGGAAGGTATCTGCCATCTGCTTGCTATTCATACTAATCTGAGGAACAGCCCCTGACTTACTGAGAGTTCCCATGCATGAAAGAAGAAATAATGTACAGGCTTTACAGAGAGGGACAACAGGATCTGAATCCGGAAGTCTTTGGATTTGAAGCCCAAGTTTTGTCTCACAATAAAACCAATATATTTCAGCCTTCAGAGTGTGGTTCATTCTGGCTTCTGCAGAGAGGGAAACTCTCAGGAGAAACTTACATTATTGTTCCCACCATTTTCAGCAGATACAGCAAATGTACTGCAATATGAAAAGCCCTCTTGTCCTTCGAGATGAGTTAGCTTTATTCCCACTGGAGGTCAGTACATTCATTTTTCCCGTCTTTGTCAATTGCTTCAATTTGAAACATGGCATAAACACACCCTTGCCCCCAAATTTCTTGTCTCAAACGATTTTTGAGAAAGTGCTTTTCCCCTTTGTCAAAGATACCAGTGATTTACTGGTGGTTCAGTAAAGTTTTTTAACTAGTTCCATGTGTAGCATCTATTCAGACAGCACATGTGTCAACGGGGCCATTTCCACTACATTTCTCACAGGAAAAAATGAATGAGAAGGTGCTGCCCAAATGTCACCAGATTTCCTATATAAAAGACATGAAAGTGGAAGTGAGTGACAGTCTCACACACACAGAGAGCTACACAAAGTGAATCTGAATATCCAAACTCATTGCTCTGCAGTTCTTGTCTAATGCTTGAGTGCTGCTAATACAGGTCTGTGAGATGAGAAGAGAAACCTTTGAACATCTGCAGAAATCTTTGTATATCAGATCAGTTTTGGAGACCACATCCATGAGTGAGAATATTTTAAATAATGTCAAAGCATGATCTTATAGCAGGTTTGCTAATAGGTACCACCATTATGCTCATTTAAATGTAAGCATGCTAGCAACTATCAAAAACTCATTTTTACTATTTATAAGATAGTAGTTTTAATAACATATGTATGTATTTGCCTTGGCAGGTTTTTGTAAGTTAATACTCAGTGTTCAAAACTTCATTTCAATATTGATTAGGAAAGATATTTTTTCATATTTATGCTCATGTCCTGTCTCTGATAAGCACTGCAGGTGTTTATCAAACCATACACAACCTTAGGAAAAGTGTTCAGGTGCTGACTTGGAGCTGGTGTAAATCAGCATAGGTGTACCCTTGTCACTAGAGCTGCCATTTTATATCTGATGAGCATCTGGCTCCAGGGAAGGATCAAAGGGGGGACCTCAGGGGCATTACAGGGTGAGCAGAGAACAGCTTCTGCATTTTAAAGTGTCTCATGCTTTCTCTTTTCCTAGGGCAATGCAACCTTTTCCTTCTTTGAAACAGGCCTTTTTGCATAGTTTCACTGTTTTTTTGTAAGGCATGAAAATGTTCCATGCTGCCTATAAAAGCTTTAAAAGATTTAAAAATAAATTATGGCCTAGGCTCACTGCCAACATAACTGTGTGTGGAACAGATTCACACATTGGGTCACAGTGAAGAGTGGAAGGTACGTTTCCTTCTGCATGGGAAATTTGTGTCAATTTGTATGTAACACTGGAGCTCTAAATATTTAGCTATGCATACTAATGTCACAGTATTTGCCAACCATGAGAGGGAAGATACAGCATGTCCTCTCCAATGTGTCAGCAGCAGGTATTAATCTGGAGAGGATAGAGAGTCACTGGGAACAAGTGTTGTACAATGTGATGATTCTCCCTGTGAACTGTACACAAATCAGCCTGTCTTCGTTAGAAATAAGCTGGCTACAAGCTCTGCTATCCTGGAGCATGGCACCTAGACAGACCCTTTTGTGGGTTTGGCATCAGGGAACATCTGGAGCTTTCCTCTTCAGAGGTTCTTGCACAGGCAGTGCTTCCCCACAAGTGTGGACACCACAAAATTAACCACTCCCCAAAAACTGCCTCAAGCTACTGAATCCTGCCTCCCCATCTCCCCTTGTCCTGGGAAGGGTTTAGTTATTACACACAAACTTGAACAGCACTGTTGCATCTGTTTCCTCTTTATGAATCCAGACCTATATCTCTTTTTTGCATCATTTCCTTATCTATATAATACTCCCCTTCCTTAGAGAACAGAAGGAGAATAATTATATGCTAAAGATAGTGAAGCACACAGGTAAAAGCCTGTCAGAATTAAGTGCTAGGCAGCACACAGCTCCTGGTATTAGCTATTATATTAGCTGAATCCACAGGGTTGATACAGGAGAAAACAGTGATGAGAGCAGAAATTTATTACTTTAGTGGTGTGGGAGAAGCATTATCAGCCTGCACAGTTGTATGCTTTAAAAGTACAATCTCTGCAGTTAATTGTACTCCAGATAAATCTGGTAGGAAAAGATGAATAGTGCTGTTTACTTTTTAATTCAGTCTCCTGGGATGCTAGACTTCATTTGAAAGCCTCCAAATTCAACATATCTAATGGCAATGGCTTTGAAGTACTTTGTTGCAACTGTCATGTGCTTTGAAAAATATATAAAGAAGGAAATATCAAAAGTCATCATTTTTATCAATGGATACAAGTTAACAAAAACATTCTTCATGCTACTGCCCAGACTGTAAGTGCTGTGTTCTCTATGTCAGGGTCAGAGGAGGAAAGAGAATAATTAAAGATTAGTTTCTCTGAAAATATTCATCTCTCTTTTCCAACCTCACTGTTGGTACAAGTCATGTGTATGTTTGGGCTTCCGTTTGAACGATTTTTCAGTCAGTGAAGAGAAAAGGTAATGTTTTCTGCTGTATAAATAGCTCTGATATCAAATTAAAATCTCCCAGACAGTTGTCATTATGCAGGAAGACTTTCAGGGTAGGTGAAGCAAAGAGTTCCTCTTTATATTATAATTTTCTAGCATGTGGAACAACCTGTGCCTGACACCTTGATTTGTTAAGCTTCACCACTTTCATTCTTCTATTTTTTTTTAAATTAATACAGTTGACTAGAAGTTAGCTGTGCTAAGGGACCATTCTTACTGCTTTTACTTTGTCATTTTACTCCTGCTATTGTGATCAGATCCCACTGACATGTGCTACAACCACCTGCATGTTGAACTACCTGCAACCCAGGCATCGTTCTTCCCACACGCCAGAATAAACTACTTATGTTTCAACATAGATGACATTTATTGCACACAGAAAATAACACCAAACCATAAAATAAATATGGGATAGTCAAAGCTATCTATTAAGAACTGGGCTTCTTAGTCTTTTAGGTGGCTTTGAAAATCATGACACTCATGAGACAGAGAACACTGTGACTTCCTCTGCTACAACATTCCCTTGAACACAAATGCAGAATATTTACTGAATGGTGTACACATACCCCAAGTGATCAATCCTCCCTTTGCTCACACAGCTATGAACAGCAGGAGCTGTAACTCTGAAACACTTTAATCTTCATGTGAGCTTGCTATGAAAGGATGATGGATTTAAACCACAGTGCCTGCAGTCTTCAGGAATGTTTATTCTTAATTTAAACCAATGAATCCAGGTTGGTGTTGTTCACAAGGCACCTGAACCTTGAGTCCAAATGGCAGTGGAATCTAGGAATGGCAAGATTTGGCAGAGCTGAGCTGTTTGCAGGGTCTGCTGTTGAGTATGGATGAACACGAGGCTGGAATGTGGGAGGCACCACGCAGCACACCCTGTGCTGCAGCTGCTGATGCTGTGGGAACCTGACATTCTCCAGGATGGGGCTGACAGCTGGGGCTGAGGTCAGCCACTCTCCTCAAGGGTGAAGTGCAGGGATTGCTGTTAATGGGGGCTTTCATCTGTCCTGCTGTGCCTCAGGGGTTGGACTCTGTGTGCACAAATGTGCTGGGACACAAGTTTCGAAACGACATCAGCACACTAATGCCAGGCTACGCATCACTGGGTGATTTTAGGGTAGGGAATTAGTCACCTAAAATGTTTTCAGTTCAGCAACTTGATTTTTTAGCAATTAATTGGGAAAATACCAGATTGGGATTTATTTAACTTAATTTTAGATATCCATCAGAGCAATGTAAGTAATGAATCAATTCAGGCTCCCAATAGGCACAAGAGAGAGGGACAGGCATGACCACATCTTACAGCATGAAGCATCCTGGAGGCTGCCTAACATGAGGTGATATGAATTCCTGTTTTCACATACACAGAATATACTGAAATGTTTTAAAGAGTGATTAGGCAAAATTGAACCCCAAGGAAAGCCTGCATTGCACCATAACTGGAAGGGAACATAAACACATTGGCTATGCACCTTCGGTCACCCTTCAAAAATGGGAGCCTTCAGTACCAAGCAGCCTCCCAGTGCTTACTCTGACCTGTGAGGTGATGAAGGCAGTATTAAGCTCTATGCAGACAAGGCTTTGCATTTCTGGAGAGCTGTAAATTAGTTCTGAACCCGTTGCCACACTGACACCTGTTCTGTGTGTTGCTATCTCATTATTTGTTTAATTTCATAGTGTCAGGCCTACGCTCGGTGCTGCATATTCCCGACTCAAAACATTAGTCTCTAATTGAAAAACCATTACTGCATATAAAGTTACAATAATCACAGAAGCTTTAATTAGTTGAGCAAATGAATAGCAAGTAATCGAACTTACCCAACAGACTCTTCCCTCTACTTAGCTTTTGAATTCTATTCATTTCATTCTGGCAAGGAAGACCTAAAATATAATGTATAACAATCAGTTTCCAGATGGTACGGGACAGACTCTGTAATGACTGGCTTCACTGCTGACATGAAATGTAGGCTACTGTACACCTGGGACTGAGAGAAGCCCATATGCTGGTACTGTACCACTAAACAAATTTATGTCATTAGCTCCACTAATTAAAAAAAAACCAACAAACCAAACCCAACACACTGTAGTTGAGAGTAGTGCTTGGGGGCCATTTTAATTGTTAAACCATTCTACCTCTCTTTACACCAAACTGACATCATGCCAGCTCTCTCTGATTTATAACTTGCTAATTGGCTAAGTTATGCATTAATAAAAGAGTAAATTCTTGAGCTTTCTGTCAACAATAGAGCTTATTTCTAGAGTGTGCACTGACACTTACGACTTTGCTTGCTTTAATGATCAAGGGATGTTAATATAGTTCATCTGTGACAATAAACATGGTTCCACAATGCCCTTCACACTGGTGCTGGGGAAAACGGCTTTTTAACACACCTGCCTGCCAATGAGCAAACTCTACAGGCAGGCCCTGAAACACAGGGAGAGCCAAAACAGCTCCTCTTTGTATTGCAAATCACACAGCTCACCGCCGGGCTTCTGGAAGCAATAGCACCACTCGTTGTTGGAAAGCTTCCCATCTTTGAAGGAGTCGCAGGAGTTGAAGAGTGGCTTGACACATGGCTCGTACTTATCCAGATAAATGGCACTGATCTCTGAGGGATCCAGCAGCAGGTCATAGTTCATGTCAAGTTTGTTGAACATCCAGCCTAAGGAATCCTTACAGATTGGTAGGATGCTGGTGTCAAATCCTGTAAGAAGACAGGCAAATATTCCCCAGCTGAACTCCGGCATGGCCCCGGCACAGGAACCACTACTAAGGTGAAGCCTGGCCAACTTTTCTTTTTCTGGCTGGACTCTGACCATTAAACTGCCTAGCCCAAAGCAGAACAAAATCCTAAGACTGAACTGATTGTGTAAAGCTTAAAGCCCAAGCATAGCTACAAACTAGAGCACTATTCACACTCTGTGGGAGCTGTGGGGTGGAGAGTGCTGAGACTCAGAACTGGTTTCTGTAATCCAAAGTTATGTCTACTCAAAAAATCTTGCTCTTTTTTTTTTCCTTGAGTCCTCAGTCCAAGTGTCTTGGCCTGGTCCCAGGAAACTGAAATGTGATGAGAAAAGGCTGCATCCACCACATTTTCAAACTAGACTGAATCTGAATGCAATTTAAATCTTGTTTCCCAGACTAACTTCCAGTTGCCTGATCACATTCTTTCCTGCTGTGCTCTCATCTTCTACCTCTCATCCTTGCTTTTCACTTTTCAAAGACCTATCTGTGGTTTGTGACAACAAACTGCTTTGATCTGGACTGTGAGCTGTCTGGGGGAGGCAGGGGGAGAGAAGAGGTGAAGTGTCTCTGCTCCTTACACCACTCTGAGGGAGGGCACTGCTTCAGCTGGAGCTGCACAGAGCTGCCCATGCTCTTGTATGCTGTACCAGCACCACTTCTTCCTGTAGCCTCCAGGATCCTGCAGCAATACAGGATTCTGCTTTTCCAGCGCTTTGGAAACCATCACCATCATTCATTTTAATAGCCCAGATTCTTCAAAGACTGCTGCAGCAGCAGTGGTTATCACAGAAAGCCCAAGTCATGCATATAGATACCCACTGTGTATATGAGATACACATTCCAGTATCATGCAGTCTCCAGACAAACAGTGGCATGGGGCACTATAAATCCACACTATCATGGTATTTTTTCAGTGCTTAGACTAAATTCCAAGTTATCTACAATATAAGGAAGTAAATTTGTAATACAGAGATAATAAATCTGATAACAAGGGTATTGGTTTCCACCAGGACTTAGAAAAATTAATCCATTGTTTCGGGATTTGCAGAGAAAGAGGGCTCCTGATACCCCCCGCCTCTAGTGCTCACACTGCTCCAGCTGTGAGCAATAACTTGCCTGTGCACTGCTCACTCTGCTTTGGGCCACAGAGAGAAGCCTGATGAGCTTTTTCCTTTGGCTGCAACTTTCACTGAAAGAGGTTTAGCTTAGCTTTATCTGCTGTATGTGCCCCTTTCAGGATGCTGCTTTGTTGAAGTGAAAGCTGAGATGTTGCTGGAATCATGCTGACAGTTTGTCCAAGCTCTGCACCCTACTTTCTATCTTAGGCATTAATCCAAAGGAGAGCAGGGCTTTTTGCTGGAAGCTCTGTTTTCGTATGCAGCTGTGGCTGAAGGTTGTCAGTGACACAGAGGGACAATCAGAAGGGTTAACTAATGGGAAGGTTTGTGCCATTCATAATACATGTTTCTCTAAGGAAGGAAAAAGGTAATGCCATTTCCTCAGGGCTAGGGGCAGCTAAGGCAGGGAAGAGAGAAATCATACTGAACATTTCATCACATTTTTATGCTCTTATCTCCCATAACATTACCTAATCATGTTTGAGCACAGTGAAAAAGAACAAGGCTGTGTGAATAGATGTAGGGGGGAGCTGCCTGCCTTGCTGAAGCAATTAGAAATATTGACTTCAATTATTTAAGTAATCTGAAGAAGGCAAGCAGGATTTGGTCACTGTGCAATCTTTTGCCAAGTGAAAGGATTTAAGATTCCTCACTTTTGTCTTTACAGAGCAACAGGAGCAGGGCACACAGTCCTGCCCTGTGCAGGTGCATGGTGCCAGATTCCCCACCCCAGGGCAGGTTAAAAGTAGTCAGTCAGGCAGGGGTGGATCATTCAACTGCATGGTGGAGCTGGGATCAGCTCCAGCGATCCCAGTTTAAGAGTTTTCAGGAGAAAAAGAGTTTGTTTCCAATGTCTGCTCTTTTTCTGCACAGCTGCTCTCTCTGGCAATGGACTTCACATGCTGTGGTGGCACTAACTGCTGCAAAAGATGAGTAACTGCAAGGTGTGTTGTATGATCAGTGAGTATGGTATGTGCTGCTCAGCCCTGATAGGTCTCTAAAGGTCATCTCTTAACTGGCAGGGATCAATGCAGGAAGGAGGAGATCCTGGAATGAACTTGCCCCTGACAGTGCCTATAGATTATTTCTGAGTCTTGTTTTCCTCCCTATGAGGAAATCTGCACCGGTGTGTACAATGGGGATACACCACCAGCCTGCCCTCAGCACAGATCTGTCTGTAAATCACCAGTAGTGACTGCTGTGAGTACAAAGCTGCTCTGTGACAGACAGTTAATTACATTAGGTGAAGAGGTTTTGATTATAATTTCTTATAAACAACAGAGCTTTCACTGTTGTGACCAGAGTTCCAGATTAGATTTATTAAGTATTATGTAATACTCGCATATAAGTATTTATTATTTATATATCTTAATAAATTCATTTATTATATAGAAAATATATTAATAAATATTATTTATTTATTATTAAATTTATTAAGCATTAGATTTACTAAACAGTGCTGGATCATCAGACAATGTGGTCTGGAAGTCCTGAAATATTGAAGTGGTAGGTGTGACTGAAAGTCCTTAGATAGATGGTTATTATCAGTGGAAAGTTAATTCTCTAATTAACAATATGTGGTTGAAGGTAAATAGTAGCTCCACATCATATTGTGTCCAGGTAAATGGTACTGCCCATAAATGATGTTTTGCAACACTGCAGCATCTGCAGCCCAAACCCAACTATCCTGGATGCTCTTAGCACTCGGCACCAAGAGTGAAAGCCAAATGTCCTCTAAATGTTCAGCACAGGCTCTGACTCACGGCATAACCAGGGCAGCTGATGGAAAATGGCTCTTGAAGCTCACTTACCTTCCCTGGGAGGTCACTGTGCTCCCACCACCCTGGTAAGGCCAAGTGATATTGAATGAATTAACTTCTTTTTAGAGTATTTTGATATACTTATTTATAAATATGATGCAATTTTCTGGATGAAATAAACCATTTACTATAATTCTGTAAAGAATTCAGTGCTTGGTTAACAGGCTGGATTTCCAGCACAACAGACTTAGAATAAGCAACCTCAGTTAGAACTTCTCTCCATCTTTCTGTTCACCAGTGCAGTGCTGCAGTGCCTTTGGTGCCAACACAGATGCCAATTAATGTCAGCTGAGCTGGTGGCTGCTCTCATTTGGACACCTGCTCACAAGGACCTGGACTGAGACCATCTTGTTCCTCTTTCCAACTGACAGCTGTTCAGCACCCTGACAACTTTCATTTACTACAGAGCTGGAAAGAAATCAAGCTGGTGACCTACATGCAAAAGTCTCTCATCCCATTAACACATAAAACACTCCACCTCCTCTGAATTGAAATGGAATTAAATTTAATAAAGTCTTGAGGTGAAAATCCTTATTGAAAAATATCCACACCTTCTGGCATGAAAGAATTATTTTCTCCCTTCAAGAGTTGACTTACACAAACCACTTTTATTTTATTAGACTATACTACAATTAAATTAACAGGGGTAAAATTAACCTAATTTCCCCATCACTTAAAATAAAAGAAGGAGGAGAAGAAATATTCCCCAGAAAAAATTCTTTATATTGCACAGATCTCTAGCAAAAGAAAAACAACACCCACTCCAACCAAAGAGACTTTTTGGATACAATATGGGGATGTTATGAATTATCAACAGGCTCAGGAGCAATTTGAATCTGATCTTGCTACATAATTAGTTTTATTATTTCCCTATGTCAAAGCATGTCCCTGAGTTTCTTACATCATTTATTGAGGAGATTTTAATTGCACAAAGCCTTCAGAAGACAAGTACCTGTCCCACAGTGCTTTGCTGGGAGCTGAGAGCTCGGGGAAGAAAGGTTTGAAATCTAAACACAATAATCTCCCTCATCCTTTTCCTTTCAAGAGAGTTACAAAGAAAACAAAAAGGAGCTTACTTTTTTCTTCACCTGGGGGTGAACATAATACACTCAAAATGCTTATTTACAATCACACTAACATCTTGAAAATTTAGCAAAATATAGCATAGAGAAATCTCTGCTGGAAGACCTTCTCTAGACAGCCAGTGTGTGTCCGAGGCATCACAGTCATGGCATCCCACCATCTGTTCCTTTTACTGCCACGGGGGCACATCCAAAATGGAATACTTTGAGGATGTTCATGCCTTTTCAAACTCTGCAGGCACAACCAAACCAGTTCAGTTTAATGAAGTGATGTGTGTGGTGACGAGAGCAACACATGCAGAGCCATAAAAAAGGGCAGTGTGTACATCAGAGTGTATTTCCAGAGCTGTGCGTGCCCTGTTTGCCAGGATTCAGACACATTCTTCTCTACAGTTCAGGTGTGCGAACTCTGCTTTGAATTCTGAGCCCTCTTTAAGGTGTCTTTCATTTTTACAAATGTTTGAAGTTGGAGAGAGCCAAATACTGCAGTCCTCACCCTGTGAGTATTTTCAGTGCCACCAGAGAGAATGTGAGATGCAGAATTTGGCACATGCAGATTAATTCACGAATACTGTTGCAAAACCTCAAAAAGAAAAACAAGCCCAAGTTTTGTGGCATTCAAAAATGGCTTAGGCATCTAAACTTATAAAGTTTCTTTCTTTTTTTTTTTAACTGAAGAAAATAAGAAAATGTGCCAAACTAAGTCAAGAGTCTAAAAAATGACCATTGTTGAGATCAAATGTTGAAGATCATCAGGCAGCCTTTCAAATAAAAGCTGCCAGGAATCAAACTAAACTAAAAAGAGATAACAACTCCTCTGTGAATCAGAGCAAACAGTGCAGAATTACCAGGAATGTTTTTCTCACTGAAAATGCTTAAGCAAAAAAAAAAAA
>VWZS01003936.1:522880-658875 GCA_013397075.1 Rhabdornis inornatus
AAAAAAAAGACTCAATACCTTTAGGATTATATTTGATCTTTGGCCTCTGGCAAGGTCATCATGAGGATGTCACGAATCATCTGCATGAAAACATCCTTTTGACAATCTGATAAAATGAGATTTCCTGTGATTCTGGGCCTAAGGGACTTCAAACAAAGTTTAAAGCATCTAAGGCTTTCTGTCATGGGATTTGAAATGAATTCATGTCTGGAAGTCATGATTAGCTGTACATCCAGTTGCTTTTTGCACTGTGGTTCAGATCCTCTGCATGAGAATATCTTTTTTTGGAGCACTGTTTCAGAAATAAGTAGGACATATGGTTTTAAAGATACTGGCTTTGTTGTAAATAATGTGCAAAATAAGGGACACATGAAAAAAGATCATTTACACAGAACATGACTTGTTTCACCACAGAGTTGTAAGATATGTGGCGAAATTACTGGGTTTGACTGTAGTTTGGAGCAAAAGAGCCTGTGGTATGTTGTCTGTTTAGGAAGAGGCAATCTGTTGTTACCCCAGCTTAGATGTAGCATAGGGAGGGCCTGTGAAGACCTGCAATAACAGAAAATGCCCACCTTGATGTACTGTGTCTGCTCTAGTGCCCCTATAGCCTCTGTGGTGTCACTCTACAGGGACACCAGCTGAAAAGTGCACCATAAAAGCAGCAGACTGGCCCTTCAAATTCTGCGTTTTGACCCAAGTTTTCGACAGCTCATCCCACAGAATCTGTGAAGTGACAGTGAGGCACACACCTAGATAAAACTTGTGCATCCTACTTTTCAGCCCAAGGGCCCATGTGTTTTGGGACATACTGTTTAAAAGAATTAATGAGTCCTTACAGAAAGTGAATTCACATCTGCTCTCTGATGAACATGACCTCTTTTAACTCTGTTACCTGAATCTTTCCCCTCCCTGGTGGCTAAGTGACATCAAAATCAGTCATGTTGGCATAACCCACAGAGAGTAAATGTCCTCTAGACTGTTCATTTTCTTCCTTTCTTTAAAAAAAAAAAAAAGAAAAAAAAAGCATCAAAGGATGCAAAGATAGTGTTATTAAATACCTAGGACACAATGGGCTCCAGCTTTCTCGACCATTTAACTCTTCTAGTTCCATGGCTCAGATGTGGATGTTTTAATTATTCTTTCCCTTACATAAACAGTTAGCAGGAAATTTTAAAGTAAAATCTAACTTTCCAACATTGGCATAACATTCCCTATGCTGTTATGCTTTATTTTCATCTTATGCCACTGACATTGTGTCAGAAAATACTTGGCCATAAAACCAACCAACCCCAAGAAATTATTTGGATGCAGCCACGTCGAATTGGAGGGTGATGGAATTTAACTGTACAGACACAAACTAGACCTTATTAATTAACCCCAGAGCTTGAGAAAAGTCCCTGAGTAGTTTCAGTTATTCATACAGAGGTGATCTCCATGGCCTTCAGACAGTTATTTGCCTGATTAACTTGTGAAAATCTCTCTGTCTCTGACTGCCAGTTTTTAGAGCAGTTTGGGCCAGAGAGAGGAGAGAAGGACTGCAGCTCTTCAGAAAACAGCATTTATTTGCAGGATCCGGTCTCAGGTACCTGCTTACTAACTGGCACCTGCCTGACAGGATGGTGCAGCACCAACAGCTGTGCTCTGTTCAGTTCTCTCAGGTTGGGAAGCTCCTACAACACCCCATGTTCAATAGGAAAGGAGTTTCTTACTGCCTTGTGCCGTCTCCGAGCTCGTGGGTTTGATGACACGATTCGCATCCTCGTGAAGGGCACCAAACCAGTCTTTTAACCTCGAAGCCAGACTCCTCAGCTCTTTGTCTGTGCAAGCTAGGAAAGAATAAAACACCAGGCTGAGTCAGTAGCACCAGGGAAAAACCTCTCCCTAGAGAGTCCATTAGAAAAATTGTGTTTATGGTTATAAAGTTCTCCTCATTAAGAGCTCTGAAGGAAAAAGAGAAGGTCAGGGAAAAGGATGCAAGATAAAAAGAAAATGTAAGTCATTATGAATTATAAGCTGTACTCAAGTACTTCCTTGGAAGCTGACACAATTGGTGATGGAAGAAGTGCCGCACAGAGCTCCTCACTGGTTGGCAATTAGAGCTATGTGACTATTTAATTTAAATGTCTTCACCTTTTAGGATTTCAGAGAAAAATATAAGTCAAACAGATGGGGAGGAGGGACATCCTTAACTAGACATGCTACTTGAAAAAGATGCTAGGGATAATTTCTAACCACATTTGGCTTAGTATAAGGCTATTACCACCATAATAGAAAATATATATATACTTATTTATATACAGAAAAAATTCTTATGTTGTTCTAGTGAACTGGAAGTGAGACTCTACCACCTCTGAAGGTTGTCAATTCCATTTTGTTATCTAGGTAAAACATTTATTTTCTTATAAATTTTACTGAGAAGTATCTAATTTTCCCAGAAATTTCTGCCAAGAGATTAATGCCCAGTGGAAGCAAATATTTTTAAGGAAGAAAGCTGCATTAGCTACGAGTTTCTCTCAAAAAAAATTTCCTATTTCTGTATAATGTTTAGTGCTTAAAATTCACATGCTCAGGCAATTTTATTATTCCTGCTGTGCACTCATTCTACATTTTAAATGACATTTCTTGAAATACAGAGCAAGATTTTATGCCATAGAGGCAGACATCCTTCACAGTCACAATGTCTTCTCCATCTCACTGCACATTATAGTATCCCTCCTTCCACCTTACTGAAGAACAATTGAGTCCCACAGCTCTCCCAAGGTAAACTCACAGCTTCAATGACAAGGAACTTGCTGATACGTCACAGATGTTCTGAGGATTTGTTTGTTCTCACACTTCAGTTTGTGACAGGAATGATTTTGAAGCTAAAAATAGAAATTATAGCCTTTTCTAAATTTGAGAGGGGAGAAAAAGAAAGATTTTCCCTTTTGTTTTTTTTGGTAACAATGAAAGAGTTTGATAAATTTTCCTATGCAAGATAAAAATATGACGATCACTATCTCTCTAAAGCTGAGTCCAGGTAAGGAAAAATCAGCTCTTAAAACCCCCCCCCATCAACAAAAAATAAATGGAAGACAATGCTAATTGTGAAGTGGCCTACCTTTCTAAAAAAGCTTACCACTTTATTTACTCACTTGAATCAATGTTGCATTGTACTCATGGTAAACTATCTTATCTTTCCAGTTGGGTGAAAAAAAAGAGGATTCATTTGTCCAAGAAATGAGTAATATAGTTTTATTGTGCAAACCTGATACTTACTAAATAATCACTGTGGCACATGACACCTTTAGGAGGCCAAGGCTGGAACTCTGGACTACAAACATGCATTCCTGTGCCTTCCTGACCCCTCGTTGTGCCTTCTAGACAGGTGCACTGAGCTTCACAGGCAGTCAAGGCTCAGGAAAAAGAAATAGTAATAAAGAAAATACCTTCTAGAGCCATTTTCCTGATTAAGATTTGTGTTCTTCCAAGCACAAAGCCCCAGACACCACAGCAGCCCAAAGTAAGCCAAATGCTTTGAGGGACACTGGATTTGCTCCCAAACTCTCCCTGTATGGAGAGCAGGAACAAGGAGCACACTCATCTCCTCTCCCAGCCTCAGCACACTGCAGCATGCACTCCCCAGGACCAAATAAATTCTCTAAAATAAATCTCACAAAGTGGTCATTTGGTGTAAACTGCATTGACTGGGGTAATTGGAATCCACGCTTTTAAACTGCAATACAAACCAGGATTGAATGCACTGCATTGGTGGGACAGAAGTAATTAATTAATAGTAAACACAAGTAATTAATGGTAAATCAGACTTGAAACAACTCCTCTATATAATTGAGCCAATCAAAAATGCCAGGGTCTGTAAAATGCCATTTGTAATGAAGCCCTTATAGTTTTTCCATGTCTGTAACTTCAGCCATGTTGAGAAACAGCTTTTCTTTGAGGGCAGTGTTTGAGCGTGAACCCTGGGTGAATTTATTGCTCTTGTTTTTGCTGACCAAAAGCCCTGCAGATTTCCTTTGGAATTTGATGTGAGGCATGATTGACAGTAAGCCCAGACCTGGAGTTTTCTGCATTCTGGATAGTTTTTCAGAGATATTAAGGAATAGAGATATTCCTTAAGTATGCTGCTTAAGGATGATTCCAGAGTGAGTTTGATGTTGAGGTTCTATCTTAGGACTACAGTCTTCCTTCACCAGAATAAATGCTGTTTCATGAGTCAAACAGAAGCCAACTTTGCTATTAATATGGAGCGAATAATAAATTTCTGGACAAGACTTCAAATATTTAATGCAAAGTTCACTTAAATTTCTACTCAAGTACTTAATGCCCTCAATCTTACTTTCTCCTGCACATTAAAATAGAGGAAGTATCCTTTTATTTTACATTTCTTGTATTAAATTTTATTTTAATGCTACCTTGCCTGGTTAAAAATATCCTGCCTTTCTACCCAATGGAACTGCATTCCATTTGTATTTATTTCATTTGAACATTATCAGAGGCATATAATCATTCTGAATTTGTTTGGTTTGGGGCACATTTGGGACACTTCAAAGTGGATTGACATTCAGAGGGCAGGAGTTTCATACAAACACAGTCAGTGCTCTGGCATCCAGGAAACAGAGCACTCCATGTTTTATTTTTGGTGGTAGGCCCATTAGTTATATATCAAACAGCATAGCTCTGAGGAGCCCCTCATCTGAGATCCTTATATATAAATTTATATTAGAAGAAGTTATAAAGCATTTTTAAGAACCCTCTTCATGAAAAATGCAGTGCAAATGTACCTCTTCACTATTAATAGAAGTTTCAAGTCACATTTCTCAGATGAGAAGAACAAGGCTGTAGGAGGAATGGATGTGATAATGGGTCTCTTGCTATTTGAAGATTTATAAGGAGAGAACACCAGGGCTGCAAACAATATGGATATTGACATGACTTGAAGCACTGATTTAAAAATCCAGGCTGAAGAGAATCACCAAGGGAGGAACCTCTCCATAGCCCCTCTTTCGCTACTGAAACCTGTCCAGTCAACTGTCAACAACCATTTAAAGCTCTGGTGCTGTGAAACAGACCCAAGTGCAAACATATGTAAATAGGCATTTTCACTGGTGTGTATCTTGTTGAGAAGAGAGACACTGGCTTCAATTCATTTCCTACACCTTTTAAAGAGAAAACAACCCAGAGTTCTTTACCTTTGCTATTTTATTGATGCCAACAAAGGTTCTGCTTTAGCAACCATCTAATCTCATATCCTCCTGTAACATTAATTCCTGGATCCTTCCCTGCTGATGGCTTTGATGATCTGCTCACAGCCCATGGCTTCCCCTTGAGCAGCAGGCTGGGATGGCTGCTGCTCCAGCCAGGGATGGAGAGGAAGGCTGGGTAGCACCCAGCTCACCAACCTGACCCCAGAGCACAGTCCCTGCACCTCAGGTGGCAGAGGGACCTCCAGCAGGGGCAGAATCTGTCCCTTCTTTGAGTCTCACCAATGAGAATGCAGGGGAAGATGTGAGAGCTGCTGGACCCAACAACATCCTCAGATCTGCATCTGCTGATGTGACAAATTATGCTGCAGATGTGATTTATTAACAAGCACCTAACATGCGGATTTATTCCCAAGGGTGAAGCACTTGGTCCAGCAGTTATTTATTCCTCACAAACTGAAAGCACTGTTGCTAAATACCTATTTTCACCAAGCAGAAAGCATTAATCTGACCTAATGGAAAGCCATTAGCATGCCGTAAAGGCTCAGGCTTTTATGGTCCTGCTTTTGTTATGGACTTTTGCAGCTCTACAGATACTAATCTATATACATTGGTGGTGAAAATTAGCAGTATAATATTTAAGTTCACTCTCAGATAGGGACTTTCAATAGTACTTAGTGATAGAAATCAACATTAAAACTGAACTTATCTGTAGATATATAAATCAAAATATATAAAATCAAAATATATAAATCAATACTGAATCACATCCCATTTTCACTCCAGCCTCGCAAAGCAATATTGTAAAATCTCCATCCACTAACAAAATAAAAACCCCCAAGCCTCACAACTCCTACTGCAGTGAATTCTAAACAAAACTTAATGCTTAAGAAGCACATTCCTGCAGGACAGTATTAGTATCTCACTTGCTGCTGGAATATTCTGGCTCTGTGTGATAAACAAAAAGTCCATATTGTCCAGGAACAAGTTACAGTGATATGTTACACTATTTCCCAACAAGCAAAGTATGCAATCAGATACACAGAATGTGTACAAAAGGTTTTGTGTCATTTGACTTCCCTGTCATCTCTCTGGTATCTGTCTGTTGTCTTCTCACTCCTACTGTTCTTATTCTAATAACAATTCTTACAAATAGTACTGCATTCCTACCAATTACATGTGGAGAGACTGGTTCTTTGGGTTCATATTATTGTTATATAATACTATCTAGTCTCTTAGGTAGAGATTGAGGAGCCCTGAAGGCCAAAGGGATGCATTCCTGAGACGTGGAACAGCTTCAACTGCTTCTGTACTGCAGAAGGAAAAAAACTGCAAATACAGAGAAATAACAAAAAGAAAAAAAAGTTGGAGCTTTAAAAATGCGTATTTAGTCACTGAAGTTAGTGATCTTCTCATGCAAATTACATCTTCACCTTAGGGACACGCCACTACTTTTTAATAACCTGGTTAAGGATACAAATATCTGCCATGTAGCAGAATCGATGGGTTGTGGTGATCAGCTACAAAACATAAGGAAGAAAGAGAAACCTTTGCAAGAGAGCCCATGGATTGAGATGCTTTTTATTCCCTGAGGAACAAGAGGTAGTGGATGTATTTTTGGAACCCAGCCCTGCCTGCTGCTTGGATCACAAGCAGAAGCCAGCTCTGTTGGTAGCACATGTGAGTGGTAACAAACGGTCCAGTCACTTGTCCTGTGAGCCTGGAGGACAAGTCCACTTAGTTTTGATTAAAATGTGATATAGCACAAACCTAAATGACATTGCCCAATAGTGATATATTCCTCCAGTTAGAAGTAGGACAGGCATTATTTTAGCAATTCAGAAGAGGAAAAACTCTCATTTTTGTATTTTTGAAGACTAACTCAACAAAATTATGTGGTAAAATATATTTAAAAACAATGTGGCAACACTTCTTAAAAAGGTTTGATATAAATGTACCTTAGCATGGAGGTTGACAGGAGATCTTTTGTTCCAAGTACTAATTTCTATATTATCTTTGTATTTTGCACACTTTGTAAAAAGAAAATGCAGCAATTTTAACCATGCTTTCTCTGACAAACATCATTACACTTTCTTGTAGGTAAGTCACCATCCTATTTCACCTTGCCATAATTGTGTTCACACGTGTGTGGATTATTAAAACAGGCAGTTAAACAAAATTTTAGCATCTTTTGGGCTAAGGGGGTGGGTCTGCTCCCAGAAATACAGAATAGTGCTCTAAACACTGCTGCTGCAGGAGCTGGTTTGAAATTAAGCATCAAGATAAATTCAGGGCTGTGCTCACCTTCCACTTCCAATCCAACTCCACACAGATGCATATAAATATACACACATCTGTGTGACTCGTAGATGACTCCCAAGTGTTTCATATGTGATATTTTGGTGATGCAACTCTGGTGATAATCGCCTTTACAAATATTTCACTGTTCGTGGCTGGAAGGAGTAATGCTCTAATTTGCTCTTTTCATTGAGGCCTCAGGCAACTTCTTATAACAATAAAAAATGAAGTATTATGCCAATAATTTTATGAAGTAGAAAGGAATGGATTGTTTGCTGTTACTATAAAGAAAGGTAGTGCATTCCAAACACGCCTGGCTGGTCCAATCAATGAACAGCTCACATGTAAAATTGCTCCTGTAGTCACCAACTCTTCACGAAAAAGCTCTACATGGATATATTTGTCTCACTGCATTTTTGGCACTCACTGGCTATTCTTCCACAGGGTTGACACCTATGCTGATACACACCTCTGATCCTTCTGTCACTTGTTTTGCCTTGTCTTATATATACAGCAGCAGACGCCAAGATCCTGCAGTTCAGACTTTGAGATGATTACAGGAGCAGCTGAGTTATTGGGAAGATGAAATAGGCTTTGATCTGAAGCTTCTTTAAAATGGCACATTTAAAACACAAAGCTCAGCTAGAACTGTGTGAATGAAGATTGAGGGCTACAGAGCTCCCTCGCTAGCGCTGGAGGCACAGTGTACATCTGCTTTCCTAGTGCTTACTGCTACTTCCTTTTGTGCTCACATTAACTGCGGAAATCCTGGAAAGTTTGCCAGGTGATTAAGAACCCTGCAGTTTTATTTTAAATACATCCAAACTATAATGATGGTGGGGGGACTGTCAGACCAAGCAGGAAGCTTGTGAGAGTAATGTCCCTCGTGACATTCTGGCCATGTCAGGTACTAATTAAAATGTTATCTCCTGCATGGTTCTCAGCCACCCAAAATTAGTTTGCCAGCTCACTATAATGCCCTCATTCAATTCTGGCATAACATCTGAAAGGTGGAATAGAGTTACATCAATTGAAAACTAAAGCAGAGAAAATAAAAATGTCTGACTGAGTGGAATTTTCCCACAGTTCATGCAATGCTCTGGATAAAAAAAGGCTTTTATAGTCATCATCTCCCTTCTTGCCTTCCTTCTTCCCTCCCTCTCTTTTTTTTACACTCTACTCTGAACAGATGTCCTCAGCAGATCTCAGACTCCAGCTGGCTTTAGCCGTGGCCTGTCCATCACTGGCCAATCTTTGCAAGAGGGCAGAGTTCTTAGAAAAACTGACCACTGCTCTGAGTTTACAGCAGTGTTTAAAGTAAGCACACAGCTCACGGCCCATGGGAGGTTTTCACAGATACTTAACTTTGCTGCTGACAGCTCAGCAGATATTCCACTCAAAGGCACTGGGAATAACAAATAAGCAAAGCTGGAAGAATAATTAGGAGTAGAAACAAAACTCACTGTGGTTAAAAAAAATGAAGGAATTGTGGGACAGTTGTTTTTAGACAAAGAGTATAGGCTACCATAGTGTGTATACTTGGGCTTTAAATGGAATTGTTTCCCACAGACCTTCTAAAGCCACAGATGAAAATGTTAAGAGACAACCTGCTGAACTTCACATCCAGGAGGTTGTTTTGCTCCACTAGCTGAACAAAGAGAAATACTAGATTCTGATCTTCAGTAAAAATATTCTGAGTTACAGTATTTGGAAATAACTTGAGCTGGTGAGGTTAAGGGCAGTTGCTACTTCCGATAAAGAAAATGGCCTTAAGCTGGAAAGAGGAAAATTCAGGAAATAAAATTAGTAATTTGCCAGTATTTGAGAAGAAATGGGCAGATCTATTTATGTCCAATTGAAGCAGGAAAGCAACAGCCAAGAATAAAAACGAAAGGACTATATATAGGGGAAAAAAGTGAAAACACAGGGTGATTTTACAGAATGCCTATGTAAAGCATAAGCACATGCACCACTTCTCAAAAAGAAGTTGAAAATACTACTATAAATGAAATGAGCTGTAAGAGACGTCTAATTTTTACAGTTCCTTGTGCAATCACAGATAGACCTAAACTGAATTTGAAAAAAAAAAACAAACCCAACAGCAGTAGGTAACTTTTGTAAAGTATCATAGTAAAAAGAGATACTCTTTATTTGATACCATTCTTTTAAAACACATGAAGGTGGTTCATGGGATAAAACTACTTCTACACAATTCTGTTCTTCTGACACTACTCCGTCTCTTTAAGTTCGTTCAAATCAAACATTTAGGAGCTTCCAGTTGGTCATTGGGGTTTTTTTTTGTTTGCTTTAATGTGAAAAGTTACTATTTTTATGGGCAGCAAGATCTGAATGCCACTGTGAGCTGGATATGCTTGTTTTGGAGGTAGTTAGGGCTCTCCATCCTCACAGTGATGATCACTGCTCTACCTGAAGAAACAAACTGCAGAACATTGTACAGAAAGGCAAAAGCAGGACTCTCACCGTGCAGCCTGAGTGGATCTAGCACAGGGCATTTCCAGAGTGACAAGTGAGCACTAGGACTGATCTGCTTACTCACAGGAAAAAACCCCACCCCACATTCTTCCCAGAATCCCTGCCAGGATATTGGATACTGCCTAAAACCTGCAGAGGGACCCAGGAACTGATGGGAAAGACTCCTTCTTCCAGGAACTGGTGGTCTATCAAACACAAAAAAAGGGGGAAACAATTGAGTAGATTCACTTAATTTTTACTGGAGCCCACCATCCTTATTTTCTTCCTGAGGGACCCTTGAAAAGCAACAGATAAATCCAATTTGCCTGTGCTTGAGCCGGATGGAGAGAGAGATACTCGTGAGTCAGCATATGCCAGCAGAAGCTGGTTTTCCCCCTCATTAACTTTTTTGCACATCAGCTGATTTTTACTTTATACTGAGTATATCCCTGTGCTTATTTTCTCTGCTCCCTACGGAATGTCATCACATCTGATACCACCAGGGCTTCATTAATGTAAAATGTTGTCATGTGGTGAATTATTCTTAAAAGAGAAAACACAGACAACCTTAGAAGAGAAAATAAGGAGTTGTCGGACAGCATGTGGCTAGGAGCATTTGAAGGTGTCCCACAGGAATTCCTCCAGCAAATTGTTGGGAAGCCTGATTGAAATTCAATAAGAAAGTGCAAATGTGACAAGATAGCTCCCCTGCGGATTGCAAAGATCCCCTGACAGGAAATCAGAACTATGTGCACTTCTGAACCTTGCAAAGGCAGAAATGCACAAATGCAGCATGAGGACATGCAGCGCCGTGACCCAGCGTTCAGGGAACAACCAAGCAGAGCAGAAATCACCTTAAGGAAAAACAAGAGTCCTGAATATTGAGAACCAAATTTGCATGGATTTATGATCTGACTAGGATTTTATTGGAGCCATCTGTACACCAGAGCAGTGCCATTAACAGGAGCAAAGAGCAGTCAGTATGTGAGCAAACAGACTTGTCTGGGAGGGTTCATCAATGCTCAAGTGCATCCCATTAACAAAGGCATTAGAATGCACTTCTCATTAGATGCACAAGAATGTGCATCACAAGTAGGGGGTTTGGCTTCTGGGCAGGTAAGTCTGCTGTGTGGTGTGAGCAGAGGGACTGTGGAAACTTCCCAAAGGACAGGACCCCAGCTGGGGGTGAAATGAATAAGCACCTCCTCCCTTACAGAACCTGTGCTTGGGAACTTGCCAACTTTGCCTCAATCTACCCTGGCAAAGTGGTGGAGTGGCTCAATTTTTAACAAACTTCGGTGCTTTTGGCTGATGTGGTGGTCACTGACACCGTTCTGGTCTCTGTTTCTGGACTGAAGAGCTGGAGTGCTGCTAAAGCACAAAGCAAACTTCTCCAGGATTAAAAGGAGAATAGCTAAGATGAGCTGAGTGGCAGAGAAGGCTGTAGGTAAAAACAGCTCAAAATACTCACTGTCTGTTATTTGCCTACTGTAACATGCATTACCTCATGTAGCTACAAAACTTTGTTTAACAGAGTAAAGAAAAATATGAGATGGGCTTACTAACGAGCACCTGGCACTTAGAAGCTGTGGGAATCAATAACTTCAAAAAAGTATGGAGTGTAGCTGCAAAGATCTCCTACCAATGCATGTTTTGAAGAATCATTTAAAGAAATGTCAATTCTTTTCTCAGCTCTTGATGTGCATTTGTGTATTTTTAAAGTCTTTTAGAGGCAGGATTGAGTTTTCGAGGATATGGTTTATTGAAAATGTCCCGATTTTTAAAAATATCTGCACTATTAAAATATTTAATGTCCAAAATAACAGAAAAGCAGCGAGATCAAAACCCTCCTGTGGCATTAAGAAAGCCATAAGTTGTGCAATTCCAAAAAAGGTAAAAATGCCTTGTGTGAAAGGAATTTGTTCTGTGAAAAAAAAAAAAGACATATTTGGAACTGTGGCTGAGAAAGCTTTGAAAGTGGCCAGGCTGACAGGGTAGTAGGGTATTGTAGGGAAGTTGTAAGCTTTTGTAGATGCAATTATTATCATCTCCCCAAAGCACAGGCAAGTCCGTGAGCAAAAGAGAGGAAAGGAGAAAAGACTGCCTTGAAAGGAGACCTCCTGCCCCCCCCCCCCCCCCCCCCCCCCCCCCCCCCCCCCCCCCCCGCTCCTCGNGCCTAGATGCTGACTTGCTGATGGCTTAAGCCAAAGTAAAAATAATCTGAATCTAATTTAAAATTTGGTCATTCGGAAGAAAATTAAATTCCTGGATTGTACCTGCTGGAAGAATGGGTGAGGAAAGAGAAATGTTCTGGGAGGGGTGTGGATGGCGATCTGGGTCAGTTCTTCCAGCCTCATCCCCTGCCAGGCAACAGAAGTGCTCTTCAGAGTAATTATTTAATCAGAGTGGCTGTGGATACATGTTCTCAGTGTTTACAATTAGAAAATTTTGTGAAAAGTCCAGCCAGGCATCCTGGAGGACTGAGGATTTGGAATGCAGGATAAGGCTGTACACTGTGCAAATATCAGCAGCTTTCCAGCGACAACTCTGAAACTGGGAACTCTGACGCTATGCTGGTTTCTCTAACACTGCACAGAGCTGTCTACACGAATTCAGCCTTTAGTGAAAACGGTATTTTGCCTAGATTTTTTATTTTTCAGACTGTCCAGTTCAAATCCCGTATTTCAGTACATGAAGACCATACTATTCAAATTGGGCTATGGGCCTGCATCTGATTTTCAAAGGTTCTGAATTTACGTGGGTAGCTGAAAGTTCTTGGTATCACACATTGAAAGAATTTTAGAATATATTATTTAGTCTTTCTCCAAAAGTTGTCTTATGCCTTTTAAATTTCACTATTCCTTTGGTGCTCCTTAAGGATGCAGGGATGTAATTTCACATTCCATACCTTTCAATTTTTAAAATTTTTTAATTCACTATAGAGCTGGAATGTACTTTTCCCATTTTTCCACAACATCCTGGACATTAAAGTAATTGCAGATGACAGGACTTCAGTGCACAATTTACTATCCCTTTCACTGTCAGGAAAAGCAGTCATCCCATAAAGGCAACAAAGTCTCATCATTTCATTGTGAGCTAATAACCACAGGCTGTTCTATGTGTGCCTCGGTGCTAAGGATCAAAAATAATTCCCTACTATGCTTTCTATGACTGATAATAGAAAAGCACTTCTAATGTTAAGAAAATCTTGGAGAATTCACTGGGATTTTTTTTTTCTTCTTGAAGCCTTCCCTGACAGCAACAGGTGACTGGATTTAAATGTCTGTATACCAACAGGTGAAGGGGACACATATACATTCTTGCTCACAGACTGACAGAGCTGCCTCCATGCAGGTAATAATGTAAGAGAATTTTCCTCCTTCAGTTGTTGTAAAGGCACGCAGTAAAGAGCAAAAATCACCCTTGGATTCATACCTTCTGTCTGTAAAAAGCACTGCTGAAAGCCCAATTATTTTGATGGATACAGAGGAAAGCCAAAAAAAATAAGGACTTAGGTAAATTACAATGGAAGAACTCAATGTATATCTAAAAGTATCTCAGGATTTTGCAGTAAATAATGCTTTCAAAGGAAATGGTAATCTTTCTGCGTTGAAAGCTTCTGATCTTACCATCTTTACTTCAGATCATATTAGTACTGAGCATCATTACAAGAATGTGCTCTTTGAAGCATGTGTACTCTATTTTCCTTCTATTCATCATACTCTCTCTGTGAAAGCATGCTCTGCCACTGTGCACACATTTTTCTTTCTAAGATTTAATTCATTTCCTAAAGAAACATCATGCAAAAATCAATCTTGCCAGTACAAGTTCACAAGGCCTGATTAATTTAACAGATGATTTATTGACAACTGTGAGATAGAAAGTAATGGAATATTGTTACTAAGAGCAACATTACACATTCCCAACAGTGTGTATAGAGATGATACACACAGAGGACGTTAATGCTCCTTCATGGACAAGTGATACATTGCAAGAAGAAAGAAGAGAGCTGGCCATGGCTCATGGCTGGCTTCCAGCTTCTGTTCCAGCTCCCACTTTGCACTCCCACCTAATGTTATTGCATAAATTCTGACCTTTGCTGTTGTTGGTTTGATTGAAAAGCAATAGTTTGTGGAAAGAGAGATAAGAAAGCAAGTTGTCCTGTTACATAACCAGTTCTTCAGAGAAAATGTGAAAGTTCCACCAAAACTGCATACGAAGGAGCAGACCACAACTGAGTGTGGTAGTTGACAGTTTGATACCTAATCTGGAAAGTACCTGTCTAAGTAGTGTCACACACAGGAATTAAAGACTTCCCTTCCTTTTCTCTTTCGTTCTTGTTCCTTTTTCACACAGTGCCAGAGAAAGCAGAATTTGCAGTTCTCCAGGCTGAATACACCTTGGATTTCTTAATTTGGTATATAGATCCTCTTTATTTTCTACTAAAGAAGACATGGGGAAAAGAACCAATTCCCTGCACAACCCTTTACCTATATATTCCACAAGTGTGGTGGGATCCTGGACTGTCTCATAAAAATAAAGAAGATTTCCCCTGAGCTGTCTTATGCTCTCATATTCATCATGACTCGAGTGATCGAATGTGACCTTCAGCAGGATAACTGCTTTGCTGTCCCCAAGTCAGGTGTTTAATCATCCAAATTTAGTTCAATAGCTCTTGTAAAAGAGTCCAAGCCCTAATGTCAGGTGCTCGTGCTCCTGATTCAAAGTGCCTGCACATACCCTGGGCAGAGAGCATCTGGTCCCAGACACAGAAACGGCCTTGACATCTTGCTTGTTCCTGAGGACCGAGAAGCTGGGGTTGAGCTGGCAGAAAAGTGCCCTGCGTGCTCCAGATCTCATGGCCAGAATCCTCATGGGGAACTCAGTAAAAAGACCATTTAACTCCTAGAAAGCAGCAATGAAACATGTCTGTGCTGCATTAGAAAACAAGCAGTTCTGAGCAGAGCCTGTCCCACCAGATTGGTCCCTCAGAGATCTCCCCTTTGCCAGACTTCTAAATCCCAGCACTGCATAGCTGAGAAGTTGGTTTCTTTAAGTAACCCATCATGCTCAATGCTAGACAAGCATAGGAAACAACTTCTCATGCATGAAAGACTCTATGCTTTTCGGAAAAAGTAAAAAAGTCAAGCAAATCCTTAATCCTTCTTTCTGAAAAATAGCAGGAAATTACTCTTAGAGATTTCTAAAGTGCAAAAAGTGAGGAATGTTTGGCATGCTTCATTAAACAGACAAAAATAGAAAACATTTTGAAAACATAGAGCTGAATACATCCACAGGACCCATTGGGAAAAAAACCTGAAAGATTAAAATCTGTTCCCAGAAAGATAATTTAAACGCAGAATGATGCATTCCCTCCCTAGTAATCAGTCTGCAAATAGGATGATTTAACTGAGACCCTCAAAATCTCTGTAACAGAAACTCAGGAAAAACTGATTAATTCAGTTGTACTACATTGCACTGTCAAAATTATTAAGTGAAAATGTTAACTCACCCTACAAGGCCTTTTTACTATGTAACAGAATTCAGCTGTAATTAAAAAAAAATCTCAAGCACTCACATTTTATGAAAACAAGTCTGTATAGCAGGAAACCCACGAGACAGGAACTCAGGCAATGGCGTATTTACAGCCGACAGTCACAAGGTAGCAGCACAAAACATCAGTCTAAAGGATTTCTTGAAGATACTACCAAGGTGGAGGTGAGAGGACACAGCTGTAAGTGTGCAGGGAACACAACTTCTGGCAATTAAGTGCTTAGTGGGGAGGAAGTTCAGTGCCAGGGTAGCCTGTGCCAAGCTCTGAGCCAGCCAGCAAAAGCCCAATAAAAGAATAGACCTTTTTTGGGTTTCCTTTAGGTGAGAGATGTGGAATATGACCCGACATCAGGGCACAAGGAGAGCAGGGAGCAGAGGAGGTTTCGCAGGGTCATGGAGGGAAACCTTACATCTGGCAGTGTCTCACTCACAAATTGGCTGCTCAGTTCCTGAGCTGACCCGCTTTTGAACAAGAACTGATTGTTCTCCCCTTTCAGTACCCTCTCTATGCACTTTTAAAGGGGAAGGATTCATATGAATTCTCCATATGTTACACTGTATATACAGCGTGATGGAATATGTATGCATGCACAGTAACTTGGGATTTTCAAAAGTAAATCTATATTCTAGGACATAAATATAGAGGTCAATAGGTCAACAAACATTAATAAATTCATTCTTTAGCTCCTGTAAGGGGTGGAAGGACTCACAGAAATGAACTGTGATCTGCGATAGAGTTGTAGCTGAATATTCACATATTTCTCAAGAGCTGGGTTTTTTGGCTATTGATCTGCCAATCACTTTTCTGTCAGAGGAAATTCAGTTATCCACATCTCACTGAGGTTTTTTCACCTAGTTGCTTTTGTAGGAGTTGTGTTTGTTGTATATACGTATCTTTTATGGTATCTCAGAATGAAAAATTCAATAGCTGCTGTGTTGAATTCTAAAGATCATTATTCTGCTTGTTTAGAAAATGAAAACGACATCCACTTTTCTCTCCTCTTGCTCTCACAATCAGTTTACTTTCAAACAGCTTGGTATATTTTACTAAATTAAAAAAAAAATGTATCTTTTGTTATACTGGTGTTGTCCGGGCAAATGCTACAGCTCTGGCATTGTCCCTGCCATCAGAATACATTTGTAAGACTGTGGAATAAAAGCTCTCTAGTACAGGAATAGCTGTGACTTCTCACTTTAAGAATGTTGCAATCATTCGTCTTTACTTACTACCATAAGTTCTACCATAAACCCCAGTGACCTCCCCACTGTCTGGGAACTCACTCAGCTCCCTCTCTGGTGCCTTGGGTCCTGTTCCAAAGCACCACCAGAATTTTCTTCCCAGCTCAGCATCCACGTTCTGCACTCCAGTAAAGACAGACTCATCCAGTCCAAATGGAGCGTGTCCAGCCAACATTGATGCCAAGCCCTCTTCCTTCTATTTCTCCAACTCTCAGTGCAGTTTTCTCAAGAATCTTGTTCTCTCAGGTTTCTGCCTCCCACATTTTTCTGCCTGTCTTCTTGCAGGTCCCATTCCTGCTCTCTGCAGCAATCTGGGAGATGTCCTCTGTTCCCACCTTCCTTTTGTCCACAAACACAAACTCAATTCAGTTTCCAAGACACGCATGTGAAAGATGGATGGATTGACTTCTTCCCATCAAACTGAAATTTTTGTCTAAATTTCATACACTTCACAAATGCCAACTGGTCAGCTTACATTCCCCACAGGCAGAACTGAGCTCCTCACTGCTCCTCTCTAGCGTTCAAACCCCTTCACTGCAGATTTTCCCCCACTTTTTCTGTATGCTTTTAGCGGGGCTGTAGCCTTTCCTGGGACTGTCTCAAGCTTTTCTCTGCTTAAATGTTGTGCAAAGTCAGTAAATGATACTTTGAAACATCATTTCCAATCCATTCTCACAGGTAAGCAGATTTTATCAGTTCTCATCCTGCCTATTCTCACGCCCTTTCCTCCGGTCTTGCTGAGTCCTGCTGCCTTCTCTTCATATGCTTTCAAAATGCTTCTGCACAGCCAATTTCACAAAGATAACATAGCCCATCTCCTCATGCTGACCACGCCATCTCTGCTCCCTGCATTTTCCCACTGCTCTCCCAGTCCCCACACAGAGCACATGAGCTGTAAGTCACAGTTTTGAGACCCTTTACAGTTTCTATTTCACTTCTAATCACACCTCTACTGAGCCATCACTGACTTCTCTCTGTTAACGATGACAGCCTTTATTACCCAGTCACTAAATTTTCTAACAAGTATCTTCAGCTTTTCTTGTCATACCTGTCAGAAACTCCCTGTAAACACCTGCAAAGTCATGTTCAGAGACTTCTGAAACTCAACTTCAACACGATGCCTACAAAAAACCCAGACAAATACACAATTCTTGTCTGAGACACTGACTGTAAGACTGCACATACTGTTGACCTGTGCTGGCATATTTTTGATTAGCAGTGCTGGTGTTGTTTCTTCCCTTTGCTTTATGTAGGTCATAAACTTTTTGCTTAGAAACCATATTTTTATTCCTTTTACATGAAATGGGCATAACAAATATCTGACTCCTTTATTAGCTAAGCAAGGAAATTGTTAAAGGAAGGTATCTTAAAATAGAGAACTGCATAACCCCTTCCAGATGCATAAAATGTATCTTGCAAAGGATATGAAGATGAATATAACAATTTGGCATTGTGTCAGAAAGAAAACTCACTAATTGGGATGGATGATGATAAAGAGAAAAATCAAAAATTCATGGCATGATTTAGTTCAACGTAAATCTGAAAAACACCCCAGCAGTGTCAGGGAAATTATTCTATATTTGTTTAAGCGAGAGGCTGCACAGGATGCAATTCAGCCATCTGTGCTTGGCCCATCTGTACTTTGGAAAGTACTGTAGGACTGTACCGCACCATTTCTGCTGTCAAACTTTGGAGACATTACAAGAGATGCCAAAGAGCACAAATGGTGGGTGACAGAACACTGACTGAGATATCTTTTTTAAATTGTCTTCTCTCCAGTCCCTTATAGATGCATTTCAAATCAAAATCACGGAGTAAATCTTCCTAAGAACTCCTTAAAATTACTTTTTTTTTTCCTAAATTGTTCAGCTATTTCTAGTCTTCAATGGAAAGACAAACTACCACCATCAGTTAATGATTATATATAAAAAACAAAATAAATAGTGCTCTAAATAACAGAACTAACAAAGTCTGCTTTGCTTCAGATTTGTTTTCTATGTCCCCAATGGCTTTGAGCCCACAGAACTCTCTAAAGTCACATGTGCCAAAATCATGCCCAAACTGCTTCCCACAAAACTAAATCTCCAAGGAGCAGCTACGGGGACTTTCCTGCTGTGGGCAGGACTGGTGTCAGGCCAGGGAACTGCCAAGTCTTCCCCTCAGGCCTCTCTTTTCAGCCCATCTCTCAATTTTGCCCCAAATCAGATGGGAACCACCACTTCCACTTCTCTGCTTGAGCTGATTTATAGGTTCAACAGGTGTGAAAAGCAGTTCAGCAAACAGGCTGTGCAGCTTTTATCAAGAACACCTCAAATATATTTAAATGCAATACAGGAAAATAGTTCTTGATTCAGATACTTCCTCTCCATGGGTTTATTTTAAATCTGGGGAAAATTGTGTTGAAGCCATTAAAGTACTCATGTTGAGGCCTTTTCCCCCACTCTGACTGCTGTGAGGAAACAGCTCTGCTGCATTTACCAGGGACAAAGGGACAGCACTTGCAGGTCTCTGCCATCGGATGGGGTCTCCTTTCAGTAGTTTCTTTCCTCTTAGATACAACAAAGGCAGCTGCAATGAATTAATATCTATGTATTCAGAAAACACTGCAGTTAAGTGTGAGTGAGCTGATACAAAACCTTACTAGCAGAGAAGTATATCTGTGCTGTAAAGAAAATAGTAAAATCCACTTAGCTGTGAATTAATACATAATGAACAACTGACAATAATTATTTTAATCTAGTGCTGCTGATCTGCTTCAACATTTCCATCCTTTTTCTCTAATCATATATTTTAGATGGTTTTTCACTTGATTTCTTAACCACAAAAGCACTTAGTAGTTTGTGTTTTCCATTAATTCTCTATAAAATAGGAAGCATCGCCTCCCCCAAGAGAGAAGTGTAAATGACTGGCTCTTTTTAATTTTTTTTTTTGTATGATGAGAATGCAAACCTTGCGACTTAGGGCTCAGCAGAGCTCAACACATCTCATGCACCTTTACTCTGATAAGGCTTTGCTACAGAATGAGGGAATTCAGTGAAGTGTGGTTGGTGTAATTAAAATTATGTTATGCTCTTGATCCACAGGCAGATAAATTCTATAAGAATTAAATTGCACTGGTTTGTTAAAAAAATTGGCTGTTTGTTTCCTTGTAAAAAACAACATCAATTTAAAGATGGTGAATCTATAACTCTGAAAGGAATTACAGTAGTTCACAAGTTTCTCAGAATAAACAGAGGTCTATTTACTCCCCTACCAAGAGACTCCACACTTTATGAAGGGTGCAGTGAACCAGTTTAATAACAATTACAAGCTGAAGGGATCTACATGCACAGATTGCTGACTGCTGGCACATTAATCCACTTTTTTTCCATCCAGAGAATAAACTTCTTAGCAGAAAATACTGAGATTTTCTGGGAATGAAGGTCACAGGCTTAAATCAAAATGTTCTGTTTGTAATTTTTTTATTTGCCATTCGTTGAAACAAATATGATTAGGTGCAAATAAGCCTGGCACCAAATGTCATGATGTGGGCAGATCTCTTTGCTCTGAGTTGAAAAAAAATTCTGGTTATTTTCCTGTGTATTAATGGCAATATTTCATCATCTTTAAGAGTCTAATCACAATACGTTCTAAGTGGAATATTATAAATCAAGAGTCCTGCTTGCTTGTTACATGGACCTGAAGTTTAAAGAGACTGGCCTTTTGGAAAAGTTATTCTTTATCACATTTATGAGTCTCTGAAAATCAAAGTAAAAAGTCACCTGTTACAATCTTGTCTAACAAAATATTAATACATACTCTTTCATAGACAGCAGCAATTACTCTCAGGGCTGTAGAGATAATGGGAAAAAACTAATGGAATTTACTTTGCACATGCAAGCAAATTCTTGAATTAAAATCATATGAAAGTCAGATAAAATTGCACCAGGTTTGAAGCTGAAGCCATGTAAAAATTTTTTTAGTTAATGGGCATGCCTTCATTCTGAAAAGAACATTAGCTCATACTGGGAAGTAATCTGTTGCAGATTTATCTGTGAATATTTATAATAAAGTGAATAATATGTATTATATGATCTTTTCCTCAAGTTATTTATGTAGTTAAGATGTAGATAATGTACAATAAGGATTATATAAATAGGATGAAAGATCAGGGCTGAAGAGCCGGACCAGCTCATAAATAGAAAAGCAGACAGACATTTTCTGTAAAGAACCCATTTCAAAGGTCTTGTGCTCATGAGAAAAGACTTAGGATCATCAAATGGATATGGGGCGGAAAGAGCCAATCTGTATGTGCTCAGGCAGTTTGCTGGTGGTGAACTGAAGGTTTTGGTGGCACACAACACATTTAGAAGAGTGTTTTTTGCCAGGAGTTCAGGTGGTGCCGGAGCTGGGATAGCGACATAGGAGCTGGGAAAAGAGGACAGTGCAGGATGCTGACACACAGAGCTCCTGCAAGAGCAGGATGCTGACACACAGAGCACCTGTAAGTGTGGGATCCTGACAGATAGAGCTCCTGTAAGAGCAGGATGCTGACACACAGAGCACCTGTAAGCCAGCCAAGGAGTGACAGAATGCAAAAAGAATGAGACTGAGGTGCGTTGGAAGATGGGAGCACACCTTAGGAAAGAGGATGTAGTAAAAGGGATGAGGAGATGCAGACTTTCCTTCTGCTGCTGTTTCATTGCCACGCCACACATTGCCTCAAATCTAATTTTCTCACGATTTTCCAACTAAAATAATCAGTTACATCTTTAAGGGTAATATTACAAGAGACGGGGCAACTGAGAGATATTTTAAAAGATGGTTTATTACCTCATGGTGTCAGTCTCATAGAAGGGTGAGACATTAAAGGTGTTACATCTAATGCCATAATATCAGAAGCTGCCTAATTCTTGGTTACAATGCCTTATGTTAGTTTTTTAGCCAATCACATACTTGTACAAGCCTTCTAGTGTCTTTTTACACCAATCATTAATTGTTTTGCTTTTTGTGGCTTTGCCGCAATGCGTCATTTATCATCCAATCATATAACACTTCACAAACTTACATTGATACATCTTAAGCTTCTAACTAACTTTATAACAGATTCTATTACTAAACTTTAAAATCTTTAACTATCTTACTTAACATACTACTTTGCTTACATATTTGTTTGCTTAAAACATATTTCTACTTAAATTACAAACTTATATTCTTGTTTTATGTCTGTTTCACTTTAATGTTGTAATTCTCCAAGCTTTCTCCAAGGTCTTAGGTCAAACATTGCATCCATCTCTATCTCTGAGCCTGTATGCACAAGGCCCTGAGACCTCTCTGTGCCTGCATTTCCCACAATTTTCCAACTAAAATAATCAGTTACATCTTTAAGGATAATGCCAATAGCTCTTGAGAGAATCAATTGAAGTCTGCCATTTCCCCTTTAATTTAGACTCGCAAAGCTCCAGTAGCTAAGAGTGAGGAAAAAAAAATTCAAAATATGAGACTTGTGATTTGATTATATTAAGAAACTACATTTTGCATTTCCAAAGTTGTAGCTCCAGTAATTTTTTCTTTCTTTCACCCTCAAATAGGTACTTCTGAAATCTGACTGCCTACCTTGTCCCTTTTCATACTGTTTTTCATACAGGTGGCAAATCTCGAAGGGAACTTCTATTCACTGTTAGCTGTTGCCATTTATTTTTCTTGTAATGGATCTATGGCAGTTCCTTAACTATGTCATTTATTACCAGGCTTTTAAAAAGCTCTTCTGCAAATCTGTGGGTTTTTTTACTACATGTTTTCAGAATATTTGCAGGGTGTCAGTAAGGCTTATTCATGTATGAAGTTATTTATGGACAGGAAACAACACACCTGCTTCCTTCAAGAACCATTCCATGTGCAGAAAAACTCAATACTATATTCTCAAGGAATTCACAGAAAGTTAATAGAATAAGTGGTTAGAAGGTGCTTTAGGGAAAAGTATCTTGATGTCTTGTTAGAATTAGGTTGCAGTGATATTAATCTTTTCCTTCTTATCCAGGTAAGTATGCAACATCCAAAACACTAGTGAGCCTTTTCTGGGAAAGATGTTTCAATATTCATCTAAGAATAACAAAAAAAAGGTAAAATCCAGATCACTAGCAGCTTTAGGACAGCAACCAGTTGCTTTGAACTACACTCTACCAACCTGTTTTTCAAAACTGTTGACAGCACTAGGTATCACACAGATATCATAACGCTACTTGTGAAAGTGATTTTGTGCTTATTCTGCTGAACTTAATCCCTTCTAGAGACAGATGAAAACACAGCACTATCATTGCAGTATCTGCCTGACTTGTTCACTTGAAACTCCCCCAGTACTCCTGGGACAGTATCAGATCATCCACATCACTGTGCACATTTTATTCTCATCCCCAGAATCACATAAGAAGCATGCCAGTCCCTTCTTCTCCCAAAGGTGAACAGAGTACTGAACAAGCAAAGTAGATAATAAAAGTATGCAAATAATGCAGGCCTGAACCCAAACTGCATACATCTACATTTTATTCTAAAGCATGGTCTAAGCTAAATTCAGAATTGTTTTTTCTCCAACTGCAAGACTGTATGTACACCAACAAGTTGCCCAGGGAGCCCAACATCTAGAGAAACTGGTTTTGATTTTCTTGGTTTTCACCTCCAAGCCCAGTTAGGAGCAGTAATGCTGGTGATAGGCTTACAGCGATTAAGCTATTGGCTTGGCTTCCTTCAACTTACACATTCAGGCTCATTGTTCCCTCTGTAACCACAGGTGTGCCAAGCACAAGGTGAGATGAGTGCAGCTCCTGCATGGGGAGTGCTCAGTCCCCAGCCCAAGCCTGAACATGCTGTCAGTACTAAAACCTGGAACAGCATAAACCGCAACGTTGCAGAAGAAGGTTTAGTGTAAAAAGTAGTATTTGAATAATTTCTCATTCTTGCTACAATCATTAACATAAAATCAATTTATGTTGTGACATTTTCAGTTCTCATTATGATCTCTGTCACAAGAGGGAGGTTTTTAATCCCCCATAAAGTCTTTAAGGGACAGCAGAATAATATGCACTAAGTGCATTATACAGCTTCTAATGTGACCTTTTCATGGTTCTACAATTTGACTGCCTGGCCACTCCTGTTCCTTGGCTGTCTTGGTAATCTGAGAGGAACAGGTGGAATGGTAAATAATCAAAATACTAAATCTTTAAAAGGTTAACTTCATACTGCAAGTGACTTACAGGTTATATATATTCTGTGCTCTTATTGTGCAGCCCAGAAAAAAGCAGGAAGAGAAGGAAATGACAGACAATGTCCATTCTTAAGCCAGTGACAAGAATTTGGGAAAAGAGTAAGATGGTGTTTAATAGCCCCTAATTTTATTCTGCTAGTAGTTCCCATGTATTTATGATGTGTGAAATAATCTACTCTTGATGTAGATGTGTAGGTCACCCTTCACCCTTGAAAGGTCTGAGAGCCCCAAATAGTATATGATGACCCAATGCTAATCCTCTTCCTGCTACCATGGTTTTAGGGTTTTTCGTTTTGTATGAAACTTAAAAATAATCAAGAGTGAACCTAGCATTGAGTAAAAGAAGTGGCAGGTAATCATCTTCTCTTATTGTTTTACATGGTGGCGTTTTCTGCAAAGGGACACAGGATCACATAAGAAATGAGGGTATTGCAAGTGCTGAAAGAAAATAGGGAAAAGCCAATCTATCCGGTCAAGGAGAGCATGGAAAAACAGGGTTGATATGATCCATCATCTGAACGGATTGCACTAAAACCAGAGCATATCCTTTTGACTCTTTGGTGCTGCCCTGAGTTACTGTCCCATAGCCAGGCCCAAGAATTCTCCCAGGAAAGGAATGGGGAGACAGGCTAAAAAAGTAGATCAGTTTCTAGAATGAGTTCTGTGTCAGTAGCAAAAAAAAAAAAAAAAATCTAAGAAGGGCTGGACATAGGGTACAAAATGTCACAAGGAGTGATAATGTATCCCCACAATACTCTCAAGGATATACAGAAGGAAGGGAAGGGCAACAGAGGTGTCATATGATTTATAAAAAATATGATGGCCACTATAGTGGCCAAAGAAAAAAAAAAATTATATAGTGTGCCTTTCTTACAGGAGAATGCTTAAAAATGAATGATAACAACAAGAACAACGACAAAAATCAAAACCTAAAAGGGAGAAAACCCTTCTGTAATGAGATTTTAGAAGGAATCCTATTATACAGAGAGAAGTGCAGCTCTGGCTGGAAGGGGTCTTTGTGAGGGCAGGGGAGAGGTCACCTCATGAGGCACTGCTGAGTTTGGCTTCAAAGCTTCTATGAAGCTCGAACTTCATGTCCTATTTATTCATCCTAAGAAAGGGGGAACAAAGTTTTTCAACTATTTCAAACACATAAGCAAGTTAACTTTCTGCTCTCATTTCTAGGAAGACTTTCAGAAAGGGCAACAGCCACAACCAACATGGAGAGAAGCTCCTCTCTATTCCCTACTAAAGTGGCAATAATCTCTATTGCTTTGTAGCCTATAAAACAGTAAAGAGCTGCTAAGATTAATTAAACTCTTAAGAGAAACTGAAGTGTTAATCAATCACCAGTGCTGTTTGCTACTGCTATAACATTCATAGGGATTATTATACAGCAATTTGAATTACAAAGCAAAGCAATAGAAATATAAAAAGGGTATTACTAGTCAATGTTTGGATCTCTAGTTCCAGGTATTGAGGACTTGCTTTTCCATGGTCTATGAAAACTATTAGCTGACCATTTCCTTCAGCTGTGAGTGCTCAGCACTTCTGCAAATCAGGCCTCAGGGTTTCAAATCAGGAAACTGGAAAATTAGAAGATGCAACTAACGACCCTTTGTGAAAAATCTGGCTTAGCAAGATGGGCACCATTGCAAAGGAAATCAGAGCCAGGGACTGCACCAGAATTAAATTCTTCAGGACAGCACACATCAACTGCTCTGCCTACGTGAGGTTTTTTTCTTCACCCTTTGCAATTTTGCTGCCTCTTGGGCTCTGCAGCTTTGGAGAAATATGATAGAACTGTTGGCTCCTGTACTCTACAACTTGATATGGCCAAAACAACAACAACACTCTGTACTGAGTGAGAAAATTCTGCCATGGTCTAAATGGTAGAAAAAGATGCAGTGAAAACCATATAATATTGTATACAGGAAGGAGTTGAATTAATCCTATCTAATAGATGGACTTGGCAACCTTTCCCAATTTCAAGCATACTTTGAAAACCAAACAATTATTTGACAATTATTTCAAATATCAAAGGTATTTAAACCACATTCAGGAAGCTTCAAAAGACACTTTTCTCAAAAAAAGTGAAAACACGATCTTGCATAATTCCCAGGCTGGTGACATTCAGGTGTGAGATAAGAGGAGAAACATGGTAATAAGCCTTTGAATTCATGCCCAAATCCTGCATTTGTTAACAGTGTGTTTGCTCTTGTACTCCATGTTAACAGTGGTTAACATCTTTAGTGTAGCTATGGGAACCAGCAAATTATACATAATTCTAATTTTCTAAGAACAGAACATTTACAGAACCCTAAACAGATATAATAGTGATGTAGATCCCTACCAATTGGTGTGAACTGAACTGCTTTAAACTCTTGCTCTTTCAGAGCTGGCTTTATTTCTGTTGAAAGGAGGAGGACATCAAAGCTCCAGGATGGGTCCCTCTGATACAAATCTGTCCTGACTTTAATGGAGCTCTGTGGATTCGCAGCAGGCAGAGATCTTGGCTGTCTGATTTTCCAACTGACAACTCTCCTGCATGGAGAACTCCACTGAAAATAGGCATTCCCCATATTCCCTACAGCCTATGCCAGACCTGTGTGTATGATACAAGCCATGAATACTGAGAAATACAAAGTCTCTTTGAAGTTACACAGTCGTAAAAAGACAGAAAAAAAGTGTTCTGTAATGATAATAGCACTTACTGTATATTATATATGTTAAGTACTCAAACCAATTTAGTAAAAATAAGCCATCCATTTCCTTTCATAATATGGTCAAGAGTAATTTCTGGCACAGAGAAGTGAGAATCATCAGTGTAGCTTTGTGGAACTGATTACCATGTACTTCAACAGAGACCAGCAAATGCTATTTAAGGAGCAATTTGAATCACTGATGTGGTGATGCAGGAGCTGGTTATGTCTCCTTGATGTGGAAGGATAAGCTGTCACAACACTGACAATGAACAGAGCAACTATGAACTATCCTTAAATTACTTCAGTGTAGGAGAGAAATGGAAGTTTGCTGTCCTGTCCTTGTGCTGGCTCCTTTTCAGCCCAGTGACAAGGACATTTGAACCTGCATTCGAACACCATGTGAGCACGTTCCCCCTGAGCAGAACCAGGAAGGATTAATGGGCATCTTCTGAGACCCATGGAAACGAACAAATGCCTGAGGGACAGGATGTTAAGGGATAAAAGAATATGGGATGGTCACACCAGGTTCATTTAGCCTAATGCGCTGTGATGGTGGCCAATGCCCAGTGCTGTTTAGGAGAATGTGCTGCTGTTATTCTCCAGAGAGTTCTTTCAACTTCCCATGATTTTTTCACTATTTAGAGCTGAGATAGATCAAAAATGTGAACAAGAAACTAAAATACCAATACAATGACTAAGTGTCTAAAGTACACCAGGAACTCAAAAGCTTACATAGCAAGCAGATTAGCAAAATAATCGCTAAAAGAAAATAAAGAATATGATGAGATACTACTGCACTCCTTGGGAGAAAATTATTATTATTATTATTATTAATACAGTTTCTGTGCTGCAGAAAATGTAGTTTGATATGATCAAAATAATTTACAAATTGGGATTGACAAGCTGAATCACTGAAATACTGACATTTAGCTTGTTCATTTCAAAGTGATGTCTCTGCTTCAAAAACTGTCAGATTTCATTTCTTAAAGAGTTTTTTAAAAGGTCTTTTACTTTACCATGAAGAATTACCCTCTCAAATCCTGACTCTCCAGTCCAGTCAGTAAAATGAAAAATCAATTATTTGCACAGTACTAGTTTTGAGAAATAAGGCCAGAAGATAAGACAACCACATACAAAAGTCAGTGTGGAATCAAATGGAGAGTGAAAGAGAACAAACATGGAATTTATCCATAGGGCAGACAGAGCCTTACAAGAAGCTATCTGCTATTCCTAAATTATATTTAGAAATGCATGGGAAAAGGTAGAAGAAACTTTGCTGTGAGTGGAAAAGTTGGCAAGTGTCACAGCCACGAAGAGAACCCGAGTACTTCAGCTTGGCAAGAGGGCAGATGGTCTCTGCAATCTATTTTAACACTTCTCAGCAGAAGACAGCAGTTAAATAAAGGAAGGGAGAAGTTGGTCTTCAAAATTTGAAAAGAAATTAAAAGCATGTCCATGACACAATAGTCCCTGGAGCAAGTAAGTGTCTACATAAAAAGACTGGAAAAGAGCTCTCAGGCAATCCAACTGAAATGTTTTTCTATGAAGGACAGTAATTCCTGTTTTGGAAGGAAGATGAGTACAGCAGTTAAAAGCTGGAGCTTTAAACCTCTGCTGGAGATTTCCTGATGTGTGCAGAGTGAGTCAGAGGAACTGAGTCTGCATTTGTTTACCTGTGTATTAAAGTGAATCCCCAAGGCAATATGTGGTTGAATCCATTAACATTAGCAAAGAGCATAAACAACTCAAATAAAGTGGTTTGATGGCACAAAGTGTTAAAGTGCCCACAACAAGAATGTTGGTTAGTATTTAACAACAGCAAGAGGAACTGAAACAAAGACATATCCAAACACCTAGACTGTGTTTAGTAATATTAAAATTATGCAATCTGTTAAGGACTTTCTGTAGCTACGCCACGTGGCATCTGGCGTCTTTCCAATTAAATTTCTTTATGCAAAACAAATAATTTTACATAGATTTGCATGTTACTAACAGGAGAAGAGGCTTATTAACAACATAAATTACATCTCATTTCTATTTAATTTATTATGTTCAATTAGGAGGTGAGTGTCCTCGAGCCTTATCTCTCTGTTTAGACACTTACCACTGTGGCATCAATGCCACCTTTCAGCCTTGATACAGAGCCTGGGATATGGACTCAAAACAGACATCTGTGAAATAAAGCAAGTTGCGTTTTGCTTTGTATCTGGGTATTCTGAAGGAGGAAAATAAGTCATTTGCAGAAGTCCAAGGCATTTTGTTTTATTAAAATAAATTTCCTAAAAGTATTGAATACTGCAGCTGCTTTGCCCCAGAGCATTAAGAGGACTATTTCCAGCAGAATGTGTGCACCCAGCTGCTTTGCAGGCACCAGTCTAAATTTGAAACCAGTCCTTTACAGCCAGTCTAACAACCTACCCATAAAACCAGCCAGCTGGCTGGGTATCTCTTCTGGCTATTTTCTTCTCCTCTTATTCATTGTGACCTACAGCTAGGGATGTTTTTCACACTGCAGACCCATGGAAAAGACTCTCATAATCTTGTTAAAGGCTGGCATACTTGACTTGCACTACAGAATCCTGCATTTGTCTCCTCAGGGAAATAAACACTTTTAAAAGCCTTTGGATTTCAAAAATGCCTTAGACAAATACAATGGCCGCCCTAGTAATAAGTGAATCAGTTTTCTGCTTCTCACAAAAATGTCTACAGCCAGGAATTTGGATTTTATGTGCCCTTACACAAACTCATCTGCAGGTTTGTTTTTTTTTATTGCTCACATGTTCTCAAGGGAAACCGATTTCTCTTTCAAGCAGCAGTGACTTAGTAAGTCAAAGCATCCAATTGCTAGAGGAGGGTTTACTTCACCTCTCATCACTGAAACCCTGCTGTGGAATACAATCTGTTTTCAGAAGAGCAGAGAGGTGAAGGACAAAAACAAATGGCAATTACTCAAAGCCTGTGAAGAGCTTGGAGATTGGTATTCTCTTGCATCTGAATTAGGGCAAGAAAATACACTGGCCCAAATGTTGCCAAAGATAATGCTCTAACACTGAGCAGACTGAAGTTTGTCTTATTGTCATTGAGAATATTAAGCTGTAATATAATAGTATGTAACATTTGCATTTATGTCTGCTTTTTAAGAAGATTGAACCAATTTGTTAACTCTCGTTTAGGACAGATGTTCAGCAAGGACATGATAAAATATTCACAGTTTGTACTGCTAATTCTAACTCCATTATTTCATGATGAAAACCTTTCTTGCTACTTTCAGAGCTTTTTCATACCAGTGAAACAAGCTTCTGAATTTCCCCCTTGACTACCTACTTGAAAAAATAACTGCATTTCAGTCTAAATTTATGCAACACTTTTCTTAGGGATTCCACCAGTCCAAAATGTAACACTTTTAATCCATATTCAGGTATTGGAGCACCAGGAGAAATAAACCACAGTAGTTTTCACCATCATAGTTGCTAGAGGAGCACTGCGTTTAGCATTAGTAAAAGTAAGTTGGCGTAACAATACTTTTATATACGCAGTGTCTCTACCACAGAGAATCTCAAACTCATCTATATCTGCAAAATTTGCAATTACAGAAACTGCAAGTCCAATAATAATTGCAATATGATTGGGAATTATTTACAAACTTAAGGTGTAGGTATTTACAAATAGAAGCACTTCTTGTGACATCTGCTGATAAAAATTATGCCCAAGCAAACAGAAATGTGTTTGGAACCTGGTAGCAGTTTGCCATAAAATAAGAAAATAATCTCTTTGTATAGTGAGTTAAATGCAAGAGCAACTTTGTGGCCTTCAGTATTTCTTAGAGTGTGACACACAAGTCCAGGCTTGCTTAAAACATAAACTACATTAATGTAATTCTGTTTCCCAAGGTCAGGAGGAGTTTCTTTCCAAACCCTTGCTCTTAACAGTGCTGTTGGGCAACATGAAATAACACCACCACATATCAGCACATCCTGGATTTCTTTCGAAACGCAAAGACCTGACAATGAATCTGCTTCTCAGGAGCTTAATATATTGTTTTCACTTGCATCTTCTTTATTGTAGCTCTTTTATACCTGTACTTCAATTGCACATGGCATCTTTCCTTTATTGAGGGCTGCAGTTAATCAGCTGGTTCCATAAAGCACCACATAAATTCTGTTTTATGAATTCTTTGTCACAAGAATGTAGCCAAATACCTTGTGTCCCAAGAGTCAGCAGTAACACATCACCTTTGTACAGCCTTGCAAAACTATATGGAAATTACAGCAGACCATGAACAGAAACTCCTCAACCTCCTTTACTATGTTAGGGATGGTAAGGAAAAAATAGAAACCAGTGATGTTTAACAGACATATTTCAAAAAAGAGTGAGGAAAAGAAAGAGAGAGAAAATCAGCCTGGGTATGAGTGGAATAGACATTTACAAGGTTGCCTTTGCAATGCAAGAACGTCAGCAGTGTGAAGTGCTGCCATGATCTCTCATTTTCCAAAATCCTTAACAAGTAGAAGAAGTCTTTCCCCTTTCCTCAAATTCTTCATTTATTTCACATCCTAAACTATATGACTAGAATAAAAAAATCTAAAAAATTATGTGCAAAAATATTTTTTTTTTCCACTTAATGCATACGGAAAGAATTGACTTAAAGCAGTATTTATAGCATCATTTAAATACCCATACCAGGCTTCTTTCTCCTTTTAGCTTCTCCAAAGTAGCTGTAACACATCTTTCCAGTAGTGCTGTAGAGTTAACTTTTAGGATAGAGGACTTTTTATTTGGTTTTTGTACCAAGCACAAGGAAGTCAGTGACAGGAATGGCTCAGCTCTAGACTAAAACAGTGAAAAACTCAGTCTCCTATTTCATCTTGGAATTCTTTCTGATAGAGTATTGCTGATCTGAATGTACAAAAAAAGCCCCAGATAAAGTCTTACCAATGCCCTGTAAAGTATTGCCAATACTTCTGGATATGCCTCTCCTTATATCCCTGAGGTTTATGTAAGTCTTTTTCACAGCTCATAGCTGCTCACAGTTATTCTGTGACCAGCCAGCACACTGAGGCCTTTCCTCTAGACACTTCTAACCAAAGAGCACTTAGAAAAGCAGATGTTCATATTATTAGACCCCAAGTGTATAATTATGCACTTTGTGCTAATGAACTTATTCCCATTTCTATTGTTCCAGCTCTCAAGGCCATCCAATTGAAAATACAAAAAGGAACTTTTTTATAAAAAAAAGTGAGATACTGTCCAGCGTTTTTTGCAAACAACTTGACTTCTTGACATATTATAAACTGAACAGATAAAAATTCCTTTCACTTGCTTGTTTATTGAAAAATCTATTGTAATCATTTATTGCCTTTGGGGTAACAGCATTCTCAAATGCACTTACTCTATGCACTATACAGCTCATACAATTACAAAAATAAATCAAAACACTTAAAAGTTATATTCGCTGGTAAAAACAACCTGTGCTTTAAAAATTCTGATCTGTGTATATATATATACACACACANATTTTACTAAATTGAGGAAAGTGATTAATATATAAGCTTCATGTAATATTCTCAAATGTACTGTATCAAGATTTCTATGAAGGATTTTTTATTTATAAGGTCCAGAATGCTAGTGTCAATATTTTAAATGAATGGGAAGCATGATATATAGCTCATAACACTGGTCAGTTTTGTGTCTTTGGCAATTTCCCTCAAACTAAGTCTCCACTGCCCAGCACTAATCTAATTTAGAGACAAGGTATCTTCATATATGAGATGCTTCTTCAAGTGCCTCTGCAGCCCATCAGGCTCAGAGGAAAGAACTGCAAATGAGAGAAGGCTGTTTTTTTACACAGGCCAATCTTACTGCACTTTGAAACTGCAGGCTCCCCTTTTTGGGATGGGATCAGCTGGAAACAAACATTGGGTTTCATGCATGAAAAACTCAGGGTCTGCAAACTGTCCCTGTGACTTCAGTATTTTTCATAAGCTCTTATGAGAAATGTGCTATGCTGGTACCTTGGCACTTGGACTTGTGAAGACAAAGTTGTTTCTGGTGTTTTCCTCACTTTCACCTCAACCAAACATAACTCAGGTAGGAGCTAATTAATCCCTTAGTGAGAACAACAAAACAAAATGAGGCATCTTTTTTATATAACTATTTTTTTAGCCACACCTGAATGTTACTGTATAACATTAACAGAGGATCAACACACTTGAGAAATACGTGGGCAGTGCTTTTTCACAGTTAGTTACAGAGATAAACAACCGTGTACCATAAGTGTTCGGAAAATTCTGATAAAGACAGAGATATGTATATTTTGTTGTCACGTCACAGTCCCAAATGAAGCCTAATTTTGGTGGTCTCAATCAAGATGCCCAGGATTTTTCAAAAGATGGTATCCCTTCTGCTTTTTCTTTTGCTTCTTAAACTCTTCATGAACATTCGCAACCTTTTCAAGAACTGAGAGCTTAAACCTGAATTTCAGTTGTGAATGATCAATGAGGCTTTTGTAACAGGCAACTTGCTGTTCAAAATGACAGTGACATGATTTTATTTTACTCAGTTTTCATTTTTCCTGCTGACAGGGGATTTCCTGATAAGCGAATATTTGCTGCTACAGACCACACTTAAAATTTGGACAATTTTTGCCTGCTCTCTGCGCCTGATAACACCTGAACCCCAACTATTTTTGTAAACAAATAAGAAATTAGGTCGCAATGATAGTAAAATCACCTTCAGACAAGCAAGATGGAGCCAAAACTATAAATTATTCAATCCAAACACATAGTGACATCACTGTATAAAGTATATTCTCATATAGGAAAATGTTTCCCCATAAATACAGCCTTCTAAACTATTAATGAAATTGGAATACAATATTATAGAAATGTAGTTAAGACTGAGTTTGAAAATCATCACAGAGTAAACAGATTGCTCAGACATAAGCTTAGCCACTCCATTACTATTAATTAGAAATATTATAAAGGCTTGTCTAAATGCTTGCAGGGTCTAAGGATTTATAATTCAGCTCCAAATTTGAGATTTGACTGTCCAAGCTGATGCCAAGGACTGCTCCAGAGAGGCTGCATCAGGACACCTGCAGGGAAGGTAATTCTGCAATTCTGAGTTAACCAACCCAGTGTTCAGAGTTTGATGCTGTATCTGAAAAAATTACTAAATGTTAAAACATGGCTATTTTAATATTTGGGGCATAGGTGGTTGCCTAGAAGCTTCACCCATATTTATTTTTTGTGTTGCAGGATATTTTACTGTTTTTGTGTGGATGTTGGACTCCTGTTTGACAGAGATGGACCTGAGTCAAATCATTCAGATTTTAGTAATTTAGTAAAGATTCTCATTCTAGTCCACATCTAAGACAGCTGCTTTAAAGAAAGCAGGTAACATTATTTTTTTGATTTACATGTAGTCCATTAAACTGAATTACAAAAAAATGCAATTCTTCAGAGGAAAAATAATGTAGAAAGGTCCCTGTTGGGTCAATGGAAGCTATAAAATATGCAAGGATATATATTTGGAAGGAAGTGGTGATATCACAATTGCCATCTCCCTTCTTCTGCACTAAAAAGGAATTAGAAATTGAACTAATTTGCCACAATGCTGCATAAAAAGTTACGACCTGTCTGGAATGATCAATTAATCTCTCGGCTATACTCATTTATACCTCCATAGACTCATAATAACTTAACCAAAAGCAACCAGCTCAACATCATTGATGGAACTATTCCAGATTTATACTGCAGTAACTAAAGATGGAATTTAGTCCTCAAGGTACCAAAGAAAAAAACCCCCAACAACCAAGAAACTGGAAAAAGATGTATTTGAAACATCAAAAGTCTTATTTTTCTCCTGCATTTTACTAAAAAGGTTTGTTTTCTTTATCTGCCAACCCCCACTCCCCTCCCCTCCCTCCCCCGGAATGTTTTCTTAACATTGATGCCTTCGGATTTAGCTTTTGTATTTTTCAGTTCCTGTACTACTTTAGTGTGTAACTCTAAAGCTCCACAGCCTGTCAGCTACTGTTCTCCCATTTTATTCAGACAAAGCAATTCCTCTCTAGGCATCACTGTCTCAGGCCCTGAAAAGTATAAACAAAAGTGAATTAGGGGGGAGCAACTGGGGGAATATGACTTCATTACCTGGAGCTGTGGTTGGAGGATTAACCCCTGACATGTAAATGGACCAAACTTATTTCTGTCTGAAAACCATTGTCCATCTTGGGTGTAGCCTCTGTGAGGCTTTTGACTGCCCAAGGTGTACCTATTGAAGGCCTTTAATAAATATCCACTTTTACTCTCTTTATCTTGTCTAGCCTCTGTTCTAGGTAGCCACTCCAAGGCATCAACACCACCGTTATATGCACTATAATTTATTTCACTGTCAGTTTTCTAGAGATTTTACAAACTTTTCCTTGGAGTAAATGTTAGGGAAATATTCCCAAAAATGCAGAAATCAATATCCACAAGAAAAAAACTATATGGAACCACTCTTATTTATTTGATTTTGTTTATGATGAGAGAAATTTTAGTGCTCTAATTATCAGCATCAGCACACAAACACCTGCTGTTACTAGATGGTGTTTCTATTAACACAGTGTGCCACTTCAATAGTTTTCTGTTGGCAATCCAAAATCAAATTACTTCTTGTCTGAAAATTATTGTTACTTGCTGACACAAAGTGTTTACTATGTCTGTCATTTTCTAACCTTTTCTTTATGCCAAAAAAAGAAATCAATAGCCATTAAAACTTTTTTTAAAATACTGTTTATGAAACCAACAACCATTGAGCTGTCTCTTATTGTTTTTGTGGATTTATGCATCCCGGGATCCTTTGGAATCCTGTAGCCTTCGTGTGTCCAGGTGGGAATTTGTCTGCAGGGTCAGTGATCCAGGTGATGCCTACACCACTGCTCTTGGGACCTGCGGCCCATTTAGATTTGGGTTCTATATTGAATTTAATGGGGAGCTGAGCAATCCACAGCTACTGGTTACATGGATGAGACCCACTAAATCAATTTTTTTTAATATTATTTATATTTTAGCAGGTGACTGCTCCTGGGAAGGGGTGAAACCTGTATTTACTGCTAAGCCTGGGCAAATGTACAGCTATAAATGTCTGAGAAAACATATGGACTTGACTCAGCCACAGAGAGCTGTCAGGGAGTTAACACAGCCTTCAAAGTTCTCTTTCAAAAGATTTCAAAAGAATTAAAAAGAATATCCTACTGTTTTTAATATAATTATACCACAACACAGTTATTTTTATGCAGTTCCTGTCTCCTGCTGCTGTCTGGGATTAGTCATTATTTCGCGATGATGAGGACTTATGTCTCATGTCCTGGTTCAACCTCAAAAATTATGTCAGGAATTTTGGTTCAACGTTATTCTCTTGCCAGGTAAGCTTGCTAAAGAGATGCATTTACCAAAAGGTAAATGTCCTGTCCTCTGCTGACAGGGATGTTGCTACTACAGTCAGCATCCTCTCAGCAAGCCCCTGAAAGTAGCAAAGTGAACAATATGCTCTGAGTGCTGCCTGCTCCTCCTTCCTGTCAATGCTGCCTCTAAAGCAGATGTTGTCTGCTATATTTTGGAGCCTGCTGTAATTTGATCAAATCTATAGAAGATCATGCCAAAAAAGTGACAGCTAGTCAATGGATGGTATCGTCCCTAACTTCTTATCTGTCTGGGGCCTGCTGCAATCAATGCTTCTGTGCAGAGTTCCAAAACCTTAGAGCCTGATCAAAACACAGCATTTCCACAGGGGACAATTCTGTCTCCTTTTCAAGTTCACGTCAAAGCAGGCTTCATATAGGCACCTGACTGCTTTCTGTGCATAACTGTTGAAGGCACAAAAAATATTTTAATTCATACTCTTTGGTAAAAAAAGCATTAAAGTACCACAGATCCAAACCTGAATTTACTCTCAGACCCAACCAAGTTTTTTGGGCTGATTGTCCTTTGCAACACAATTATGTTGAAAAATACAGCAGCCTGAAAATTTGCATTTCATTTCCACTATATGAATACTTCGTACATGCAATTCAGAACCTCAGTACAGGCACACTGAATTGTGGTGAAAAATCCAATAGTATTTGCTCAAGTTGAAAAGTTATTTTAGATACTATGTTTGAAATCTCTCTGTATTCCTCCTTTGCAGAGCTTTGAGCTCTTAAATCATACCATTATGGCTGTTTGCACTTACATGCTAAAATATGGTGCTCATATACTGGTGCAAGAGAAATTTAGACTTGTTTATTCAATGATAAAGTTTACAATTCAGAGTTTGTGTTGTCTAATTATACAGTCACAGTCAGTTGTATTTGGGAACAGGAAAAACACCACAGGAATTTGATAACTGGCCTTTCTCCCATGAGCTCTTGCTTTTGTCTAGTGCACAAAAGAAAGATTCATGCGAGGTCAAGCAGTAGAACAAAACCCAGAACCAACCCCCAGCCACCATTGCTTTGTTCTTTCTTCTAATGCTTGCAAGAGCTTGATTTTTCTGGCTCAGTCTTGGAGCTCTCGGCTTCTGCTTCCAAGAGAGTGGGTGACACCAACAGCCATCTATGGGGAGCAGAGGTATCTGTCCTTGCCTGCTTCCTCAATTTAATCTTTAATCAAATATTAATTTGTCCAGTCACTTACTTCACTACTCACAAGCAGTATCTTGCAGAATTGAAAAAAATCGAATCCTTCATGCTTTGGAGATGCTTTTCCATGCTTTTGGAATAAAGACTGATCTGCTTGTGTGAAAGCTTGCAGGCAAGAAGAATTATATTGGTAATAGTAATTATTATTTACAGAAACTACGTAACTCAGATTTACTTGGGTAAGTTAATTTCATCGTGTAACAAAAATACTGAATTGCAGTATTCACACAGAAAATTTTGCAGCAAAAATATCAGATCCTGCATAGTTTAGAGCTAACAAACCTCCTATTTACTGATGAAGTCCAGAGGAATAAACCCACCTAGATTTCATGAGATATACTAAAGCTTTCAAACCCCGGGTAACCTTAATTTTGGAATGCTTTTGTTTTATCATTCCCAGAGTCTGAGACTCAAGTAAGTAACTTAGAAATCTACCTGGAGATTCAGTCACAGGAAGAGCCTTTTTTCAAAACTAAAGCCACAAAAGGAAACATTTCCTGATGAATGAATCTGCACCAATTTAAAATCAACCATGTTCATGACTCACACTTCATCTTTATAAACTTAAAATTATGTACTCTGCAGTTATGAAAACCTGTGAACAGCAATTTGAAGCGGAAATATTTGCTGAAAGTGGATTTCAAGACTTTAAATTCTTTTAGTTGTCAGCCATTTAGACACAAGAAGTGATACAACTCATTTGGGAAACAAGACTGTGATTCCTTCAAATGAACTTCATGCACTAAGTGCTCTTTTTATATAGGAAAAGAACATTAGACCTCATCCATCATACCCAATAGGGCTGGTAGTTAAATGCTACAATTCATACCATAAACAATGTAGATTCTTGATCAAACTTGCCAAGACCTATTCCTGCAACTTAAAAATGTTCCCTTGCTTCTCCTTAGAAATTTAAACAACACTTGGCATATTTGAATACATTTCCTTCTGCCTATTGACCTTATAATTCCCCTTATCAAGATAACAGAATTTCCTTAGAAGTTGCCTTGGGCATTTCTGCAAGGTCAAAAGCACACAATGCACAGACAGGGATAAACCTACTTTGAATTACTGCATCCATTCATGCTCCAGTGGTTCTGCAACACTAATGGCAACAAATGAAGTCTGGTGTGTTGGGAGTACAGCACTTTGAAAGCACAGAAAGGGTATGGTCAGAAAGAGCCCTGACAGCCTGTTAAACATTTACCACCCTGTCTGAGCACCCCCACCACTAACACAGACCAAAGAGCAGTCACGGAGCAATGGGGGAAGTTGACAGAATCACGTTATTGCAAACACAAATTCACACCTGCCAAGAGACACCCCAGTCACTGCACTGTGTGGGTGCTTTGATAGAATGAACAGCACATTCAAGGGAAGAATCTCTCCCTTTGCCAGGAGGTTCTGAAGAACTGAAACCATTTGTTTCTTATCTGAAATTATTTATGGTAGGATTTGGAAGCTTCCTTTGGTCTAAAAATAAGTTCTGCTTGATGAGGACTACTTATTATTGCAAAGAGGTACCTGAGAACCACCAGCAGACAAGGTTCTGTGCCTTAAATAATTCCTGTCATTTTGAGCCAGTTTCTAGTCCTTTTCTTTTGTTGAAATTATAGTCTTACTTATTTTATAGCATTAAATCAAAGGGCATACACACTCTGGAAGGGCAGCTAACCTCAGGGCAGTTTACAGCTCAACCTCTGTCTCTGGGTAGCCGAGTTGAAAATCAGCAGCTATCATGGAAGCATAACGTAAAGCTGGGATACTGCTGTGAATTATGAAGCACATAAAGTGTTTGGATAAATCAAAGGAATCTAAATGGGCTTAAAACAGCAAAGAGTAAAAGCATTAGGGCTTGTCTTCTTTTCCAAAATCTTCCTTAACTACCTTCACAGAGATCTGTTTTCTACCTCTCAGACACTGATTCAAAATTCCATCTAAGAAAATGAAGAACATGATCCTGCCATCTCCTCAAAGATTTAACTTTATGGTGGAAAGATTTTATTGTTGTTATTTGCCATTAAAGGTAATAATTCTGCTGTAGTTTTCTTTTGCTTGCATTTGTGCTATTTTATTAATGTCTCCATAGTAGCAGTTAGCACTGTAAAAGGAATTCCAATTTTTAACATGATTATTAGTCTTCATCTTCATCCTCAAAGCTGGGATATTTTCGAAGGAGCTCAGGGAGGAGGAAGGAATAAGACTCAGACACTGCAGTCCATTGTTACCTCCGAGCACATACACTTAGATTGCTTTTCTTTGATGCTGCTGCCAATTTTATTCACAAGCGTGTAAAAAAAAGGTCATGACATTTAGAATTACACTACTTTGGAAATTAAATGTTCCTTTAAATTTTTAATTTCTGAAAGTAATTTATCATGGAATAATATTTGAATATGATTGAATGAATGTGTAAAGATGAATGCAAACTTTCTTCAAACTGGAAGTTCACAACCACGTATGTTTAACCTTGTTGTGTAATAGGCATAAAAATGTTGATATGTGAGCTTGAAGAGCTGCATTTCCATTTTGCTGGAAGCACTTGCACTGTTATTCTCCTTAGCATTTTTTCACTGGTATGTCTGTATAAGTATGAGGTTTAGCTCTCTACAATTTTCTACTTAACATTACACTTCACAAACCAGGCAACTAAATAAGGAGCAAAAATGAATCCCCATGGTCTGCAGAGCTTTTTCACATGAATTTTAACGTGAGAAATCAAACTACTGATTTTTAGGCTAATTTTTAGGCTACAGTAATATTAATGATATTATTGTAGCATATGAGGAAATAAAATAATTTTGTGTGAACACTAGAGAAAACACTAAAATACTACATAACCAACATTCTAGTCAGAAGCTCCCAACTCAGAGATTTGACAATCTGAGAAAGAGGAGATCACTGAAGTGCTGTCATGGCCAGATTTTGGGAGTCTTTTGTCAAGGAATGGACTTGCCTATCTCACACACAGGTTCATCAGATGGTTTAGGTTGGATCTTTCACTGAATCCAGCTGTGAACCCAGCACTGCTGTGTCACCTTAGCCACTGGTCGGGGCTTATTTCTCCAAAGCCAGCTGGCACTCCTTGTTCAGCAGAAAAAGGAAACTTACAAAAGGCAGCAGCGAACTCTGGAAATTTTTTTTTGTGGTCAGCAACTAGAGTTCGTAATTTTCTCATACACTATGGAAAGCTGGCGAGGCCCCAGGCTTCAAAGGGCAGACACACACAATTCCAAATCCCTGTTCAGATGCTGCTAAAATTGCACCTGCATAAAATTTATGCTGGTGTGTAGAATTTACTCATGCTTTCTCATGGAAACTCCTGGGAGCACTTTGTTAGAAGACTAACAAACTTTGAAATATTCCGTTTGAGACTCCATTGCACTCAGTGGGTCAACTGAAGAGACAATGTTTGACGAAAAGAGACCAAGGAAGATAAAGGAAGTCTTTAACTGAAATGTTACTGGCACATTTAAAGATCCAGAAGAAAAAGCAAGTTATAAAGCACCTTTGTAATTGATTATTTGATTCTCAATTCCAAATCCTTTTGCGAACATTTCAGTTAATAATAATAATAATAATAATAATAATAATAGTAATAATAATAGTAGTAGTAGTAGTAGTAGTAGTAATATCCTTGTCACCAGGGCAAGGGCAGGAGGATTGCTAATTCAAGTTTGGCCTCTTGAAAAAGCCCTCAGGAAAGTTGCTCTGCAAATCACACAATTAATTAATTAAATTAATGCTTTGTTGGCTGGAGTTAAAGTTTGAGTCAGGCAAAACAAAAGCCTGGGTTTTAGAATACATATACCCTGTCAAATTGCATTTATCAAGATAAGGGTTATTAGAATCTTTTTTCTCTTGTGTGAATGAAATTGTAAGCTTGAAATGTCACTGAAGATTTATTAATCTGATACTCTTTCTGATAAGGGCAAAGAAATAGAAAGGGCAGACAAAAAGAAATATTTCTTGTAGCCTGATAAGGACTACAAGAAATGGAAAATATGAATAAGGCAATTTATCAGTGGGCATTCTGTAACCAAAAGATTCAAGCCACACAAAGCAGTAGTACAGTTATATATTGATTTCAGAACACTGCCATCTACAACACTTGGTCAAAGTTTGAGAGCTGTGCGGAAAAATGTCTGCAATTTTCAAAAAATGATATTAAACCTAAATTTTCAAACTGCAGGCTGGAGTAACACTTGTTCTAGAAAGTACATGGAGGCCTAATGTGAAAACCGGTGCAGTGCTAGAGTATACAATGTGTTCAGGGAGAACCTCCAGAAGGATCATCAGTGTCTTCAGCTGAGATGACAGGGCCTGAACTAACCAGAAACGTTGTTTAAACATTTTTTCTCTGTTTCTGTGCCTGCTACCTGTAGAACATGTCCACAGTGGGGAGGAAAAAGAGTGAAGAGAGGTTCACAAATATTTTGAGTCCAACAGACCATTGTTAAAGCTTCCTGTTTGTTATACTCCATGTGATGCACAAGGCAAATAAACACATTTCACTACTCAACATGACAGAGCAAACCACTAATCACCACTTTGGCTTTGTGAGCTCCCAATACAGGCAGGAGCCCAGCAGCAGTCAGTGAGTTAAACTTTCTACAATCCTGAGAGGGGAGACAGCAGGACTCAAAACCAGGCCTAAACCCAGGCTCATGCTCACTGTGCCAGCTCACCAGAACATCTGCACTTGTACCAAGAAACCACAGGAAATCAACTTTTTCCTTCCAAACGGCTTTCCTCATAGCAGGGAGGAAACTCTCAGACAGAACCTTGCTGTGACACTTCCCCTCCTGCTGCTGGACTTCTGCTTTCAGTCAGTCTCTTTTGATTCCTTTGGATGAGGTCACTCTGAGACAGGTGGTGCTTGCTTCCTTGGAAAAGACCTGGGGGAGTGAATGAGCTCACCAGGCTTTCAGACCTGCAGAGAGAATTCACCAGAGAGCTGGCAGGGAAAAAGGCCATTTGTGCTGAGACTCCAGCCTTCAGTTTGACACAGCATCATTTGCAACGACTTTGTTATTGAAACAGATTTATACATGAACACAGACACATCTGTCTGTGTCTATAGTCAATATATATTTGACTTCTAATGCTAATATTAATAACTACAGAGATGAAAATGATAATTCAGATCGCATGTAATACACGTGTGATTTTAAATGACTTTTTAGTTGTCGACTGATTTTTTTTAACTCACAAAATAATGAACCATCAAGTAGTATATTTTCTTTTCTGCTTTCTTTTACAATTCTTCAATATTTTAATTTGAAATATTTTCATTTAAAATTGAGATTCATTAGCCAGAATTTAGTTTTCCTATGAGACTCTCTCAAGCAGGAGTTCATTTTGCAGCAACTAAGGTGTTTGAAGACACTGTTTAGAAAATGCTTAGTTGTACCTTACCTCTCTCTCAGAAACCCTTATATAGAAACTATGCCAGCTAAGAAAAGTCTTTCTTACGTTTTTTCTAAAAACATAGAAGGACCCAATTTATCTGCCATGATTTCATAAACAGCTCAACTTACCAGTCTTCTCTGTCTTGTGTTTTAAACTTTCAGATCCTGGCAGGCAGGGGCAGGGCCCTTCACATCGAGCTGTGATGGTTTTGCCAGAAGTACATGCATGGAACTCCATCTTGCACTAGAAGCATAAAAAAAAGCAAGAATACTAATTATGACAAGATATAAAATAGCAGCTGTGGATTAAGTGAGAAATTGTCTTATCAGTAATGGCATTGGATAGATTGGAAAACTTCAGTCTCTACTGTAAATATTTTTATAACTGACTATTCCTAGCCTTTGTTGTCTGCATTACCTACATTTTAGTTCTGACTTTCCTCCAAGAGCTTTGTGCCTGTGTAGTTGCCCTCTCTTCAGGACTGCCCCATGGGTATTTCCCCATTCTGTGCCCAGCAGCACCACTGGCTGGACACTGGACTAATGCAGTAATAAAATGAAGCAAAAGAAAACAGCACAGGACACCAGAAACACAAATGTTCTCTTTGGCTTTATACATAATGAACCAAATTCCGCTCCATTTTTTGTTTTCTTCAAGCTTGCACGAGACCAGAATTCAAGGGCTTTTGATACACAGGGGAGTGTTGCCTGTGGTGCCCAGGCTGGTCCTCCTTCCTGCAGGGATTGCCCCCTGCCAAGGAAAATGGGAATGCTGGGCTGCAAAATCCCTTTGATCTGAGTTTTATTGAAGATTAATTCTATGATTTATTTAAAAGCAGGCCAACATATTTACACAGTAGGACACCATGTATTTTGACACAGCTGAAGGACACGGAGCCTGAGACCATGGTGTTACCATGGAGGATGCAGTGGGCAACTGGAGCTCACTGGGCAACAGCCACTGCTGAAAACCACAGCATCATCCTCTGTAATTCTGGTACAGTGGAAGCCAAAAGAACAGAGCAGGATGTTGTTACAAGATAAACACCTCCTGCAAATATCTTGGCTTTGCCTGTGTTTGTTTTTGTTAAAGGAGCTCATCGTTGCCCAAGCTTTAATCTAGCAGCAGGAGACCATTATGCTGTCCCATTCTGTTGACATTATCCCCCCACCATCCTCAACTTCAATGCATCAGGGTGCTTCTACGCTCTCTTGTGATGTCCTGCCCTTCTCATTTAGAAAATGCACGGCCACACACAAACTTGCAAGTGTGCAGGCTTAGCTTGCATTTTTCACCAATTTCTCACAAGACTGAAGGGAATATATGTACTTATTTTTCAACTGTTTGCTCCATAAATACATTTTGCACAGAGTACAAAGACAAGAGACAGCACATCAGAAGGAAAGAAAAACAGGAGAAAGGACAACACCAAGTGAAGTCTTGAAGGCAATGACCTTCTGCAGCATATTCGGATAGTCAATATGTTGTTGAGAACACAGACATAAATCTTCTTCCTGCAGCTGGAGTTGATAATTTAATCCCTTACAGAACATCAATTACTTAGATATTTTATTATGCATAATAAACGTAAATTATGTATCTAAGCATTAGCAATTATACTTCAAATACCAACCTTTAAGATGGCACCAGCCTATTTCAAGCCTGTTATTAAGTGCAGTTAAGAAAGGAAGAACTTTATGCTTAGAAACATCAAGGCAAGTTTCTCCTTAGCTTTCCATGCGATTGATAAAATTGACAACCAAAAAGCTAAACATAAACCAAAAAAAAAAGAAACTGCTTAAATGTGTTGTATTATCTGAGGGCAAGAAGAGCCCAGCTTGAAGATCACAACGCTGCAGTCACATGTGAGTAAGTTTATACCCATGATTAACCACATCATATTCCCACTATACTTGTTTGGGATGTTTGGTGTTGGGGGATGAAGATTCAAGAACTCCATCATTTAAAATATTAAATTAGGATAATAAGAATTACTTTTCAACACCTAAATCACTATGTTACACTGTATGTAACTCTTTATTCCTCCCCTAAAGGAAAACATAGAGGTATCTTACTTTGCATAGGATGGTGTGCTTACTCACCCTAATAACCTACACAAGTAGCTCAATTTTGGATTTAATGACTTTGCCTAAGCTTTGCTAAGTGATATTCAGAGGCAGAATGGCCACAGAGGATATCTTGTACAGCAATAATGACTTTTTGGATTATTCTGCCACTGAATCCATAGCCTTTAAGAAGCCTGCTGGCTTTCTCCAGACCATGGACTATAAAATGATACACCGTACTTGGAAAAACTCTCAGTCTTTCACACCAAAGGGACATTATACATTTTGCAGACATGAGTCACAAAGCTCCTTGCTGTGATAGTGCACAGGACTCAGTGGGAGCAGCCCCACAGTTTGGGGCCGGTCCCTCTCATTTCAGGGGACTCATTTTGCCAGTGATATGGTTGGATATGCCTCAACTATCTGCTGAGCTGCTCTAGTAGAGTTCCCTGGGTCATGCAAGCTTTATATTTTTCTGCAGCCTCCCTGGTGTGTGAATTGCATTTGTTTACCCTGAACCCCAAGGCCCACATAAACATCTTTAAGCTATTTTACTGCAAATGGAAAAGCAGCTCTGTTATTTGTTGCTAAATGTATATGGAGATCAATAAAGTATATGAGGGGAGAAATGGTTGAACATATTCATGGAAAATTCATAAATTAATTTATTCAACTAAGATGTGGGAAATTACTGCAGAGTGTGTTTTGGTTAAAGTGTTCCCCTGAGAATCCACTACTTGTATAATGATTCCCTCTTTATTGTCAGTGAATCTACAGCAATGTGTTTTGCATAAGCATTCACATTTGGGGGAGAAAGAAAATAGCTGCATAAAATTTATTCCTAGCTATTTTATTCTTGTCTGTTAGTCTACAGCCTCTAGTCCCTGCTAGAGGAGAATCTAGATTTTTTTTTAATGATACAATAAAACAGTGTATCTCTGCCTTTATTCTGGCTTTCAACTTCTGGCAGCCAGGTTTTGATCTAACCTGTAAGTAAGTAATCCAGTGAAATAAGTTACTATGATCTTTCCTGCAACTGTGTGTTTTTGAATACTAAATGTTTTCATGGATATCTTGGTACAGCCCAGTGCACTAATGTCATGAAGAGCTTTGCATCCTGACACAAGCAAATCATGGATTTGCTTAAAATGCAGCCAGGTACAGCAGCACATCCAAGTCCTGGCAGTACGTTTCAGTGGCAAAGCAGTATAATTGAGATGTAATTGCAAATGCCCTGGGGGGCCTGGGACATCCTGTGTGCCCAGCATTGCTCCTGTTCATCGGGCACAGAGAGGACAGACAGAGCACTCACAGTATCCTGGGCAATCTCACAGCCTCCACAACAAACTCCAGGGAAGGGGGTGAGGATAGAACACTTTACCTGGGGATCCTTCAGGGGAGGCTTTCTGAGACCTCCTTTGGTCTTAGTGCATCACATCATACAGTATCCTGAACTGGAAGGAACTCACAAGGATCATCAAAGACCAGCTCCTGATTGATTCATGAGCCAAAAATCTGTAACTGAAAATTTCTTGCTGTCACAGGAGAAAGTGTTAGGTTCCAAACTTCTGTTGCTTCTATCATTAATTTAATGTGAATTAAACAGGAGGGTATATAGGAATTAGCAGACAATACACATGACAAAGATAAATATGAAGTCTTGTTTGAGAAAGAGTCAACACAGGAGGTTAAATTTTATAGTATACTAATTAAGCGTTAAACTCCTGAGATATCACATCATATTAATGGCAGTGAACACTGTTGTTGAACAGTGTTCTTGCCTGGAAGACACCGCATTTTTAGCATCCTATGGCTTTTTACATTTTCACCAAGAATGATTTCAGTGCAGTGTTTGCTTTATAGTGCACCTTTTGTTCACTCACAATATGTCACTTCGAAACTACACATACAAATAATAAAAGCTCATTATTTTCTACCTTATCTTTTACCCAGTGGCAGCCACAGGCAGAAGCTAAAATTTCCTAAAATTATAGCATGTATATATTTTTAGTCCAGAGTTTCTTGGTATCAGTAGTGTTTCCTACCTATCTGTCTTAGCAGATAATTAGAATCCATTGGAATTCAGACACCCCTTTCAGAGGGCTTGTTTGTTTACAAGCTTTTAGAGCAGTCCTTGCCGTTGCTTCCTTAGCTGGGACTCTTATCACTATTTTCTTTATAAGCCTCTGCTTCCAGTTTTCATCAGATGGAAAAAAAAAAATACAGTATTTGGAACACACTCAGATCAAGTGTGGGTTTTTTAAAAAACTTTCACAACAAACAAAGGTTCAGTATCTTTTCTACAAATCCCAAAAGAAATGTCAGATGGTGCACTCCCATTGCATCCTGCTGAACACAAACATTAAATTTTAAGGGTAATTCTCCAAACTTTTCAGGCTCTGTAAAACCTGAAATCCTGAAATAAGGATTGAGAGACAGTAGTCAACCACATGAATTTGTGTTCATTGAAAAAACAGACACTAATGTGGAGTCTTGAGGTCAGTCTCCGATTCTGGGCTGAGGACAGGGTTGTGTGGTCCCTTAGCACTTCCCCTCCCTGCCGTGGGTTGCTGCCTTTTTGCTGCACTGCAAACCAGAGCTCCACTGTCCTGGGAGGGAGAAGGGCTGCCCTGGGACACAGTGCTGCAGGGTGGGCACTGAAAATACGGGCCAAGCTCTGTCCCCAGGACTGACCATTTGGGCAGGATTTCTGGTAGCATTAGTGGCTATTCCATGGCCACACCAACACTGTTGGTAGCTGCTGCAGTCACCTCATTTCTCTGGGCACCCTTCTGCTCACAGAGTAAAGCTCCCCGCTGCCAGGCCTCCTGCACTGCACTGCTCCAGGATGGGACTGGCTCGTGCTGCTGCAACAAAAATAAAAGGGAGGCTGGGGAAAAAAAAACAAACAAACCAAAACCCACCATTTTTTCCCCTGTTAAAATAGCTACCAGGCGAGCACACAGCACTTAATCTTTGCAATAAAAGCTGTACAAAGATATGTTAAAATCCTGGAGCTCTAATTAGGAGCTATGTTCTCCTTTTGAGGATATGAGAATGCATAGTTGGTGTTGATATTAATGGGAGTTATGCATGCATACCAGTGGCGGAATAAACTCTAATTAACACAACCAATCTATTGTGTAAATACATATTAAAGCCTTTTTAAAATGTGTGCTAGGTCTAGCTTTGAAGCAGATGTCATAGCTGATAGGCTCAGAAATTCCCCTCTCTGCAAGGGGTGACATGAAGGACCTTATTCTATCTCCGGTAAATAACAAATATTTGAGAATGTCTCCTACTGCACACTTAGCTGACAGGCTGGTGGTTCATAATCTGCTGGAAAAAGAGAACAGCTTCCAGGTGGAAGGTCAAGAAGTAACCCAGGTTCCAAGCCACTGATATTAAATGGGCTGAACAGATTTATGCAGCCAAACACAGTAACACCAGAAGGTCTCACACAGCAAAGCTCCAGAAATTGGTACACACTGCACAGCTCTGCCCTCTGCAATGCTGCAGCTCTAGTGAGGGAAAGCTGCAGGACTTTGCCCTCTAAGTAAAATTACCAGGGAACAGAAGGAAAGCATGAGACCCCAGCAATGTTTAAATATCAGGATAAGTCTGGCATTCACATCAGCAACTGCACGTGTTCCAAGCACATGGCTTAGGTCCTTAAGATTAGAATTGCCAGGTTTAAGATTTTAAAAATGTAACAATTTTAAAATGTAATATTTTTTAATTATTAAAAAACTTAGCTGCTTTCTTTGTTAGATCCCAGCCCTTTACAATCAGAAAGTTACATGTTTTTCACTATTACAGCATAAGTTTACTATCTTCAGAGCAACAAGAAAGTCAGAAGGTTCATCTTCCAAGAAGAAACAATCTATTCTTGGACTTCAGAAAAGAACAAGCCGAGTTGCAATTGCCAGCAATCATGACATTCAGGATGACATTATTTGCCCATTTTGTGGTTCTCCATTATAATTAGAACTGTATACACCTCTCTAAAAATAGCCTTCAACTTCTCAGGAGGAGGAGAACAGGAGGAGCTCCTTCTTTTAATCAGCTAAAGACAAAGAGTGATTTTGGAAAACATAGAGCTTGATTGCTCCATAGAGGGTCAGCTCTGCCCCTAAGCAGAGTCCATGACTTAATAAACAAACAAAAAAATAATTCATAAGGTAAATATTAAAGACTTTATTAAAAGAAGAAAAAAGAACCAAAATCACATTTTCCAAAGTGACTGATGGTTGAAGAGTTATTAGGATGACTGCTTGTAGGCATGTTGAACCACCTCAGTGTTTGACTGGCAGGGCTGCAAACTAAGCAAATGATTGTGTACTTGAGTTGCTGCAAACTGCCCTTACAGACAGAGCAGAATCAGCTAGTTTGGGGACTTCTGGACAGACCACCGAAGCACAAAATTCTGTTTTAATACAAAACACGTTGCCCCAAGAAACAAGTGGCAGTCAGCTCAATGTGAAGCAGAAAATTTTAAAAATGCAGTTGATTTCATGAGCTAGATGATATGGCATTCAAAATCACAATACTGGATGTGTAGGTGAAGGACATTCAAGGGACCACTTATTAATGCAATGTGACAATGAAAACAAATGGTTCCCCATTCTATGAACAAGCAAGAAAATAGTTCCAGGCATCAAAATCTACTGCATCATAAAGAAGTTGAAGTTTTTACAAATAATTTAGATGCCATTTCTGGAAACACCTAGGTCAAGGGGTGTGTGTGGGCATCTCAGTTGGTTTATCATCTTGTAAGAAATTTGGGTCCTTACTGGAGAAGTACAGACCAAACAGAGCTGAAACTTGACAAAGAAGAATCAATTCGTAAGTTGAAATATTTGTGCAATGCTGATTTCAACTCTTCCTTTACTGGCTAATGAGACCATGATGAGCTAAACAGGAAATGAAGACAAAGCATTTTGGTCCCTTATATAAATAAAGACACCCATCCTCCCTTCCCACTGAGATTTAACCCAAAGCACCAGCCTGGCTTAAATCTGCAAATGACCCTGCTCTCCTCCCATCCTCCTCCTGTTACATATCATGCAAAGGCTATGGCACTTTGATTTTGGTGACCATTTTTGAGTACCAAGGTCATGCTCACACTTCTGGGCTGTACCAGCTGGTTCTTGTGCACAAATGCAGGAGTTGAGGTGCTGAGGGGATGATGCACAGTCACCCAATCCCATATTCTGTACTCTGTATTCAGTCACAAAAGCTTTTCCTGTTGCTAAATGTCTATTCTGCTGTCTCCCTGCAGGAGTTGCATGACAGGTCACTGATGAGGAGCATTTCCTAGTTGCACATGGGAATATTTGGTTTCCAGTACACTAGTCTACTGTATCTCAAGACATGGACTTTAAAAATCACTTTCCTACTGCATTTTTTTTCTTTAATTTCTAGATTTATATTGCATTGCTTTTGTCTCTATGAAATTATTCCCTACTCTAACTCCTCATAATCATGAGCTGAGAGTTCATAGCTAATAACACTATTCAAAGTGGAAGCTACATTTTTTTCCCTTTAATAGACCAAAGCCATCTTAGATTAAAAGTAAAGAAAATCACAGAAAAACAATTGGAGATTTGGAGTGATCGATGCTGCTTGAAATGTACTTGCCATGTAATTGAGATGCATTCTCATTCTCATTCTGCAGCCATTTACCGATCACACGAGAACGATAATTTGTCATTTTTACTTGCTTCAAATTACTAAAGGCAATTTAATTTCTCTCATGGAGACAACACATCAGATAACGTGAACATAATCAAGAGGTAACGATCTGTGGCTCTGTGCACACACTGATGCTCCTGTTACCAGCTAAACAACCACCCGCATATGGCAGAGGGAAGGAACACCAGACATTCAGATCCCCAGGCACAGGGTCTCCACCCAGTCAACCACATTATAAACACAGCAATTTAGTTATGCCAGGTGACTACACCAATTTAGATTTCAGATGAGGCAATGCTCCATCTACACAGTCATTCCTATACCATCTGTCCATACCTGGACCAAAAGCAGCAGCTGGTGACCACTATAAAGGGTAGCCATGCTCCCTGAATGCTCTTATGCAATTGGTATGATTGCAATATCTTAGCATCCCAAAAATCTATCAACCCTCCCTGTCAATCAGTAATTGCAAAGTATTTAATACTATATTTGCAGTTACTTTTGTGATGTCTGATGCCCAACAGAATGTGATTGGGAATGGGAGTCTGACCACTCATGGCTGTACGGACTGAATACCAAGAAAAGTCCGGATAAGTCCTGATATAATATCAGGATAAGCTCGACCCTCTCGCTGATGTATCTAAGTTTACAAATCAAAGTTGAAGAAGAGTTGCTACTACACCTGATTCCCCTCTTGAAATACTGGTGAATTAGTCTTGAATTTGTTCTATAATGCCCATTTCTTCCCTAGCAAACTTGCCACAAATATTGAGTAACAGCTCAAGTGTTGTTTTGCCCATCCCTGTGCAAGACCAGGTGGGATATGGCTCTGGTCTAGTGACAGGTGTTCTCACCCATGGAAGGGTTAGAACAAGATGCTCTTTAAATTCCCTTACAACCCAAATCACTCCATGATTTTGTTGTCACAAAGTTTTGTGCTTTCCAGGGCTTATGTTATAAAATTATTGGGGAGAAGGAGGAAGTATCTAGAAACATCTCATAATCCATGTGGACAAAGGTCTGGGGTCCTTCCAGGAGAGACAGAGAACAAGGGTCAGACCAAGTGCTGTACTCTGGGCTTCAGAGCTTGTACATCCTGCACTAGCAAGATTTCTTAGAACTCACTGCACTTTTTTCTGGAAAAAGGTGGGGGAAAAAGGATGGAGATACAGTAAAAGAGCACCCTGGCTTGTTTGACAACTTGGTGGTACAGTAAGCAGCAAACTCAGGAGTTCACTTGTGCTGCCAGTCATAGGCCAGTTATGCCATCAAGTCCTGAAGTCCCTCTGCAAAACTGGAAACATCAGTTTTCCAGCATGCATGCTTGGTTTTCAAATGTGTCATCTTTTTCTAATCAAACGTTGTTTTTGCATGCGAAAGGTAAAAGCCAGTCTGAGTTTTTCTGTTCCCAAGTAGCTCCTTACTCCCTGATAATAGATTTCAGGAAGCCAATCCTCTTCTCTAGAATGGTTATCCCATCCTATCCATTACATCTGTCAGATGAACTAGCTCACAGCAGGTTTGCCCCAATTTCAGTGACCATGATGTGGCCCCAGCAGTGGTAATTCCTTGTTATGGATGTATGAAATGTACAGTATCCAGCAAACTTTCAGGTCTCAGAGAGAGATTTTGTCTGTTGATTACAGACAGGGCAAATCTGAAGTGTAAGTACAAATATAAAACACTCAGCATCCTGCAGTACCCCTGCTCTGGTCGCTTTTAGACTAGCAACAAGATTGAAGTCCTAAGAATGCCAGTCTGCTTTTTAATTGACTTCTCAGAATTTTTATTTTGTAATCAAAACAAAAGCCAAACTGAATTTCCAATACTAAGACAAGTGCTGAAACAAAACATTTGACAGTTACTAGCAAAGAAGCTTTAGGAATGTCTTTTGGAGCATAGCAACCAAGGGAGAGTAAGCAGGCTTAAGCTTTGAAGTTAAAGCTTTCAGCAACGTTTCTGATTTCTAAAGAACACAACAGAAACAACAAGAAACTAAAAAAAAAATTGGAAAAACCAAACCCCAGGCTCACTGAATGGACTTGCTGTGAAAGACACCCATACAAAGAAAGCAGAATTAGTCTGTTTGCTCAGAAATCAAGTAACCACAGCTAATCCTTTTGCAGTATTATCCTGTTTTGGCCTTTAATAAATCTGCTTTAAATTAAAGATGTACCCAAGCCAAGAAACACCTCCTTTGATGTTTCAAATGGCTCAAATAAGCTGTTTGCTAGGAAAAGCTCAAAATATGAATTCTGAAACAAACAAAAAAAAAAAAATAAAAGTCCTTCTCCTATGCTACAAGGCTAGCACCTCTCAGGAAAGTCGGAGACCATTTAAGACCACTTTGAAGCACCTCAGCATTGGTCCCTCTCAAGCCCATGCACTAAGGGAAAAAATCCTGAAATACATGTCCCTTACAAGCCAGTTAGCCAAAAGCAGCTAATCACTCGTTTTTTTTTTACAACCATTAACATCACATCACTGGAATAAGGAATTTTACAGGTTAACTGAATGCAGGCATAGAGCTTGGAACAAGCAAGGTAACTAAATTACTGCAAATGATATTTGTATTTAAGCTTGCATAATGAGCTGCAAGTTGGCGCAATAAACTCTAAGATCTTCCTGTCAATAACACAACTTTCAGTGCTTGAACTGTATCAGATGACTCACCATGTAAAAACAGTTTTCTCCTGTTTTGACCTTGACTGCAGAAAGAATAATTTAAAAAATAATACTGGTTTTACACACCAAACGTACAACAGGCAAGTAGAACTAATACCAGCGGCAATCAGGTTGTCCTTAGTGCAGGAGTGTATGTAATTGATGGGTTTTTAAGTTCCAACCATCACACGCCAATTTGTTTGATTTGGCAGTCACAACTGTGATTCTAATCAAGTTAGAAAAGCAGACCTGTGATTACCATCATCAAGATTGGTAGCTTTCCCAAAGAGAACAAATACTGTATTTGCAATCCTCACTTATTGCTCACTTCCTTTCTAAGGGCGTGTTCCTGCTCAAAAGCATTCACGGCACAGGGCAGGTCGCCAGCCACAGGCAGCTCAAGGACACAGAGCTACTCAAACTTTGTTGCTTTCTGCTTTGATCATCCCCTTCAGTTAAAACTGTTGCAGCTTTAGGGACAGGCATAGGAACTTCTGGGAATTTCCCATAAGCCATATAAAAATGCAGGTTCTGGAGGTGTCAGGGTTAAGTGCAAGGAAGCCAAAGGCTTCCCTATCCCATGCCCCTTCTCAGTCCTCTGACTAACTGGGCTGGCTAAACAAGGGTAGTGATGGGAGAAAGCAGCAGCCATAAACCAACACCTACTCTCACCAGGAAGTGACCAAGATACAGAAATCATTTTTCCTTCCAAGCATGCAAACATTTTTTGGCAAAATAATTCAACCAGTGGGCACCCATCTTCTAGGTCTACTACACTATGAACTGACAAAGAACACTGGGTATTACCAAAGGAGGGAATTGTTCAACACATTTTTAATTTCAGTCACTGCAGAATAAGTAAATAGCACTGTTTAAGATGAGCCAAATTGCAACTTCCTTTGCTTCCATGTAGTTTTCATCTATGTATTATTTTCCTTCTTGCTGCCTGCTGAATTCTCATTAACCTTTCTGTCAGGAATGCATTAACCATGTCCTGTTAATTCGATGTGTTTTTCAAGAAATCTGACATGGAGATGACAAATGATCATGTGAAAAAAAACAAACAAACAAAAAAAAAATCTCTAGTTTAATGAAGCACATAATAAGAAACACAAAATTCTAATTTACAACACGTTTTATTTCAGCTTTGCTACTCCAGTGAGTTCAAAAGTGAGACTGTCTGAATAGCTTTGGCATCTGTCCCTAAGGGAGCAGAAGAAAAGGTCATGGACTTTGAAGAAATCTAAAGACTTGAAGAACTTCCTCCAAAGTTTTAGCATTTTTGTAATTCTAATACAATATTCTATGGCATACATATCTCCTAAATATAACCCCTTACAATTAACATGCTACTCTTACCATAGGCCAGGACAGTAAATTTCTTTAAAAACTCTATAACTTTGTGGGCATTTCTAATGAGAAGATTCAACTTTGATGCAATACAAGGTAAGGAATAAACATTTGTATTCAAGTAGGTTTTGTGAGAGAAAAATTGCATGTTCTATAAACACCAGAAAATACTTGTTAATCCTTAAAAAAATCCCAAAGTTTTTTAATTGACTAGAATGATTAACTGCCTGATGTACTACATCTATGCTCCTAAATATTCTTTTGAAAAATATTCAGTAAGACAATTATGCAATAAAATTACCATTTATATGACTCCTTTCATCCACAAAGGCGTCAAAGTCCTGTGTATGTATAAAGGTATAAACACACAGTACTGATCAAGTGCAGCCAATCCTGCAGCAGGAAATATCAAATGCTCTGCACTAGCAGAAAATATAATGGGATGTTCTAAGGGAGCGATGCTATTTAAATCCAGAGAGATGACAACACCCAATTAACCAGATAAGAGTACTAAACCTATACTCAAATACAGGGTTTCTTTTCAGACTTGTTTATTTCCCAGCTGCTGAAAATTAAGCCTCATAAAGCAGCTTTGCTTTTCTTAAACACCTCTCTTGACCAAGCAAAGCAGTGCTCAGACCCTGTGTCAGATGCCCACAGATACCCTGCCAGAATCCACTGCTTGCTTTAAACGTAAATCAACCAGCATGTCAACATTCTCCACAAACCCATGGTTTTCAGACTACTGAACAGGTTCTTGGCAAGTCTCACACTTGTACCTGCATTAACTCAGCATGGCATTGAATGGCACTAGGACTGGTAATAAAACTGTTGTCTCCTAGCAAAAGGAATGGTTGGAACCAAACGATTTCAAGTCGGAAAAACCCATGAGCCACAAATTCAGTGAAAGCAGCCCCTAAGCCTTACAGCTGAATTGCTACAGGAGTTTTAGGAAAATAAAAGTTTCCCCTTCCTTTCTGCTAACAGCTGCACATAATGAACCACACAAACAGGTCAAAACTCCTCAGTTTTTCTCCATTTAACATACCAAATTAAAATCCAACAATTTTGCTTTAAGAAAACCATAAAGTAGAACTGCAGTGTGGGTCATAGTCTGGACATTAGCAAACTTATTAAATATTAGGACTAATATATTCTCAGTCTCCAGATGGCCACTGGGCAGATGAGGTTTGTGGCATACATCTTTTTATTTGCCACTATAAATTCATCAAGCATGAGTGAAGCTTATCAGCAAAACTTAGATGTTATCTCCCAAAGAACTCCAGAAGAGGCTCCAGAAGATTAAAAATGTTTTCCTGCCATGACAAGTACAATGACCTCATAAATATTAGTAGACCCTTTGGCACTGGAAAATGACATCTATTCCTGCTTCTGTGTAATATTACAGGACTGAGCAAAAAAGAATACAAGAATGTTGCTGCTAAAGTTTACGCCCACAGAAGGCTAAGTAAAACTGCAGTTTGAAGTCATATTTTAGTGCTTCAGAAGTCCATGAAAAACATTGGAAGAATGCATTTACCCTTTTGAAGGGAATTCAGCCCATTAAACTAAGATTTTTTTTTCTAAAATATAAACAGTTCAAGAACCAAAAGATCTAGAAAAAAAGCTAGATAATAAATATTTTTCACATAGTATCAAACAGCCAGTTATACACCATCGATGTTTGAACTGCTTTCATCAGCAAGAGATTTATTTAAACTCCCTTTGAAAGAGCTATTTCCTAGAATAACACAGCAAAGCACTCATGTCTAGTACTGTACATTTTGCTGACCAGTTAGTTACTCATTTATTGGTATGTGCACTTATCCCCCATTTATGTGAATGTTCCATTTGTTCCAAATGGCTGAGCCCAAAGCTGGTTGCAGCTGCTTGTGATGTTCCAGACAAAACCTTCCTTTTCCCCCCCCACAGGTCTGCAGCATTCCTGAATGTCCTTAAATAGAACTCAAAAATTACATTTCTAAATGACAATTCATCACCTCTCCTGAAGATTGTAACAGTATTCAAATTCCTACTGAAGCATCACCAAATTCAGAGATGACTGCTATTTTTTTGGAACCAGTTTCTTGAGTTCTTCCATACTGAGCCTCAAAATTACCTCTTGCAGTAGAAGAAAATCTGTGTGCGGCTTCTGCCACAGTACCCGAATAGTGCAGAGGATGCCACTTTTGAAATGGAAGGACTTGAGGCATCTTTGCCCAAGTTTTGCTTTTACAACTGAAACTCCAAGCTCAGCGTTAGTGCCTGCTCAGAGGAGACGCTGGAAAATTGGGTCCTAGAGGCAGCACTGGCCAAGCACTGCAAAGTGCCTTGGACAGACACTACAGACTTATCTTTCTCATCTGGGCTTGGAAAGGGTCCAGCTCCCCAAAGAACCAAGGAAAGTAAGGCCAGTCCAGCTGATAACTGATTACAGCTCAGAATTAATGCCCACAATGACTGATAACAAGTGCCCAAATGAGGTTTGATTTACCTGACCTGCAGACATTTAATGCCTGAAACAGATGCTTAAGTCTCAGGCTGGGTTTCTACATGATTCCCAAACTTCAGACTCATTCTCTCATGGCACTCCTTGTCTTTCCTTTGCACAGGTACCAGAAGGGCCAACTTCAGCATTTGAAGTTTCACTTGCCATTTTAGCAGTGATATTTTCCTCTTGAATATTATGGAGACTGAGTATTTTGATAGGTGAACTCTGCTGAAGATAGAAGCATAAATTGACCTACTTCAGCTATTCACAATCAATAGGATGCATATATACACATATTGAAGAATTAATTGTATTAAAATGTTGAAAATAATGTAAATATTTTGATTGACAGTATTTGGTACACTGGCTGAAGATGCTATGAGAAGAATATCTGAAATAAAGAGTTGCTGTGTTGCTCTAAATCAATCACTTAATGACTGTAGAGTTCACCTTTGCCGCCACTTGTGTGCCCTGGAGAGCCTGGTAGGGACTCTGAGCCCTTACTTCCATAGGGAGGCATTTAACAAGTCAGTGAGAATTGGCCTCCATCCTTCAGGAAGGGTGTCAGTCCCTTCTTATTCTGACCACAGCTTGGACAGTGAGATGGATGAAGGCCTCAGCACTCTTACACATCCTCTTGGTCTCTTGGTTGTCTCATCTCAGCAGGGAGGGCTCCCCTCATCAAGGCGCTGAGGAGACATGATCAGGATCATTTAGTGTAAAAATGAGATGAGAATGGGTGAACTGTGCTGTCAAAGTGATGCTGAAGGACTACAGCAGTGTGCAGAAGGCAACTGCAGCCTTGTGCATGGGATCACCAAGGAAATCCATCCCTGAGCAATGCCCAGGCTGATGGCTGGAAACTGAGAGGACATGATGGATTTGCACAACTCCCTCGATAGAAATAACATTTAATTTAAGAAAGATTAGATTGTCACAATTGCCCCTGACAAGAGTGCCTGTGTAGCAAGGCCTTGAGCCTATATTTTGGGCTAGAACTGTGCTTTAGCCAAGACCTTAAAAATATTCACAATACAGGCTGTCAACAGTGCTACATTTCCTTGTCACTCTTGAAATGTGACTGATTTGCCGAGATCAAGACTAAATTCACAATCAGCGGCAAGGGCACCCAACATGAATTATAAAACTGCCTTTCCTTCCTGGCCTCCTGGATATGCTAAGGGAAATGCTTGCCCTGCATTCATTGCTGCTTTTCATATCCACAGCACATCCTCTGTGTAATGATGCAGGACTGCTCGGCTCATCCCACAGCCTCCACCCTGCTCCCACAACGAAGGTGATGCTGAGTAAGAAGGAAGCATTTGGCTATTAAATATAAAACCTGTATTAAAAAATGTTTTGATCTTATGGCCAAGTGTCTTGTGCCCTGAGATGAAATGGAAATAGAGGTGGGGGTAGAAGTGGAGACAATTTTTTGATAATTTTCTCTCACTGAGAGAAATGGCTGGTTGTTTAGTGCAGCTCTGAGGAGGCTGGGGCAGGGCATGGGCAGACTCCATTTACAGATACAGAGCTCTGTTCAAAATAAGGACAGAAAAGAAAACCCAAAATCAAAAGGACCACCTGATTAGAGGGAAGTAGGAATAGGAAATGACCTTTCCTTTCTCTTCACCATCTCAAAATCATGCAAGCAGAGGTGAAACTGAAGTCACTAAAACTTAAACCATGCATCCAGAAGAGCCTGTCAGGAAAGTCAAAGGATTAGCCTTTTAAATTTGTAAAAGTGGCATCCTGGAGCTGAGCAGAAGCAGGGAAATGACTGTTGATAGAGAGGAAACAGAAGGCTTGGAGCATATCAGGCTTAGGTGGCAACTGATTCTCTCCCAAACCCAGGATACAGCCCAAAGATAAAGTTGTAAAATAAGAAAGCCAGAGAAGAACAATGAACAGAAAACCCCAGACAGTGCTCCCAGGTCCTACAGTGACAGATAATGTCTTAAGCATATTAACAAAGCAGTAAATCCCACAGTGATCTACAACTCTTAAAGTACAGAGTATGCTCAGTCTTGAGGATTTTTGCCCAAGGGAAGAAAATACTGGAGGAGTTCCAGTGTCAGCTTGCATCTCAGATTCTCTTCCAAAGGTAGCTGTAAGTGGGTCACTCAATTTACTGGTAGACTGTGAGATACAATGCTGGAGTTACAGTGTCTTCTTCAAAGAAGAATTAGGTGGTGTCAGTTGAGATACTGATGAACTGGGTTTCACTGTGGAGATGAGCATGGGTAATGAAGAAAGCTTTCTTCTAAGTCACTTTACATAAGTTTATAAGCTTCAGTGCTTTGAAAGTCACAAGACTTACTCCAAGCTTTCACATTCTGTGCTGTGGGATCACTCACACAGATGACACGGATAAGTTTATGAGAATACATCAAAAGAAAAACACTAATTAAAAAGACTTCCCATTAAAGAAAATGGAAACAATGACAAAAACTAGACTTAGAGTCAATTTTTTGATTAGTTATAAAGAGAAGAAAAATCCCACAACTTTACAGCAACTATCTACTTACAGAAAATAAATGCTCTAAGCGAAACTAATAGAAAACCAGAATGAATGAGATTTAAGGTTGAAATACCAGGAAACTATTGCTGACCATTATTCAAATACTGTGTTGCATCAGCCTGTGGGGTTGTTCCACACAGACATATATGAAGAATTCTTCTCACATTACTTTTCCAGCCAATACAATTACTATTCTTTAGTCACAGATCAGCCTGGATGTTGCTCACAAATACCTCCTACTGTTTTGCAGTTATGATTTAGGTCTTAAAACTATTCTAATTGAATCAACAAACAGAAAGAGCTGAAATTTAGATAATAATGTCAAATTTATCACCACAGTGGAAATATGATTCACACTCACCTGTAAATCTAAGAGAGTTTTTAACCCTTCACTCCTGATTTACAGCTATTGCCTCCCCTAAACCCTTGTATCATTTATACTTTATCACTGCAGTAATCTGACAAAGCTGACTAAAAACCTAACAAACTTATCAACCTGTATTTCACCATCAATGAGCAAATCTATGGCAAATACCCCTGGGATCACAGCATTACCTTCATAGTGGTGCATTGGGCACTTTTGGAGTCTCAGCTTATGGCTCCAACCAACAGCCTTTGTGCCTCAAAAATCCTGACTGCCTTTCTTGCTAATTGTGCAGAGCTAATTGAATAATGGCAAGAGAACATCTCTTGTTACTGTATTTTTTGATGCTGTGAGCTCTTAGCCAGATGGAAGCTATTTACTGCAGATCATATTCAGGTATTCTTAATCCTAACCTCTTGTTGCAGCAATCTATTTATATATTATTCATTTTACCAATCTAGTATTTATCAATTATTTCATTGTATTTGACAGCAAAAGCTATCTCTGTGTATGACCACATAAGCTCACAACATTCTTGGTCCATAAACGTCCCCTGAATTAATCTTTACCTGCCTTATTTCCTGTTTTCATTTCCCAAGGAACAGCTTCTTTTTATTTTTATAGACACTCTACGGTCCAAAGAAACAGCTAAGTGAAAACATAACAGTTAACTGCCCTCAGCCTGCAGCCCATATCTGGCATCACCAGAACACTTAGAGCTGCAAGACTGGATTCAGTCACTCCTGTAAGTAAAATTACTGCTGCAAAGTAAGTACACAAACATCTCTGAAACCTGAAGTGTCCCCACCTGACCCCTTTGTTAAGCACCAGCATCTACACAACAGCTTCAGCAAAAGCATTGATATCCCATCAAAATCAAACAAAACATGCATGTCTAAACCCAAAAAGGTTGCTTATGCCTTCCCCTTGTGGACGGGTGCAGAGTCCCACTCCAGCTCTGACGCACAGAGGGTGGGAATTCCAGGGTCTGGCAAGAGCAACTGGTTAAAATCTGTTGGATTAGTCACACTGACAGCTTCCAGCAGGTCAAAACACTGAACATGCTCTGACTGAAGGTTTAAGGGCTGACACACCCCTGGCCACCACACATGGTGGTGCCTCCTGCAGGAGCCCAAGTCTTCATTCTGTTTCCTGTTTACCCCATTTCTTGTCTGGCTGGTGACATTCTTTGCCTCCCAGTGCCATCACCTGGGAGAGCTGCCTCACAGAAGGCAAAATGTGTGTCAAAATGCAAGTCTGAGTGCCTGCAGGTGATGTCACTCTGTCTGGAAATATAGCATCAGACCTATCAGGTAAGTGTTCAAACTAAATACAGCAGGATTTAGAACATGCTTTTAGATTTAAGGAAAAGGACTGTAAACTACTGGTTGAGAATTTAGTGGCTTAAAAAGAAAGACCTTAAGGCATCCCATCAAAGAGTTATATAACTCAAAAGGGTTTTCCTTGCTCTGTGTTGCTTGTGCAAGATAGATTTAAGTAATAAAACATACTTCTGGCACTAACCCTTCTACATAGGCTTTATGATGACAAATTTCAGATTTGAAAATAGACGTCTTCATACAGGCTAGCATTCCTTTTCTCCCCTCACAGAAGCTTTGACCAGTCATTTGCTACTGTTTATTTATTTTTTGAACTGAAAGCTTTTGATACCAACTTCAGCAGGAGTTGGTCATGATGTGTATCATCAGATGGTCCCATATTTGGTGCCCAGCTCAAACCAGACCCTAGCCCAGCCTAGTGCAGCACAGCAGCTGAAAGAATCTTTCATTTCAGTCTCCCTGTGATTTAAATTGGCTACATTCTCATCTGTAAATATCTTCAAACTTCACATAGTTTGTTGTAGCAATCACTGCTTGGGTGGCAGATGCCTCTGACATATCTCTCTTGAGAATATTAAACACAGAGACTTTAGAATTGGAATTTCTAGCAAGCAGCTTTTCACTGGTGTGAAAGGCAAGAAAGTCCTGTAAATACTTAAAATTCTGAGGTTAAGAGGAAAAAAGTCCATTAACAAGTTGAAGACTTTATCTATAGGAGGCTTTTAAAAGTTTATCTAATCTAATTAGTATTTAATAAGACAGTTTTTTTCAAACAGTGCATCCACAGTCCCCAGTAAGAACTCCCGTAAATGAAACTAATTATTTTGTACTTTCTGCAGATTTCAATTTTACATCTTTAGATATTCTGCTCCAAATGTGTAGATAGTCCTGGTGTTGCTTTTGCCAGGTAATTATGTCATTTCCACAGATAATTAATCCCATTGATTAATTGGATTTGTTACTTTTAGAGAGGCAGCTAAAAGAAGTAGGTAACAATTTGTGCCAGTTTTATTTGTGAACTTCCATTTACAAGTCTGTTAGAGTTAGGTCAAAGTCAAAAAGTGGCACACAAAACCCAAGAATTGGCTGTTGATTTTGACCTGTGTTAAGAAGTCTTGCAAGTTATTTATGCACTGAATCTTACTCAAAAGTGTAAGCACTTTTGAATGAAAGGTGGAAGCACAGTACGCATATCTAAACATGACTACAGGTGTGAGGACACCACTGGTTTGAGAAGATAAATAAGTGATTATACACTTATTTGAGGTTTAAAATACGTTGGGACACAAACAGTTTTAACTTTTACTTCGAATATTCTATTTATTTCACTGGCAAGTCCTCTCACTCCCATGTGCTTCTGTTGGCTATAAAAATATGATCTCCATCCTTGGATATCCTCTCACAGCAAAGCACTTGGCACCTGCACCTGCCCAAATTCAAGGTGCTGCACACTGCCCCAGCCTCCAAAGGGAGCTGCAATGTGAGGGGAGAGCATCCCACACTCCACGGGGGGCTGCTTCAAAGATGTAATTTTGTTTGGATCTGCAACTGGAAATTCAACTACAGGCTTCAAGTCTTCAAATCTGATCTCTACCTTAAGCTTGATGGAGAGAGAGCTACTCCAGCACACTTACAGCCAAACATTTTGCTGTGTCATTTTAAGCCAGGGAGGTGTGAGAAAGATGTGCTTTACCACATGTGGGGGAAGGACAGCTACTGACTTACTAAAAATAGCCAGATTCCAGCTCTCCAGCCAGCTGGGACTAACCTAACACTTCAGTTAGCCTGTGCATAATAGAGAAAAATAAACCCTAAAAGATTCACCTAAAGCTAAATAGTACATGCTGGAAGACAAGATGCACTACATGATGTGATTACATGTTTGCATGAAAAGGAATTCTGTGTCTCAATATAAAATATTAAGACTGCAGGCCAATTTTCAAGAACCATGTGGTGCACAGCTGCAGATAGACATGCAAGAATAGGACAAAAATATTCCCCTGCTGATTGAGCCCCATCAGGAGTTTCAGTTCACCCTCAAGAGCTCAGGCAGGGGTGGATATAATTTGCAGGAGAGACAATCCAGCAGGGAGAATTTGTGTGCTGCTGCCATGTACTGCCCCAGGACATGAGAATTATTTGCAGAGGTCCTGCAGGGTTAACTCTGCCAGGCTGGGCAGAAACCCAGATTAGAGCTGCATCCTATGAAGGTTTCTTGTCTTTTCTATCCCACACAGGAATTGGAAGAGACAGCTTGAATAACTTTGCCATCCCCCCTGTGAAAGCCTCTGCTATTCTATTAATAATACCTTACATTTTAAAGCTCGTCATGCAATGCAGATGAACACAGGGCTGTGGCTACTGAAGAAAGCCACCACCATCTCCATTCAAATGCTGAACTTTCTAAAGGCTCCTTACCCTGCCTGTGCTACCTAAAGAAACTTTTCTTTAAAAGACAGTTTCTTTTAAAAGACATGGTCCTTTCTTTCCAGCATCTCAGTAATTTTTAAAAAGTTGGGGTTTTTTACCTGACAGTGCAGGTCACCATAGCACTTTTGATATCTCTGCTTTATGCAGCTGCAGAAATTCATACTGAGATCTCACAACCAGCACTGCTGAAACCAAAACTTGGAAACTTCCATCTCTCCTTTATTTCCCTACCTTTTCAACAAGATCCCCTGCAAGAAAAAGTGAGTATAGCCAAGACCCAAAATGACCCACTTCACATTCTTGTCTCGGTTTGAATAGCTAACAACAATGAAGACATAACTTGGATTAATAAAGAAAATATCTGCCACTCTCAAACACATGTAACAAAACATACATCTTTTTCTCCTAGGAAAAGTTGTAAAAGTATATTTACAGCAGAAACCATTTATACTAGGATTACATTACAGCAAACTGTAATGTAGGATCACATTAAAAATACAACATTCTTTCTCCTTACATACTTATTTCTCTCTGTAACACATTAAAATGGCTAAAATAAGAGTACAGATCATTGGAGAACAATCCAAAGCATGTGGAAACAAAAATTAAAAAATATGACTACATGTATTTTAAATTCTTGTTGCTGCTCTCCTCTCTCTCCTCTACTTATGATGAAAATATCTTGGATGAAGAGAATGCAACTAGTTGAGCTCTCCGTTTCTGTTTTGTGTAGTATTACCTCTGGGAAGAAAACCCCCAGCGAGTCAAAAAATTCCACTTGTATCATCTAATTGCCATGACTGGGCGCAGGCCCAGTTTGTTCAAGTTTTTCTGCAAACAGTGAAATGGAGTCCAATTTCTCTATGAATTCATATTCTCTATGTCTTTTTCTTCTGCTATAATATTCTCAGCACTGTTTTTTCTCCTTTCCACAGATCGTCCCCTAAGACCATCAGGCCAAAACCACATTCGACATCCTCTGCAATGCTCCCAGGTCCCCTCCACAATCAAAAATCCCTCCTGCTATTTCCTTTTCTTTGAAGGAGTAAACACTTTAAAGCAGAGTACATGGAGGTATAGTGAGGGGAAAATGGAGAAGAAGATTTGAATACCCCTTGAAGGAAAAGACAAAGCCCTCTAGAAATGGCCCAATCCTTACAGTACTACCAAAAGGTAATCTGCATGACTCCACGTTGGAGCACTCTGTCCCACCTCCACCACTTCACTTTAACAAAACCCCAACAAACAAAACCAAACCAAACAAAAAACCACACAGCCCACCACCCCTACCCCCCCAAAGCCACCCCCTATCTTTTAGGAAGACATGTCAAAGTACAAGTTATCATTTGGCAGGTTCTCAGCTGATTTCCAGCCCAGGATACAAATATTTTGAGGGTGAAAAGACATTTCTCTCTGAATTTTGCCTTAGATTCAGTGAAAGTTCAGAATACTGATTTTGATAAAACCTCTGGGAGCTCAGACTGACGTTACGCTATAAAATGCTTTCACTGGAAAATATGTACATCATTCTACTTGCAACAACTATCAAAGTATCTCCTCACTATTATGTGTATAATATCAAAATGATCTCTTTCTAACACCAACTGAACATATTTAATATGATAGAATTACTTTATGCACAGCTACTTAAAACCCACTTTAGTTGTGCATTTACACTGCACAGATTTTTTCAGCTATGAGAAATGTGTTCACTTAAGCACTTCATGCCACACTGACAAATCCCTGAGTAATGTCAACCCCAAGAAGTGTTTTCTAGTCCTGTTATACTACAGGGGTACATTTGAGCATGATGTAGAATATAAAGAAGATAATAATGAGATTTATGTGTGTAATGGAAACTATGTGCATTGCACCTCCCACACACCGTTTAAGAATTATGCCCCACAAAATCATTTAAAATAATTCATATTCTACACACTGTGAACATCTCATCTGAAGACTACTCTTCTGCCTGCTCTGTTATACAGGCACAACAGGCAGCTTACAAAGAGCAAGCCTTATGACTTCAGTCCCTTTGAGTTTCTAGTCTTTTCTTTTGAATACTAAAAATGCAAACCAGCCTGTATCATTCAAATAATCTAATTTTCCAAACAACCTACATTAATATACTGGCTGAAGCCAATTACAAATGCCTTAAGGCTTCTAGCCTCAGAAGCATAACCTGACAGGTCAAATTTTATTGTTTGCTCCATCCATCATTACTGACACAGTAACTCAAAGTACACAAGTCACAGTCGACTCACTGCTTCTTCTTTCTCCCTGTGTTTCTGCTGCAATTTTAATGTAGAACCTTATTAATAAGGACGTTGTCTTCTGTCACTCGGTGCTGGCTCCTTCCGCACACATGAAAAGAAAAAGCCCCAAGTTCTGCTTTTATTTTAACAACTTCTAGTGCTCCCTCCTTTGGGGTGATGTGCCCAAGAAAGTCATTGCTAGTGATATGTTTCATCAACAAATACTTTTAATAGATCTAATAAAATGTTGTACTGACAATTAAAAATACAGCCTCCCCCCCCCCCAAAAAAAAACAACAGCCACAAAATAACCAACACCAGGCAAAACTATAAACTTTTGTACAATCTAGAGAACTGATGTTCTAAACAAGATGTTCATTTACCGTGTAAAATACAGCTGACAGGCCTACATCTTTCAGCCTAAAACAGGCACAGAACTGCATTTTTCAAGATGCTAATAAGATTCAGTCTTATTTAATTCAGTAAGACTTCAGCACATATATTTAAACACATTCCTTAGAAAAACACTGTTTTTCTGAGTTTTTTAGAATAATGAGCAGCCAGCAGCAGGAGTGTTACATATTCAGACTTCTAATTATTGGCAGCACTTACCTGGGTGCCTAAATAAAAACATTGTCTTCAACACTGCAGAAGTTCGTAAACAGGAAGAGGAAAAATCAGTAACATTCTAAACATTATTTCATCCTTCTGAATAAAGCATATGTGGGCAATCAGAAAAGCATGGGGATCCAACTCTCTGCAAGAAGCTGCCCTTCTTCAGCATTAACACTTGCTACGCAAAGAAAGGGAATGTGTCATTTCCCTCCCTTCAAGGAAACAAAAACCGCACAAAACACCAAAACCAGAATGAAACATAAATCTATATTAAAATTATTTTAGTATGCTAGAAATTGCCATAACAAAATATCAAAATATTGTTGTTTGTGGATACCTTGGCCAATATATTTTAGACATGTATGACTCACCCCCACACACATCTTCCTAGTCCCTTCCTAGGGTTTTTTTTTGGGTGTTTTTGCAACAACTGACATATGAACATATGAAAATATATGAAAATATGAAGAGCTACATTATCATGCAGCATGTCTAATTAGGTTCTAGGGATGTTTAGTGGGTAAACATGAATCTAATCTATTTAAGGAAGACACATGTAAATAAATCCTATCAATGAACTCTGATCAATTTAAATGACCACAACAGAAAAAGTGTAAAACTGCTAAAAGAGTAGACTCCTTCTTTTAAAATTTATTTAGAGTTTATTGTGCTGTGTGAGCACTGGTGAAACTCAAGACAACCAGGCCAAAATCTTGCACTTGTGCAGCACTAGAAGATGAGCACATTCCGTTGCTTTAGAGAGCTCTGAGTATCGTCGGAACCATTTGGGAAAATGGGCTTGTACAGAATTTAAGGGAGTTGGATGTGAGAGAAACAGCCTTGTGCTCCCTGAAGCTTCACCTCTCGCTTTCCCTCAGCGATGGGAGCTGTGGGTTGGAAACCTGAAGGTTGTTTATTTCTGCACAGGTTTCCATCCTGCCTTTCCCAGCATGTTATTTATACATCACTTCAGCAGCTATATATTGAGAAGGATTTTTTAGGGAGTTTAGAGCAGTGTTTTCTCTACAGTCCAGTTACCAAAATAGCATGAAGGAAGAATTGCCACTTATAGCAACCCACCTAACAAAGACATTTAATCGTAATCTCCTCCAGAGTCTTTAGGCTTGACTTGATAATTAAAACATTCAACTCTGACAAGCCTTAATATGGCAAAATAACAGATTCAGGAATTAAACAGAAAATATGCATTTAGATACTGACACAATTTGTTAATCACAAAGAACCCAGTCTGTCCAAGGCTAAATTGCTCTAGACTGAGAAATCTTAGAATATGGAAAAACAACTAAAAATATCTTTTCCCTGCTAGGCAGGGTTAGAAAAAGGAAATAAACATCAGCATACCTCAATTAGACCAGCTTGCTTAACTCATAGTTGCTAAAACTTGGACATACAACTTTGGATAAATTTTGGGTTTTGTCAGGGCGTTTTTGCTCACTGACCCCAGCACAAATTAAAGCAGTGCAAATTTTAAGTAATCTCTCTTAAAAAAGATTATAGCAAGGATAAACAAAACCAGGTTGTGATCCATTCTAATCTGTTCTCAGAATGCCTCCAATGTTTTTCTGTCCTGCCTTTATGCAGGAGCAAAGAGATCACCAGGCTTCAGCAGGACCAAAGCAACCCCCATCTCCTTCCAACACGGACCAGTGGCTTCAACAGACCTCTAAGTGGCCAGTTTCCAACAAAAAGAATCAGTATCTTCTTTGTAAGAGGTTTATTTAAGGGACTAAAAAACACCCTTTTTTGTTGCTTTTCTCTTCTTTGTTCATTTTTTGTTGTCTTTACTTCCTCCCCCAACCTCTGTTTGCAGAACACTGTTCATGAAGACTCTTCCTCCAAAGACTAAAGGGATAGCAACAAGCAGCCTCTGAAAGAACATCATGTCCTGGACCACAGCAGTTTCTCATTAATTCACAGAATCTCAAACCTGGCAATATGACAAAGCAGCCCTTACTCTGTAAAAATTACCCAGAGCTCTTCACTTTCCTCCTCTATCTGTTGAGTCACTGCAGAAGCCTCTATTTTGGCTGTTCTCACAATTCATATTATGCCAGGTAAAAATCCTTGCAAACATGTATATATTCATGGGCTTTAGCTGGGGAGCTGTCATAGAAGCAGCTGCAGTGCATAGATGAGTGGTTATGCAGGGCTATTTTTTTCCCAGTTAGGATATAAAATTGGTAGAGCATTGTTTGGGATTTTGAATTTACTATCTGACACCAGCGAAAAGCAAAAGCTTCTTCACTTCAACACAAAACTAAATAGGATTTGAAAGGAAGCTTGGGAATTTGCAGAATTGAATGATTATGTGAGCAGAGTTCAAAAGCGTTATTTCCCAGCTCCCTCAGAATTTAACAAAGGTTACCCCAATCAGGGGAAAGCACAGATCTTTGTCCTGGATTGTTAATTTGTGGCCAAGACACCCTTAAGAGGCATCACTGTAAAGACTGTAGGAGGCAGAAAGTAATTTTGAAAGCATATTAATTGATCAAAAGAGAAATGTCATTCTTCAAGCATATGCAAAAATGCCCTTTACACTTAACTATTTTAAGACACTGGCATGAACACAGATCTACCTTATTCCCAATTTTCTGCTCATTCCTAGAGACCATGCAGAGAAAAACACCATATAAACAACAGGATGTCTTTAGGATAAACAGCACTTGATCAAAAAACATTGCTCACCTCATGCTTCAAGCCAAATAAACTGCGCAGCTCTAGATGCACAGCACAGAACTCTGCCTGTTTTGCCTTCTGAGAGACAAAATTTATTATTTAGGAGTTGATTATGCAATAACAGCTTCACACAGCTTTTGGATTACACAACTTGAGTCTCACTGGCCCAGAGGCTGAGGGAACATCTACCTCATGGGAATGCAGGAGCCAGATGTGCCAAAGTCAAAGGAGGGGATGTACAAAGGTACTCAATGTCATGCCAACTCTAGTTCTCGCAGTCCTCTGGAATTTCCCAGTGGTTATTTGGGAGAATAAAGTCAGCAGTGTTAAAAGTCTCGTATTTGATGTATTACTGCAGTTAGGAACCCCCCTGCAACACATGCAGTAAAATAAAAAAAATAGGGATAATATTGAAAATCTACTACTAGAATAAGGAAGTAGTTGCAATGCTGGAAAATCTTTTTCCTGTAGAAAGTTCATTCAGAATGGTCACATCCCATAAAATCTATCAATTTCCACACAGAGATGTATGAAAGAATAATTTATTCTTGTACCTTCCACCAACAATCTTTAAAATGCATACAGGGAGAAGATGCATAAGGATGACTTGATTTTCTTCCCCATGAAATTCTTTAATCATATACTATTATGTCTCACTTTCCTTTCCCCCACCTCCTCTCTTATTTCCTTAATTTTCCCTTACAAAACCAGACCAAAGCTAAAAGTTAGCAGAGAATTTAACCCAACTCTTCATCTAACTGGGCACACAGGAAGTGTTAACGCTTGCTGAGCCTTTGTCGAGTATCTTGCTTTCCATCAGGAGAGGCCAATGACATCCCTCAGACCAATAACAGACAGGAAAAGCTGTGCAAAACCAAAGCTGAGGAGCAGCACCCCAGAGCTCAAGGACAGGTAGTCCAGCCAATAGTTTGATTATGGAAAACCAAACCATGTTGCACTAAATACTTAACAGTTAGACACTTCAACAAGTATTTGCTAATTGTGCTTCTGCATACAGATCCGCCCTAATTAAAAGTAGCAGCCTTCACATTGCAGACATTTAAGTAATAGTGTCTCATTATTTTGGTTGTTATATTTTTCTTCTGTTTCAAGATTATTGTTAAATTTTTCTTTTTCTTGTACATCCCTTAATATCAAATTTATTACCTAATGTTATGACAATAGGACGTGATTTTTACATTTTCAAACAGAAAGAGACATGATCATGGACTTAATTAGTTCACAGTGATTTAATTAAAATTTGCAGAACAACAATGTACCTAATTAGAAACATAATAATTATGCCAATGTACCTTTCCATCTTTGAAGGGACCATTAGTCATTGAGGTGGTATGTTTTGTAATTTAAGATCATCCTAATTTTCATTTTCTGACTAGTTAAATACAATCATTGTCATGTTCAGGTAATTGCTTTATTAACAAGCTTAATTAAAGTTCCTGCAAAACTGACATCTACAAAGTTATTCTTCTTAATGTGTTGCTCACAAAAACATTAACTAATTACATTGAGCTCTTTACAGGGCTTACATACCTCATAAGCTTAATTCATTAGTACTTTAAAGAGCTTTGAAAACTGCCTGTAATAACCTATGGAAGTGCTTTGTATTGTCACAATATTAAATAGAGCTGTTATACCTAGGAAACTTCTTTATACAAAGTTATTATGTGAGAGATAGTGTACATTTTAAAACATCTGCATTTCAATCAGCAACTAGAAAAAAAAAATCTGTGAAATCTTTGATAAAACTAAGCCTCTTAGAGTTCAAAGCTCACAGGAAAGGGTGATAATTTATAAAGTTTCCAGAAATACAAGCAAATTCTGCAAGTTCAAAAAACACTAATTTTTCAGTTGCTGAAAACAGGGTACAGCGACTTAGGCCACATCTGTGTTCAAATTTTGTCATGCAGAAGTGCTGTATTATTGGTGTAACTGAAGAATCCCATTGCTTAGAATTAGTTTGTCATCTGGAAAACAAAACTAGAATAATAAAAACCCCACCACACACTACAGCCCAACAGGCTTATCAATTTCCACTTTAGCACTTGTGTGTGGAAGATTAAATAATCCAGATCAAGTTTTCAAGATTTCACAAAAAGAACCAAAAAGGTTTAATGCCTAAAGGGTGGTGAGATTTTTTTAAAGCAGTACAACTCCCACACATGAAGCTAAATCAACTTTAGAGCCATCGAAGTTCTCATTACCTTGTGTCTCCTATAGTTTAGGTGACACTTAAATCACTGTAGCATAAGATGTGGGCATGGCATTTTCATAATTTTGAACATTTTACCATTTGTCATTGTGCTGGAGATCAACACCACTGAACGTTTTCCAATGGAAAACTAAAAAGACAAAAGATTCCTTTGACTAGCCCTCAGCAAATTAGTTGTGGTGATGAAGGGTTCCATCTCTTTGGTGGAACTGCAAGGCTGAGTTAAACATCCTGAACCTCTATCTACATCAACCAGTAAGCTCAAAAAATGAACTTTAGTTTATCTTTTGTTATTTTTTCCCCTAGAACCCTTGTATTATTGATTTGGTTGGCTTCTCCTGATTTTGTCAAGAAATTCTTGCCTCAAGGTCTCCAACGTTTCCTGAGAAACAGCTGAAATTATTCCAGGCTCAAATGGCTAAATGAGAGCCTGTGAGATGTATATTTAGTATGTGTGTATTTTCTTAATGTGAATTATTGAGCATTTATTGACACACAAGTTTCATCTGCATTTGATCAGTCAGCCACACTTCTGTTGTGTCTTTTCCTTTTCATTCATTTTTTCCTCAGATAACAGTTCTCAGTATGTAAACGGCCAGCCCTGGTACAAACATTGCTGCTGTAGGATGGCAGCCCCAGGTCACCACTGACAGGCTTGATGCTGCTCTGGCAGGCCAGGAACTGGGAGCCCAAAGCCCATCTCCCACCTCAGCCCCTCTGCACCTGCAGGAGAGGCCAAACCCACCTGCAGCCAGGACGGATCAACTGCTGCTGTGTCTGCGTGTCCCACCTGGCTACAGCAGCAAGGGAAGCCTGATATACAGTTTCAGAAGAGTTTTTCCCCCTGAAACTTAGTGCCCTCTCTCCATTTTTTGTTTACAAGCTTTGTAAGAATCTGCCCATTTGCCCAGCTTGTCACTGCAGGTTCCCAACGCAGCAGAGCCAGGGACCAACAAACACATCCCTGCACAAAGCAGTGCCTGCACCCGAGTCCACCCTGCTGCATTCTCACAGGCAATACTAGAACATGACAGCACTGCAGGGCCAGAAATAATACATGCCAACAGCACTGGCATGTGAAAGAAAATTACTGAGAAAATTTGATTTTAGTGACTTGAAGGTAAGAAAAAGGGATCACACTGTCTGGTGAATTTTAACAGTGAGTTTGAGGGAAGCAGCATGTTCTTTTTGTAAAAGACACCAGAAACCCGTGATCATTCCTGATCATTAAAGTGTTATTTTTTAGGACACTAACATATACTATTTTACTTTAATGCTCTCCCTAAAGTATTTTCAGCTCATTTACCAAAATTAATCTTCTAAAAAAAAATATATAAAATTTGAATTTTGCTAGGACAGGAAAATCTCCTTTGAAAAAAACTCCAAAACCCAAAAAGGCAACTTATGGGAGGTGTCTCTTTGACAGTCAAAAATGTCAGCACCAGGAAATGTTTCATGTCTTTATTGTAGCTGTCAGGCTTATATCATAATCACAATAGCTTGGTGAATTTATAACACTGGCGGTATGTCTGATGAAAACCAGTTAGATCTTATGGCAGGAAATAGAGAAGGCCAAAAACCCATTTGGAACTAACAAAGTTGCAGGTAAGATGCACAGAAATGAGTTAATAGCATGACAGAACATGAAATGAAATCTGTTTAGTACAGAATGTCTTACGGACTCAGGAGTTCGGACAGAAAAAGTTATTTTTAAAATGAGTCCATCTTAACCATAAATACCAAAGCTAAATTACTGCAATACACACTCCGAGAGAGTATTAAAGAGTAACTTGTTTAATAAGCAACATGTGGCCATTTTTCCTGCAGTCTGTGTGCACAGATGAGAGTTTCTGCTCTGATTTGCTCCTTCTGGCCACGCAAATCCTTGAGCCAGAACAGGAGAGTCGCTGAAACTACCAAGGCATGGCAGCATTTTACTGGTTGTCAAACATTACTTTGCATGCATGAAGATAAGAGAACCTTGAGGGTATTCCCCAAAACATACTTTCCAGTGCCTGAAGTGCTGTTTTTGGGACATGTGTCCAAGGTATGGAAGGCTTTATTTGGTAATGGGAGATCTGGAATGCTGAATGGCTGTGAAGACATTTTCTTTTATTGAGTCAAGCCCTAAGGTGATCATATTTTCAGTATAACAACGAGTCAATTTATCCCCACTGGGTTATGGGAATTTTTTTATGGTACCATATATGCTGCATCTGGCACACAAGCCTATTAAAACCACAGGCTAAACAAATTTTAATATGTTACCCATGCAGTCTAGGAAAAAAGTGACAATTAAAAATAAATCTATCACTGAAGAATGATTCTGCTAAGTTATTTTATGATTTGGAGACCAAGTCTTGAAAAAAAGAACTATCCCCAAATCCTCTTGTCTAAACAAGCCAATCTCATAAAATAGTATTTTTTTCAGTTGCATCATCAATATTAGAAGCGTTCTACTTCATTAAGAGGACAGGCTATTTAGAGAAACATGAATCAGGAAAGTCACAAGAATGTGATTTGGGATTCTGATTTGCTGTTGTCAAATATGCAAAAGCCTACATTTATCAGCACTTTTTGCATGAAAAAATATTCCTAGATTAACAAAGAGTGTAATTTAATACTGCGTGATAACAAGGGGTATTTCATCTTCACTCCACATCCCGGCTGAGCACTGCTGAGGAGAGCTGAGGCCCCAGGCAGAGCTTACCTTGGTGGTGTAGGTGTGTCCATCGGAGCCGCACACAGCGCTGGAATGTGCCACGGGGCACGGCTTGCACTTCACGATGTTGGCTGCTCCAGCCCAGTGCTTCTGGGCCAAGTTGCCTTTCTTTTGTCGAAGGCTGTAAAATAAGACACACCATGGTTTTTGAAAAGTTTGTATGTAACAGAAGAATTAGAGCTTCTCTGAATAAAAATGGATTTTCAGTACAGCATTAATTTAGTTTAATTTCAGTTGGAAAAGACCTTTTAAGATCATCAAGTCCAACCATTAACCCAGACTGCCAAGTCTACTAAGCCATAATTTAAAGCAAGTAAATTAAATACAGCTCCTAACAATGCTTTTATAACAAGGCACATTACAGCAGGCAATCTAAAAAGTCAAATTGGTAGGCAGCCCTAGACTTACAACACTTGGTGGTTTCATTTAGATTTATAACTAAAAATGATTTCGCTTCAGAATATAGCATTTCTTGAGACACACAGCATTTCTGGTGATGCAGGCAACATTACACCAGGTTGTATTTAGAGACATTTTCACCAGGCCTTCTCAGAGCTGCCAAACTAGTGCTAAGGTAGCAATGATGTTAAAACAAAATTCTTCAAAAAACATTGCAGTTTATACTGTGCTTATAACAATGTATAGAATCACTAAACACTTTTGTCACTGTAGGGGCAGGAGCCCTTTTGACACACCAGCTACTGAACTATCAGCTGAGGTTCTCAGATCAATCACAGTCCCCCCAGGAATGCTATAAAGTCACAGAGAGCATCTCCAAATCCTCCAATGTGTGCCCCTGGGGAGTGACTGCAGTTGTGTTCAAGTCATAGAACTGCATTAAAAATGTCTATGAAGAAAGACATCTACTCCAAAAACTTATTGCAAAACGTGCCATTGATTCTAACAGTTCATTTTCCTGTCATAATGAACTACTTGACTGATAGGACATTAAGTAATTATCACCAGCCTAATGTTGTAAGCTGATTAAAAGTTCAGTTTAGAAACCCCAATCCAGTGTTACAATGCAGATTCATTTTAGTCGTGTGTACTTCTCTTTCACTTGAAAGCATTTACAAGGAAAGGCAAAGCATTGCAGCAGTTTTGCTGGAGACTGGTAAGAAAAATAGCTGCCATCTGTTCTTGTACCACAGGAGAAAAAAAAGATATGATATAACAGTTCAGCTAGAAATGCATTTCAATGTGCTGCTAAATGACTTGATCACAGTTTTAGAAAAATACATACAGATATTTTTTAAAGCAATTTCACTACAGCTTGCAATTTGCTACACAATACCAACTCTGATGTAATGACACATTCAGCTGCTAAATAATATAAATTCTATTCTTTCATCTCAGTCCTAGTTTTTCTCAAGTCTAACCTTTGCCAGAGATGAATAGTACTATTAAGAAGATTGGGTCCACAGAAGGAATCCAATCATGATATAATAAACTATGAAAAGAGAAACTGAGTATTTAAGACTAAATTCCCTTGTTATTTTGAAGAAGTCTCCTTAATGCAGAGAGCAGCGCTTCCTGTTTCAGGTGCATTCTGCCTCACAAAGGTACAATACACCAGGTGCTAAATGCTGTGGATAGTGGTTACTCAGCTCTGAACCCCCTAAAGCAGCTCTGTGGATCTGATCTCTTATGCTGAGGCTGTACAAACTGTTTATTTAAGTTTTCCACAGTAACTGATTTCTCTGCAGCCCCCAACCATGCTTTGTTATCAAATGTAATGATTATCTTATTATCTTGAGATCTTAGGATTACAGGAATGACTTTCGTTTTTTTCAGCTTGACAGGAAAATTTCCTCATTTACTTTACTTACAGCCCTACACTTCTGGAAATGCACAAACTCAGAGTCAAAAATACGTGTGAATGTCGTATTGTAGATACTGATGAGCAGTCTGGAGACAAATATGAAAGGAGCTGTGCTTTTCCTCTGGAGACTGTAGAAGGCTATAGCATAAGGCAGACTTTTCACTGACTTTAGCTACCATGATCTCAAAAGATAGATCCTTTGCTATACATAAAATTGTTAAGAACAACATTTTTTGATTAGTTACAGAAAAACAGCCAAACGCTGAAATGCTAAACTGGAAGTGTGTCATTTAGTGCCATCATCATCAAAGCTATCAGCCACAAAGCATGGAGGATAGAGAGGAGTGAGTGAATTAACGAACACCTCATCAAAATTAAAAATATTGCAGTTCTTAGCTAGACTGATGCCTAAAAAATCAAAGGTCTGAGTGCCAAGTATAAAACGCATTGTACAGCATTTGACCACTACATCAGGTATTCTACACGATAGCATTAAAAGAAAAGTCCACTCAGAACAGAGCTGCTTGTCCATCTCTGCACAGCCTTACACCCCCTTGCTCTTAATTTATTTATTCCTTCTTTGATCTCTTCAAGATTCATATTGTAAAGCCAATTTCTATTGGAAAATCCTTCTGGAGCTGATGATGTTTTTCACTCTCCCATCATTGCTTAAAAAAATAAAAAAAAAAAAGAAGAAGGTAATTAAATTTGATTGTTTCAAGCCATTCCAGCAGCTCATCAAGCCTGGTGGCCCTTTCCATCACTTTACTGAGAGTATAAAGAACATGCACAGCCTTAGGCCTGAGCTCTGTTCTCAGAGCAGCTGCCTGGAAGACAACACCAAGCCTGGTGCCTCCCCTCAGCTGGGGACCAGAACAGTTTCACCTGCACACAATGAAGGAAATATTTACTCTTCCTAAGCCCCACATTCATCTTCAGGATCTTCTTTTGATAATAAAAGGAAGTTTATTCTCTGAAAGAGTGATGTTTAATAACAAGAATTTACAGTGGAGTAGATCTCAAAGCATTTCATTATTTTGAAACAAAAATGAAACTATTTTAGTAGCACTTCATATAATGTGTGTAATGAGGCATGGAGTGCTGCAAGAAATCTGCAGCTCCCTCATCCCTGCAGGTACATGGAACTGGTAGCACAGCAGCCATTTTTGTTGCAAGAAACAGTTTGGCTTTCAAAAATTAATATATTCTTTTCAAGCTGCATGTTTTCCAAAATGATAGTGTAAATTGCCACTGTATTTGAAGCAAGTAGAAAATAATTTTTGTCAGCTTGGCCAAGTGAGCAACAGCTGAAAGTTTTAACTGGATACCCAGGTTCTACATCCCCACCAAAACCACAGCTGAACACCTATCTTGTAAAAGGAACATCTATTTTCCAGAAACAAACATACATTTTTCTGCAGTCATATTTTGAGAGGCTGGATAGGACTTTTGGAAGCTTTTCAATCCTGTAACTCCTAACAACATATCAAACATACAAGCAAACAAATTAAAACCTAGACAAGAACATTGGCTGCCATAAGCAGCCAGCCAGCAAATCCCCTCTCAATAGAAGTGCACATTCACATACTCTGGGAATGCTCTGCTATGATAATCATCTTGGTTTAGAATGAATGTGTCAGGAGCAAGCCAGGCCAAAGCAAATTAGGCCTTTTTTTTAAATTTTTTTTTTTCTTCTTTTCTGATAAGCAACTTTAATCCTGCTTTAAGACTCGGAGTTGAAAGGATCTACTACTATTTTCACTGTCCCAGAAGCTGGAACACATGAATGTTTTGGCCAAGTATTAAGACTTACAGGCAAACCCTGCCTGCATTTGCTTTGCAGACTAGTGAACCAATGCACCGAAAGGCAAAGAAGACTTATGGAGTTGGTAAGTTTTACAGAATTCAGCTTCTTTGTATTTTATTACATAAAGAAATTTCAGCCGTTTAAAGCATTCACAGTTCACACAGGGAGAATGCACAGTGACTCAAGTTCATTACTCTCTACACAGACATACTGCTCACCACACACTGTGACAATCCAGGGAGCTGACATCTGCTTGGCTTGCACAGGAGCAGGGAGAGTGCCTGAGGCTCTGCAGATGCCACCAGCCAGATGCCAGGATGGTACATGGCAGCTTGGGGCAGCCAGAGCCCCAAAGCCACAGACACCTGCACTTCAGAACTCAGCTTCCAAGCACAAAGCCTTGGCCACGCAAAAAGGACCTCAGAAATTCAAGGAAAAGTGGTTTTACTCAAGATTTTCTGGCTTCCAGGTGTGCCCTGGAGAACCAGAAGCTCAGCCCCAGCTCAGTGCAGCTGGCAGCCCCAAGAATGGGAATCACCCAGCCCTGTCCAGCCTGGCTGGGAGCATCAGTTCTGGGCACTGAGAGCCTGCTTGGGAGTTTGAACTATGCCTTTGATTCAGCAAAAACTTGTCAAACAAAACATCTTAAACTGACTCAGATTAAAAAAAAAACAACCGCAACAAAACCCAAAAATGCAAAGCCTTAATTACTGACCAACCCTTGACTGGATAACATAGGCTGAGCTATTTAGGGAATCTCTGTATCTTTCTCCTAACAATTTTTTCAGGAACAGTACAGAAGAGCATGTATCAAAACAACCTCTGGCAAAGCCAGGGGTCAAAATAAAGGTATTTGCAGGAACAAAAAATATGTTTTGCTTCTTTACATGTATAGTTTGATTTATTTACATTTAATTTTATGTTTGACATATGTTCAGACTTTTCATTAAGAAGAAAATGTACAACATCAAGGGTCTGTTACTTGGCTTCAAGATCAGTTACTCCCAAATACACCTACAGTAAATTAGCAGATTAAATATTGACAGGTTTAATGCAACCACAAATCAGGTTCCTTCAGCAGGCTGTTGTTTTTAAAGTCCTGAAAAACTTTCAGGATGAAGCAGACAGTAAATAGAAGTTTCTCCTTAGGACTTTAGAACTTATTTGGTAATTTTATTGGACAAGTAAAAGACACTTTACCCAAACGAGTTTTTGTTACGTGAGTTTTCAAAGGTCTGCTGCAAATAACAGCAGAAAGTTATTTAAAAATCCCAACAAATAAGTTACACAATGTCTTCTGACAAAAAGTATCACATAAACAAATACTGAGATTGGTACTGTCTCTTCTTGTTCTTTAACTTGCTGTTTCGGTGATGTTACACAGCCATAGAATTTGGTTCAATTCATGTTGTAAATTACTTACACCCATCATGTTTTTTGGGCTTAAAATCATGCAACTACTTATTTCAGGTCCTATTCAAACAGTACTGAGCTGGTTGGGATTTTTTTTTAATAGAACAGGCCTTATGTACAAAATACTGGCTTGACAAAACCAAATTATTTAATGGAGATAAACTGGTGTTATTGAACTTTTATTGACATTGCTACTCCTATCTGGGCTGATGGCAGCAAAGGCCATCTCTTCCCAACAGTCTCTTCCAGAGACTTCTTCCATGAAGCAACAGCCACGTCACCATCCTCAGGGTTTGAAGGTTCCCTGGAAGGCAAGTTTGAGTTAGGCACCCACAAGAGGGCCCACCCACTGCAAGGATTCTCCAGGTAAACCTGTCTTTGGGGGTCTGTGAGTTGTGTACTGAAGTTTTCAATTATGGATCTCACAGAGATATTCATTAGGATTAACTTCATCCATCCTTTTTTCTTTCTGGGCCTCAAACCAAACAAAAATTCCTAAATCACAAAGAACTGTTTTAAACTCTATTAAAAGAAAATTGAAAAATTCAATGCACCAGAGCTGGTACTAGAAGCTGGAAGGAGCTATGACAGCAGACTTGAATGGCTTCCTGAAGCTGGAACGATTCACAGTTTAAATTGTACTGTCTGTGCCTTCTCCATGCCTCCATGCAGAGTTTGTTCATGTCCCCCTGAAGGAAGCTTATCACACTGCAGATAAAGCCAGCAGTGCCTGCTTGTTTTTATCTTTCTTTTGCATAAGTTGTTTCTCTTGTTCTCAAGGAAAAGAATGTCAAACCTGAAATTTGCCAGTATAAATGGCAAGGTTCTCTTCCCTCTTTGTATCATTTTGGTATTCTGTTAGACTTAGGAGCTTGGCCTCATTTCTAGAACCTTTCATATTTTTCACAAGAGCTGTGTATACCTTCATTCACTACTAGTCAAGATTTGTGAAGAAAACAGTCTACATATGTTACCTTGAAAAAAAAAAGGTACTATGCTATTGAATCTGATATAGACTCTTTACTTAATACAAACACTATAAAATGAGAACAGGCATGATTACGGCAATTTCTCTACCTGGGTTTTACACTTTAAGATACAAAGAGTAATAACATCCAGCCTTGCATTTCAGCATCATCCCACTGTACTAAGTACCACTTTTCCTGATTTCAATATTCAAAGAAATAACTCACCTGATGCCTTAAGTTTTAAGTTTTTCTATTCTGCTTGGATGTGCTTTTCTGATGTGCTAGGGTGATGAAGACAAAACAGTCCTATTCCAGTTGAGAACTCAAGGACAGTTTCTTCAAACTTCAGACCCTAAGCATAAACAACATGGAAAGAGGAGGGCAGGTTCATGCAAATGAACCAAAACCTATAAAAATATGAGAGTTTGTGACCAAGCTCTCCTTTGCTTCCATCTTGGAGCCATCCAGGCAGGGGCCATGACTGTGGTACTCATACTGCTAGGGTGTGGCCTTTTGTAGGCCTCTCAATAAATATCCATTTTATTCCCCTTAACTCTGTGTGTTGACTCTGTTCCAGCTCCTCTAGGCATCACACCTAACTGATTTTACTTTTTCTTGCTGCTTTCATATCTTTTCCCCAGCAGATCTGGCTTAAAAGAGCCGTAAGAAATAAAAAAGCCATTGCTCACTGGTAGACGTGCAAAGGTTTTAATGGGGCTTGATGATGGCTGGCGTCCCTTCTTGCAGAATGAAACTTGTTCAAGACTGGCCCCCCACAGTAAATGGATACTCTACTTACTTGCTATTCTTTCAAACAAAGACATTGATGAGATTATATTAGGAATTAAGCCTGTTCCAGAGAGAACCAGTAGCCAATGGAGTGTTCCCAGAAAGCAGTGGGTACTCAGAAGACAGAGATGACAAATTTAGGGAAGAGTTAAAGCAAAAATCTGAAGTGTTGAAGTGAAAGTGTACCAGGTGTCATCCCAGTGAAATGAAAAACATGTATTTCCAAGGGAAGAGGAAGAGTCAAGCCTCTATCTTACCGACAGTAAGAAGATGCTATAGAATAAGCACGGAGGAAACAACATTCCAGAAGGAACCTGTCAGCTGGATGTAGGGAAGGTTGAAAGATGTTGTATAGCGTACGCTTTCCAAGAACACCCCCTGACACATCTTGCAGGGGAAATGCCCTGGATCTTGCATGGATTCCACTAGGTCCAGCTGGCAACCAGCTCTGGAAAGAGAATAAAGGGCCTGCGGGCCCAGGGTCCTCAGGGTTCTGCAAGATGAACAAATCTTTTTAATTTTTAACTTTCTCAGTGTTTTAAAGGAAGAAATTACTTGGAACAGCTGACACAGATTCTGAGGGCCTAGAAGGCCAGAAAATCTCTAGTGAATTTGGTTGAGGTGATGCAGCTGCTGCAGGTGACTTTTGAGATCCAGCAACAGCAGTCAGAAAACATCAAATGCAACTACTTGAGCAAGTCTACTCAGAAAGCAGCAAGGTCTATGTCTCAACAGATATAATATATCATTTAAATATGGATACTCTTAAACTGCCAGGACAACTCACTCTGCACAGTATCAGGGTCTCAGTACAAGTATCTTTCCGAGACGTTAGTTCTGGCTTTACTTATTCCTGGACTAAAAACGATAAGGTTGTTTACGAAGGCCAGAAGAAGAAGAATATTAGAGAAGCGCAGGGATTTCTGCCTTTGAGCACTTCAATACATAAAAATGGTGTTTGAAAGTTCCACTTACAGCCTTAGCTAACAGATTATTGTGCTTATAGGCAATTCATTTTTTTAATCTACATTCTAAATGATTTTCAACTTTTAGACCTAATACATATGCTCAACAGCTGCACAGGTATGAAAACAGGCAAAGTACACAAAAGAAAAGAAGCAAACCAAAAAATCCACACAAACATAAAATCCCAGTGTTCTTAAAAGTCATTGTGCTCTCCTGAATAAATAACACAGCTTCTAAACTCTGCCTGTTCTCATGAATTTTCATAAGAGCATTATTTTCTTTTTCATCGCTATTTTTCCACTAACATAAAAAGGAATCTCGGACACCAAACTATGTAAAAATAAAATGAAGTGCCTTGAATTTCAAAGGAGGAGGGGAGATAGCAGGAAGTTTATAATTAAAGCTGAAATCTTATTCACCACTCCTCAGTTTTCAGGAATCTCCAGTCGTGGATTTCACATGCTGGATGAGATGCAAGAACTTGGCACCAAGCACTTAAAGGTGAAGTGTGCAGCAAATTTGGCACTTTTTTTTGGCACTGGCCCTCCTTCTTTCCTTCTAGGACAGCTTATTGGTTTTTCCCCCATTACCAAAGAAGAATACATTTTAAAAGGATAACAGAAGCTTTTCTCTGCCCAGGATCTGATTATCTTGATATGAAAATAATGCATTGATCAGGTCTGCCTCCTCCTTCTGGCAGAACCTGCCAAGATCTCCAAGGAAGCTAAATTGCTGCTGGTGCGTGAGATTAACCTGAGCTGTCAGGTTGTTTGGGAAGGAAAGCTGATCCTCCTTACTATGCCCTGTTCCATGCAATTTAGACATGTTCAAAATTGTTTTCACCAAACCTGGCAGAGCAGTCATTTCCCACCATTCCTCTGCTCCAGCTCATATTTCTAGTGCCAGTGTTGAACCTTGCATAACCATAGCTGTGCAAACACAGGTGCAGGTTACTTAGTAGGGCTAAAATTCAAGGCAGATTTCTTGCCAGCATTTAATAAAACTTTAAAGCTCCAGCATGACCGATGAATCTCCCAGAAGCTGAGGATAGAATAGCTTTAAAACCATCCTCAGTCTTGGCCAAATGCAGAGGTCTGTGAAGTTTAGCACCATCAAAGCTCTGATGTCTCATGTCTCCCCAGACATTGAGCAGCTTGGCAGAATGGAATTGATGGAACAAACAAATGGCTGAAAGAGGTGACAGACCCACCCTGGGGTCTTGCTCAGCTCCATGTCCTTCAGTTCAGTTTAAAACTCAGCCTTATTTATTCCATCATGTGCAACACAACCCTTAAATTCTACATTCCAAAAGGCCCTACTGCCCAAAATGTGAGAGTTTGGGGCTTTTTTTTTTTTTTCTGAAGCAAACAAGTTCAGAAATCTTATTTCTGAACAACGGAGAAAATCATCACCATCCCCCCAAAGCATCCTCAGACAGCTCAGCTGTGTTCTGCTTCATTATGTTGCTTTTGCTTATCCTAAGGCAAATAACATGCAATCCTCAGAAAAAAAACAAAAACAAAAAAACCAAAAACAAAACAACAAACAAACAAACAAAAAAAACCCCAAGAACAACAACAAAAAAGTTGCTGGTAGATATGAGAAAGGAAATGAATTTAAAAAATATAGTAAAAATTCTTGTCCTTAAGGCACTAAATCAAATGTTTCTGTTTAAAAATGACTGCACAGTGCTCCTGTTCTGTGAATACTTGGTGCCATGGTTCAAACAATCAGTTACAAGCTGTGCTAGCAAAATATTTGCCCCTTCTGACACATTTTATTATGAGTTAGGCTTATTAAATTCTCAAGAAAGCTACAGCAGATTAAGCTGCTGAGGATTTTTACAATTAGCATTGATTACCTAAGAATTCATGTGTGATTTCTGAATAGAATTGGCTTGTCAAACAACAGACAATTAAAAAAAAATCAATCCCAAAACCACCTCCAGAGTGTAGTCAAAATCCATTATTCAAGGTGGGTTCAGGGAAATAATCAGAATGCAGCTTCCTATATCAGAATAAAATGAATGTTAGTGAAGCACATGCAAACTAAACCAGTTATAAATACTATAAGGAGCTGAGTAATTTTAAAATCCCATTCTTTTTAGCATCTAAATAGGCTAATGCCCCTGTTGCTTATTCAGCACTGCTGATTTATAGAGCTCAGTACTATGAATGTCGGAACATTCTGCTGAATTTCTCACCGTATTCATTGCTGTCTGTCTAGTTATTGGATGCTGGAGATGGAGCTCATAATATCTATACTGTTCCCAGCTTCTCAGATGAGGCCATCAGAAGCATTAACCCATCTTATATCAGGCTGTGTCTTAATGAAAGGTGACTACAGCTTCAGGAAGGTCCCAACTGATGGACAGGATTTACATAATCACATTAATTTATGATACAAACTGAATGCACATGATCCAGTGTAGGGACAGCACACAGTGAAATACATCTTTGGGTAAAATTTGAAGATGAATTCAATTGACATACTTGCAGAAACTGCAAGATATACATTTCATGAGGTACTTCCACTGAGTGTTTAAGGTCTCACTTTGCTGTGACCTTGAATCATGAAAGCCCAGCACTGGTACATTACAAACCATTGCTTCTTCCCATGTTCTTTGGCCATGTAGCTCCACAGGCCCCTCTACCATGGAGGTTAAGGTGCTGTTAAAAGGCAATGTAGCTACTCACTTATACTTTTGATAGTTTCAGCATTTTATAGCTGCTTCTACAAAAGCTGATTTTACAGTGTGAGAAATTAAGACTCAATCAATGGCATATTTAGATAGAAAGCATAACATCACCTGGGACTTCAACAGGTTTTGTTAAAAACAACAACAACAACTTTGCTGCTGAGTTATTACATGGGAACCAGTTTTGGGTGTTGTTGGCTTAAGATGTGCCACCTTTCTTTCCATCACTTCTATCCACCCAAATTTCACTTCAGCTATTCACTACTGATTCCTTGGACTCCATTCTTATTCTTTCCACAGTTTCTCTGCTGCTGTGGTAGCATTATAGGGACTGCACTAATTCTTTACCACTGTAAATTAATGCTATTATTTCTCCCCAAATGTTGTTGCAGTTCTTCAAAAAACACTTTGCTTTTCTCAAATTGTACAAACTCTGGTCTATCTTCTGTCTGACTGGCTTAGCTGAATTTCTACTCTAGCCCAATTTTCCCAAGATCTGGTCAGCTATTTTAAGGAAAATTTTATAAAATTGTGAAAAAATTGTCCTTTCTTACTCACTGTTGTATTTAAACATTTTCATTCCAGTCTTTCAGCCTGACCGCTTTGCCCTGACCTCCTCCCTCTCAATCTCCTTTTCCTCATACTTTTCCTGTCCTACTTCTGAAACTTTCTTCTGCTTCATTCAATCTCAAAAATGAGGCCACTTGGAGATGCAGTTATTTCTTCATCTACTCCTGCCTGTTCTTTTCCTCTCTGCTAGGATGTATCATATTAAGTATTATATTCTCTCTAAATGGTATCTCAATGTCATTTTGATGCTTTACCTGTAATAGTTTAGTCTTCTTACTCTTCCATACTTGAGTCCTTGGAAGTCTGAGAAACTTTATAGGTGAGTCTCTATCACTTTGCACTATTATTGCCATTTCCTCTGAGGAACATCTTGTCCACATTAGAAGCTCGCTATGTCAAGACCAAATATCCTGTATTTCTTCTCCCATCATCTTCTTCCTTTTTCAGCTGCTGTTTCCCTGTCATCACATTTGTTATCTGGACTTGTTCTTTAACCATATCCTCCCCTTCCCAGCTGCAAACCAGAGCATATTATCTTTCTGCTTTCCACAATGCCCAAATGGAAATCATGACTTTAGCTATATCCTATATCTTCCTAAAATTCTTTCAGATTATCTAAGCAATCATTTTTCCATTTCATTTGTTTACAATCTAGTCTTCTCTTATTTTTAGTCTGTACGCTACTTAGGGTAGTGTACAGTGTAAAAAAATGTACTTTTACATGTAGGGCTAATTAGTAAATAATACTTTTGGTGAGGGCAAGACATGCAAAGGTAAAATACAAAATATTTTTGTTTGTTTCTTTCCAGAGCTGAAAACTAATTTACGTGCTCTGAGATACCTTCTTCATGAGCCCATTTCTTTCCATCTAAAGGAAGCCAGAGACTGGTTAAATCTTCCTCTGAGGGTTGCATGACAGCAGCTGTAAGGCTGGGTTTTTTTATTGATAACTGCTTCAGATTCACGCTCTACTAATCCTCATTTTTTCTCCACCTTTTGGAATTTAGCAGAGGGCCCTCTAAACAATGAATATTAGCAACACTGAAGCTTCAGCTTGTATTTCCTGACAAGCATCTGCAGCCAGTTTATCTCATCTTGATGGTGATCCTGAGGTGTCGGTGTCAGAGCAGTTCTCTCCTTGGCTGTGAGGAGGGCAGGATTTCCATTTCAGCACTTACATTTCTGGTGTGCTGGACAGGGCTGGGTGAAACTCATTATGAAATGAAAAAGCTCTCATTGTGTTTTGTCCATATGAGTTTCTAAAAGGACTATGAACCTGTTACACAGGCAGGCAGCTGGCTCAGAATGAAGCAAAAATTTCTGAACCAACGAAGGAACTAATTAACAAAACCCCCAGACTTCTGAGCTAAGATTAAGTGTTGTTGCAAATGAAAAATTTATACACAGATAAAACATAGAGGCTCAAGAAATTAGCTATGGATGAGGTGCTAAGCAGGAATGACCGTGGTGTAATTCAGCTTGGCAGTCTTGGGCTCTGGGTAAACTGGGGTAGCTAAGACTACAAAAATCTGTCAAAGGACTTGAAAGACATTTAAAGTTGTCCAGAATAATGGCACATACATTACAACATAGGGCAATGAATAATGGACAGAATAATTCATGCAACACAACTATAAAGTGTCCTTTTTGTTCAACATGAACCATCTATTTAAATACCAATAATGTACAAATTCAGAATTTATAAAAAAGAGGAAAGAAGATACAGAGAATGTCTAAGTTTCCTGTATTTCTATCTGCTGGATTGAAAGGGACTGGATGCAAGACTAGAGGAGCAGGTTTGAGTCTTCATTAATGTTTTCATTTCGTTTTAACCAACTCTGTTCACCTGACTTTTTAACTCATTAAACAAATGAACAAAAAACTCACATTATGTTTTATTACTAAGGTTAATTAGTTTTCCACAGTTGAGGATCACTGATTGTAACAACCAACTAATCAGAATGGGTTTTTTTGTTTTATAAAAGAAGATAAAAGAAGATGGATTGCATGGTGATCAAAGCTAGAGGCCAAATAAATCAGTGAAGCAAAATTCCCAACTCTGACTCCCCATACATATTAAAGAATATTTTCCTAGATATTATCATAATAAAGCTGACAGTAGAAGTTGCAATAACAAAACTAAGCAGACTCTATTGTTTCTTACTAATATTAGTAAGCAAAAAAAAACTTAAAGGCTCAAAATTTTTCCCAGTGAAAGGAGAAAAAAATAAGGGGAAATAGAAGAAAAATTGACAAAATTGCAAGAGAATCTGAAATCATAAGGCTGCAATCTGCATTGGTGACAGGCTGAATGTTAATTCTAAACAAAGTATGTTAAATTTGAATGTGAACAATGTCAACAAAAAGTTTGTAAAAATTTACTTGCAGATGTGACATAACTTCAAGACTTGAAATATGTTCAGCAAGACCTTTACGAAACTATTATTTTCTAGTAGAGTTGCTACTTGAAACATTTACAGATTATTGATTCAGTCTAGGTCAGAACTGTGGCTTTATCAGAAAACTCTTCTAATCCAAACTCTTGTAACTGTCCTTCCATGCCCCCCTTAAAAAACTCAGCTGCACAATAGCTTAGGTTCCAAGGACAAATAAAAATACTGTGAAAATAATCGAGATTTCAATGAAATGCACAGCATGTTTTAGCCCTTGGATGTATTTTTCTTTTTTGGAAAATTAACATAGTTTTGAAATTTGACACGGTTGTAAAAGACCCTCTAGGTATGAAACTGTTCTCTATTTTAAAACTGCATGACATTGTATAGAAGAATGTTCATTCAGATGTGTGAGATAACGTAAGCCCTCACTAAGGGAGGACATAATTTATTTTCAAAGTGAAGACCTAGAGAGGAGAAAAGCACAGTGACTGTCAGAGAATGTTTATTTCATGACAAGTTTTGCTGCTGGAGTTAAAATAAAATGTAAGTGAAACACTGCAGTAATTAGAGTGATCACATCACTAAGTGCTCACAAGATTTGTGAGCTTTTTCTCTTCTTGAAGTCCTCAGAACACTCTGAAGCATCTGCTTTCCCTGGAAAAGTATGCAGAGATAATGACAGAAATTGCCTATTCTTCATAGGCACAGAAAAAAAGTTGAGGGCTATTGGGAAAGTCCACTTTGCAATATTATTACTTATTAAAGATACTGTCCCAGGAAATTGAAAAGGAAGGAGACCAGGGATTTTTTTTAGTAGTTGGCATTCATCAGAAACCAGTGAAGACCCAGGTAAAGGATTTCATCTTTCACAAATCATAATACAGTGTGTTTAATAGCTATTGTTTTAGAAATAAAATATGAAAGCAGCAGTGCTGGATCTCTTCCAAATAATGAAACGAGGAGAAAAAAATCTCTCAACACTTTTCCAGGAGTAAATTCGTACTCTATCTCCAGAGATAATAATGAAAGATAATGTTTTATTTTCTCTAGGTGCAAATCATAATTAAATACTTGAGCCAATTGGAGCTGTCTATATGCTATTGACTCTCTTCACAAGCTTGACATGAAACAAATTTGTCACTCCATAAAGAAGGGAGGTGATGACAGCACCATTCTGATTTGACTGACTTCTCAAAGGTGTGCTGGAAAGTCATGGGGGTGGATTTTATTTACAAGAGCAGTAGAGACTCAGTAAATCCTGAGTGTCAGCTGAATGCCATAACCATCAGGGTGAATTTGGCACAATTAATGAAGAGATCAAATCTCTTCTCCAGTTAACACCGAAGGAAATAAATAAAACCTCCAGACCTTCAGGGAAAGAGAAGTCAATAACCACTCACCAGAAGATCCAGAAGAATATTCTACCTGAGTGGCAAGGCTTGAACCTGTCTTTTTCACATTCTACATTCAAGGTCTCCATGTCATCCTACTCACATTTCTGAGGTGACAGACTCTCTTGTCAAGAACTATTCTTTACATTGCTAGAAAATGTTTTGTTGAATTGACAGGAAAACCATTTTCTCAGAAGACTCCAGAACATATCCTCAATGCTTAAACCTGAAAGCTTGTTTTCATTTTGAGCTTATTTCTATTCCACTTTCTCAAAATGTTCAATGTTAAAAAAATCTCGGCAGGGAGTCGAGTGCAAACTAAGCAAAAGCTACACAGATAATTCTGCAAAGTTAAGAGCTAATCCAAGAATAATAAAACCCCCACAGTTTTAGGTACTTTATCTAATTGCAATATTTGATTTCATAGAGGTGGCAATTTTGCACTGACTGCAGTGCCAGATTTCACCTTTTTTTTTTTTTTTTTTTTTAAACCCCTTNTTTTTTAAACCACTAGTTGGAGTAAGAAATAAGTCTACGGAATGTGCCAGAAATTTCGACTTTTTTTTAAAATTGCGGTTACTGAACATTCTGTGTTTACTTGCAATGAATCTCTTAAGATTTCATTGTGAAAATAGAGAAGATAAATGCAATAATTGATAACAAAATGAAGGCTTGGTAATTCTCTTAACTGATTTGAAAACTTGTTAATCTTCCTGCCCCTGCAATTTCACAAATGTTTAATAACACAGATCTTTAGAAATAGTTCATGATAATTATGCTCCATTAATGTAATGGAATCTATCATGATATATTTCCTATTTATTTATTTATTTTAGACAGCTCTATGCTGCAGCTGATTAGGCAGCTTAGAATGAATATACAGATAAAAGACATCATAGAATAGTTTCAGTTGGAAGGGACCTTTAAAACATCATCGAGTCCAACCCCCTGCAAGGAGCAGGAATGTTTTCCTCATGTCTGTGATTTTTTCTGCCCCATCTCTCAAGACACAGAAGATGCTCATGGGAATTAAATTATCATGTATTACAAGATTGCTTTAAACCTTGAATTAGAAGCATTATTCTTTCAAAAGTGTGCTAAGGTATTACTCTTTGCACCTAAAAGGTGAATGGCTCAGCATCACCTTTCCATACGTAATTTGGGAGTAGAACAGTGATACCTGAGCAAACACATTTAAAGAAGCAAAATATTTTGGGTTGATTTCTAATCATGTTTAATACTGCCTACATACAGAACTTTGAACAGACTGTACTTTGGTGGCTCATGTCCATAAAAAACGTCATCTGTGGTTCACTGATTGAAGTAATCTGATACAAAATGACTAAATTGAAAATCTGTAGGTAGAACTCTTGATGAGCTCTGGCAGAGCACTAAGGAGGCAATCATAAGCTTGTTAATGAAAAGAGAATGATAGAAATTGAAATATTAAGAAGCAGGAAGTAATACATTAAAAGTTAATTTTGATAACGTAACATGCACCAAAGAAAATGACTGATGCAAGAAGCTCCTTTCATTGTTTCCATGTGCTATTTCTTTCAAAAGAGTGTCATTAGATGGAACTGCATGGCACTCAAAGGGATCAAACACCAAAGACTATCTTTTTCAATTTCATATTTTAGCTGACATTCATGTCTTTGTTGTTAATCTAGTTTGGAACCGGCAAACCTCCGTGGAAATGTCTTCACAGTGTAAGTTTTTTGCAAGCTTTAACTCAAAAATGAAAGCTTGTTGATGAATTCCTTAGGGTGGTCTTGGATATGGTTTCATCATTCTTCCAAGTGAAGTTTTGTGCCTGAAATGAAGGATGTTGAAGGAGATGTGAAATTTAGCAGAACTCTGCTGGAAACCACTCTCAGCTTTGGAGGAGCCAAAGCTTCCCCCCCCAGCAGAGCCCTACAGGTGGGTAGGAGGCTGTGAATACTCAAAGCAAGAGGTGTAGAAGAGTCTGACCCAACTGATCAGAATTTCAGCCTGTTGTTATTGGTGCCTTTCACTGCCAGGCAAAGGCTTTAGAAGCAATAACTGGCAAATCTCAGCAGTGCAAAGGTAAAATAAAGAACTGTTTTGCAAACAATAAAGATCAGTTTTTAGTTGGTTTAAAAGCTGTGTGTATTGAGTCTACATCACACGGAAGACACAAGCAAGTTGTAAAAGCAGCAAGCTGGCCAGTGTCAAATGAAATCCAATATTTTTAAGGCCTAATTTGCAAATTTCATACAAAGTATATTGTTTGTAATATTGACTGCAATTGGAATATATAATGCCATTTACCAAAAGGCAGATTTTAAATGGTGCATGTGTAACATTTTTTCCAATATAACAGGATGCCGGAAATTGAAGAAAAACTTTAATAAAATTCCTTTACTGTAAACATCAGTCCCAATCTTACAAAAGCATGTCTTTTTTAGTGCTAAAAAGACTTCCACTGAACACATCCATGTCCTGAGGCTTCTACAGCAAAAAACAGCAATAAATTTAGAATCTTCAGTAAACAGATTATTGTATAAACACAGAATAATTTTTGGTGAATTGGAGGTCGTTTGTGAACATTAAATAGTAATTTATGACTGACTGGATTACTCAACAGATTTAAGACAGGGATAAAAAAGCACGAAAATACAGGCACATATTAAATATTATCACAAATTTGCTTCCAGCAATTCTGTGGTTAAGATTTTTATAAAAAATACAAAGAAGGTGAATCAGAAAATACATCCTTAACTTACTGGGCTGTGGTAAACCCAAAAATATTGCAGATTCCAAGTTACGTGAGGATTAATGTAGTCATTGAAAAAGTCAGACAACAGCTCAAGCAAAAGTACACCCATGTGAGCACCAGGGGCAATCATCAAATGTAGTACTGCTGACAGGAATCCAGAGAGCTGTGGAGCTGCCCTCCTGGATCCCACATCCTCTTACACCAGCCTATTTGTATTTTAATTATAATGATGATGATGTGTGAAGATTGATTGAAAAAGCATTGAAAATCCAAGAATTATGAGGCTACTCCATATGCAAAGCCTAACAGCTTCTTAGAGAATGAGGATTCAGAGGCAGTGAATCCCTTCCAATTTCATTCATTTTTTCACTATTCCTTTATTGGCAAATCTCGTGACATTTGCCAAGCAGATGACATTTATACCAATTACTGTTTTCATTTCTTGCTCAGTTTAAAGTGAACAAGAGGAGCTTTACGAACAACAAAAAAGCCAACATCCCTTATGCTACCAACAGCTCACAATCCAAGTCAGCAACAAATGCCATGGAGGAGGTGACTGAACTTTTAACTCTGCCTTCTTCCAGATATCCTGAGGGAAACAGGAACTTTTGGATGCTAACTTAGCTTTGGATGGTGGCTCTTAACAAGCTGATAAGAGCTATGTCAAGAGGTTTATATATGACCAATTTTGCAGACTCCAAAGGAACCCACTGAGACAGTAAAACCATTGAAGAACAAACATGATGTTGCCCTTATTTTATCTTTCACATATTTAAGTTTTCCTGCTGGCTTGTGTTTCCCATGAATCTGCCACACAAGCTTACATCCACACGTTAACTTTTAGACAGGCATTTTCCATCATTATGCATTAGCTTACATATTAGTCAGAGCTCTAAACACTGCATTTTAGATATAGTTTATATGCAATGCTGAACTAGGTATGCCATGTATTTCAAACTCTTCCCCTCGGCCCCCTTTTTGTTATCATGTTAATTTAAAAAAATGTTTTACATTACAGAGAAAAGTAATTAGTGTGTGTTTCTATTAAGGATGAAACAAATACAGAATGTTATGCAGGAGTGCTTAAAACAGCAAACTGCACATGTATTTACAATATATATCGATTTAGAGAGCACAACGCATCAAAGGCAGTTCTCCAGAAAGGTCAGGTGAAAGCCCACCTGGAATAAGGACTTCCAAGGTGCACACATTCCACCAGGGTTGATGGAAGAATCATCAGAGGTTTAACGCAGGCATGGATAGACCAGCCATTTAAAAGAGGGGATTAATTCAAGAAATAAAGATTAAAATATTAACATATTTTTGATGACTCAGAGTCACTGCAAAACCAAAGACCTAAAAAGAGTTTAAACAGCATGAAGTGATAATTTTGGGTTTCTCTCTTTACTGATCTCAGCAGCCAAACCCATGATCTCTGCTACAAAGGAAAACTGAAACAGGCAAGAGGAACGTTTTTTTAAGAGAGCTTAATTTATAAGAAAAGACTATGAACATTTGCCAAATCTACCAAAACCATAGAAGGTCATTATTTCAAAATAATACTGAGGAACCATTCAGGAAAACTCCAGAAGTTTTAGCTGGATTTGAATAAACTTAGGCTAGATATTAGCAGGTTTCCAACAAGAAAGGTTTAGATGTTCAGGATTCATCCAAATGGAGTACAGAAGGCAAAAAAACCTTATTATCTTTCAGTCAGAACTTGATAGGCTTATGAAAAAGTTAATTTTATACTTTTGCAGAGGGATTAGACTTAATGATCCAAAAAGGCACTTCCAGTCCATTTTTATATACTGCTAAAAGCGTACAACTAGAAATATTAAGAGTGGAAATATTACAAAGAGGTATTCAACCCATTCAATAACAGTATCTTTAAATGCAAAAACTATTTATAAATGTTAATTAAAGTGCAGAAAAAAAGAAGTTATTTTCTCATTCTGTTCAAGATAAAAACCTTCTGATGATAGCAACGGTACCCAGAAGTATTCAGGTGGTTTCAGTGAGTGCTCTGAAACTGGTCTAAAAGGAGCAAGGAAACAGGAGATTGTCTCAATACCCACTGTGTTTCTCTCGTGTTTGCAGCAGCCTCAGGGCAAAGCAGAGCACAGTGAGACAGGAGCTGGAGGGTAAAAGCCAATGACCTCAGCAGTGAGATGTTCACCCAGCAGCCTAGTGCTTGGTGGCTGTGAGTAAAATATCCTAAATCCCATGCTGACAGCAAGAACGAGTTCATCTACTGGCATGACCAGTGCAGACAGGAACAAGGACGTACTCTAAAATCTATAAATTATAAAAGACCTGTGCATTACCATACGTTTCAAAAATTACTCATGTCCAGGAAGAGTCCCTCACCTTGCACTACTCTAACGAGGTCTAAAGCTGACGGAGCATGAACCAGTTCTCTGGAGAGACGAGCAGAGTGACTAACTGGCCTTGGGATGCAGAAAATCCAGGTTATCGGTGACAGTCTTGTGCAATTCCCATGGGAGATACCTGTGCTCTGCCTGACCATGGTTTTTCATGTGTATATTTTTCTGTAGAAGTTTGGAAATTCATGAAAATATCAAAATGCATGGTGTAAAATTTGTGCTCTTTTTTCTTTGAGTCAGTAATCCAATCTGAATTCAGCTTTAAAGATGACTAGGAGTGCAGTACTCAAAGTCAAGGAAGGATCTTTTGTAAGCTTGTGAATAGTTCAGGGGTCTTTTACCTCTGAGTTTTCAAACACACCGAAGTCAACAGCATACCTAGAGTTTGGGAAATCCAGAAAACAGCCTAAAAGGAGCAAGAATTCTGATCTGTTGAGAGGACAGACTATAGCCAGCTTCCTCCAGAAAGTAATAAACTGGCAGATTTTTGTGCAGAAACCTCTGGCAGCAAGTAGGTCACTCAAGGCTCAGAACTGAATGAGCTCATATCATCGACTGGGATGAAAGCCAGTCCCTCCACAGCCTCTCCACACAGTCTCTTTACTTAAAAGCAATTTAATGTAGGCAGAGCTGAAACCGAGAAATGGACCACTTTGAGAGGAAGACCTACAGTTTACAAATGATCCTGTTCAGTAGAGTAATATCTCCTTTTAAAACCAGTGAGTGCTGTTCCAATATTCAAGCATCCTTGGACTGAATCCCGGGCAGTTACTGATGGAGACTGTCTTGAAGGAATAGCTATTAAACTTTGGGAGTTCATGCTTAGATCATAGTTTTCATAATCAAAATTTTAGAAATAACTGCAATGGGGAATAAGGATAGTGCCAGACTCTTATGCTGTTCTCTCTTAATAGTCAGTGGTCCCCTTGAGCACTTATAGATTGATGGCACATCACACCATGTGCTCTCTGTCTTATTAAAAGGCAACTCGGACTCCATAACAAAACAAACATTCCTTATTTCCATGTGTCTGTTACTTGCTGTTGCAAAATCCCAAGCTCTTGCACTGTAGTAGAGGTACCTTTGTTGTCAGGCAATCTGGAAATGAAATATTTTCAAAAGCTTTCAAGTTTCCTCCAAGGACTTGCACACATCACTTGCACACCCCTTGCACATCACATTATCTACTGCATTTGGCTGTGACCTCAAAGGCCCCTCTCTCCTTGACTTTCCTGCTTCTCATTTCTCTTTCTGGACAAATAGCATGAGCCACAGTTAAACTGTGCAATGTACCATGAGAGATTGGATATTAGTAAGAACAACAGTCTTTACAGAGTAATGCACTAGAGTTAACAACTTACAAAAAAATACCCCAAACAACAAACATTTACTCAATCCTAGTTCATGTCTATAACTTTCATTCACTGAGGATTAAAGTAACTCTCCAAGATTCTATCAGAGCTACCCTTGGCAATAGTAAGCATAAATTCTGGCAATTTCCCCAGCACTGTAGCTTTCTTTGAAAGAAACTTAATGCAATCTTTTTGGTCTTGTGATTGTGTGTTTAATCAAATATTACAATGTTCTTTCTTTTGAAGCAAAAATCTATGGCAGTAGATTAATCAATACTCAGCACTAGAGGTGGATAAAATGTTTTTCATAAAAACATTCTTTTTTTTTTTTTTTCCCTAGGAAAAGTCAGATTTAGAGAGTTCAAATCAGTTTGCAGATATGTGTAAATATTGTTGTATTTTTTCTTAGAAAAAAAATCCAACCTATTTGAAATGGCTTTCTTTTATAATAAAACAATAGTCAAAAGATTTTCTTTTGACTCTGAACTGTGCAGTTTTCTTCCCTTAATTCTGAAAACATTAATCAGCAAAAGAATTCACTTGATGCTTATAAACAAATCTGCAGTAAAAAATAACTCAGAACTGTAAATTAATCCCAGAATTTACCAAGACAGCTGGAGATGGGAAAAATAATTATGATATTTATGAGGTTTAGGTTGGATATCAGGAAAAGTCTGGGCACTGGAAAAGGCTCCCCAAGGAAGTGGTCACAGCATCAAGCTTGACAGAGTTCAAGGAGTATTTGGACAATGCTCTTAGGCACATGGTAGGATTCTTGGGGTGTCCTGCGCAGGGCTGGGAATTGGACTTGATGTTCCTGATGGGTCCCTTCTAACTCAGCATATTCTATGATTTTGGGGTTCTATGATCCATGTAAAGTACCCTTTGGGCTATGCTATTCTCCCCTGAACTGTATATAATACACAAATGAACAACGATTATTTTCTGAATCAGTGTTAAAAGCAACAAGAGAATAGAAGAGAGCTATGAACATGACAAGGTTAACTGGGGAACCAACTGATGGTATTAGTTGATCCAAAGATAATTAACCATTGCCCAAGTTTGGTCCTCCTATGGATTTCTCACCTACTCAGGCTTTGATAAACATTACTACATAAATCAGGCAGAATTAAATGAGCTTAGGACCAAGCTATCCATGAGATCAGTCAGGGCACTGGGAATGTGGGAGCTGGGTTTTCAGCACAGGAAGCTATAACCCCCAGAGGAGCTCTTGGTGTTGTGCCAACCTCTCATCAGCATTTATCAGTGAAGCAAATGAGAAAACACAGGCAGACACAAGTCAGAGAGAACGGCAAAACAACAGGGCTGGGTTTATAGGCCATATTTTAACACCTTTTAAAAGGTGATTGTTGATGTAATCACAGACATTGAGGAATAGCACTGTTTCAAGTCCTTGCTTATGTGCACAACTTTTCAGTAAATCCTTAAAAGTGCATTTGCTATGGTCAGAGATTTTTCTGTAATGCTTCCAGCAGTTCTTCAAAGCAGGTGGGTCACTGATGTCCTGGCAGTGATTGCTCTGCCCCCACTTCTGGATACAATTTAAAGCACTCGCTGGCAAACCAGAGCAATGCTACAAAAATGCTCCGTTTCACATATGGGGATGTTTACTTGACTTGTTTTGAACAGGGTCCTTCCTAACCAGAAATGGTGTATCAACTGCAGGATTTGTAAAGAAAGAGAGGGAAATTTGTCTACTCCTTGTGGATAAGTGTAGTTGCCAACACTGCCATGCTGGTCAGACCAAGGTTTTGATGTGTAATTTAGAAGAACAGATGTTTTATCTGGGAACTTGCCCAGATCTTAAAAAAAAAAAAGGTGAGAAACTCAATAGTAGACTCTTGTCAGCAGCACTATCCTTAAAAGTCCTGAAGAAACAGTGAGTAAATAGCTGGATTTCTAAGACAGAGCAGAGAAGCAGAGAAGCAAAGAAGCAGAGAAGCAGAGAAGATGCGTGATTATCTTTGTGAGTGACTTACACTGCAGTGATGAACTAATTGGTCGTTGCTGGTCAAATGGACTGAACAAAGCTGCAAAATGTGGACATGTTAATATACCCATTATTTTCACATCAATCCTCTCTTCTCATTCTGTTCTTTTGAAAAGAGCCCAAGAGTGACATCTTTCCTTCCCATCCACTGCACTATCAGCACCAGCAGAGACAAATGGCTTAAAGTATTATGGGACTGAGAATGCTGAAGGCAACTTTGAGAGATATTAACTACTGCATTTCATGCAAAACTGAACTAATAAAGACTTCTCCTCATAGATGTCCAAACTGAAAGGGGTTTTAATCCACTCAAAAGATTTCGTAAGACTCTATTATTAGTACAAGGACTATTCAGCATATAAGAAGGTACCTCCAAATTTATCTTTTTCACACTCTTCAATTACAACTCAGTCTTGCCTTTTCTCTAAATGTACTGTCCAATTTGTACTGCAAACGCCTTAGAGGATGTGCTGACAAAACTCTATTATCTGTCTGAGATACCTCTCAGATATCTTCTGCCTTAACTTCTGAAGTACCAACAGCTTACTAGAAAAAATTAGTTGGTTAATGCCCATGGAAAGAGTAAAAAATTAATAAACTACCCAGTGGTTTTCCCCTGTTATTGTCTAGGTTCTCCCATCTTCCTGCTTGTGATAGGCCCTTCAAGAAAATACGTACAAATAAAACACGAACAATTAACGTGGACAAATATACCAACAGGAATCCAAATGATGCTATTTTGCAAAGTTCTCTTTGGGGCTATGTCCCTTTCCCTGAATTGTACATAATAACCAAATGAAACCCAGTTATTTTCAGAATCATATGAAAAGGAACAAGAGAATGGAAAAACTATGAACACAGCAAGGTCAGTTGCAGAACCAACTGATTGTATCAGTAGATCCAAAGGGCAGAGGGTTGGAATCAGATGATCTTTAAGGTCCCTTCCAACCCAAACCATTCTATGATTCAAGACCCAGGGCTGCTCACTAAGTGACTGTGGAGGGGAGGAGGAGCAGAGAAGCAGGAGGTTGCTGAACAGGAGAGGCCAGACTGCCCCTGGGGCAGGGTCTGATAGCTTAAATAACACATTTCCATGCAACTCTATCTTCTACCCTGCTACTGAGCTCCTGCAGTGGTTTAAAAAGCAGGCATTCCAGCAGAAAGGGAATGAAATGGAAATGGCATTGTGCTGGCACTGGTGATTTTAGAGTTTGCAACACACTATGTCTGGAAAACCACAGCTCTCCAGCTGGCCAGGCACTGGGTGACACAAACCAGCACAGCTCTGTCTGGGAGGCTCAGCAATAACAAAGGTGTTGCTCTCGATTACTTTTTGCTGAGCCTACACACTGTGTAAAACCACTGCAGTAAGTTGATAATGATGCATGAAATGGAAAATGCTCCTGAGCAAACCCAAAAGCACTGTGAATAGGCAAAACAATCGCAACAGAACCCTGTTATTTGGTAATTGTTACTATATGTGCCCACGCTAATATATTCAAATTTTTGCTGGTTTTAAATAGGTTCAACTCCACCCCTTTTCACGTGTTTACTCCTGATTAACACAGTCTTTAATATGACTGGAGTCAGATGTACAGCCGTATTGAGTTCAAGCACAGAAAAAAACCAGAATGCTGTGGGACTAAAGATGAAAACCTTCAGGGGGTGTCACTCCACTGATTCAAATCAAGAGACAATTTTCCCTGGTTGTCTCCTCGGCCTATCTGCCCTCTGAGGCCAGGGTAGCTGGGTACCTGGAGAATAAAACCACTGTGGGGTTATATGTGCCACTGTCATACATCAGCAGTAGTTCTTTAAGCATTGCAAAACTTGCTGGAAATTGTTTGGAGAATTTTCAAAGTAAGTTTTCAATACTTTTCGATTCATCTCAGTCACAGTGCTACTCAAAGGGTTGCTGAAACAGCTTCAGGCAGTGGAGGAATCATAGAGAGATCACATGAAAAGCAGCCTGGTTTCTGCAAAGAAAGGATATTCAGTTCCTTTGCACCATTCCTCTGAATATTTTGACTACTTTGGAGACATTAAATACTGGAAATAGCTCAGAAATAATTTGGCTCAACATCTATGTCTACATATCACAAGGACTACTATATAATGCAAGGATTTAAACCAGGTGTCAATCCATCCTAACTAGAATATAAACTACATAATGCCAAAAATATCTTTAGAATGTAAGCACTGCACATAGCAGACTCCTAACTTCCTTCCAGGGATCATTCCATACTGAAAACCAAATATTGCACACACTGCCTCATGTACATTACACCATTAACTTTGTATTATCAATCAAAGACAAATTTTTCTTACAGGATTAGCTTCCTCAACCAGGTGGCAGTGAGATAAGATGAGATATAGTACATGGGAATCAGATCATCCTGAATTTAGTTTGGCTTAAACATTTGTTGAACTACAATATTAGCTGACAACAACGTTTGGGGACCTGAGCTGTGTTACAGGCAATTTTTTTCTTCCATAATAAACAGAGAGAGAAACTGAAGAGCAGTTCCCAGATTTATCACTCAAACATAATGAAAGCAAGACAATGTAATTTTCCTTGAAGTGCAGACCAAGCATTCAGAGTTGCTCATTACAGCAATACACGGTTTATACTGTTATATATATGTTAGCAAGTGGAGGGGCTGATTCCTCCAGTTTAATTCTGGATCTTGACTCATGCTCTGGAGATATTCAACTCTAGTTTCCCTACTGGTTCTACTAGTTCTTCCAAAACAGGGTGAAGTTAGTTTTTTTTTCTCAACAATTGTTTATAAATTTCTCAGTTCTTGGTTGCAACATATCTCAACCCATGATCAGTAGGCTTTTCTTCTTTTATTGGTAGCTTCTCTCTGTGAAGTTCTGTGGTCTAATTTGAACATCCTGGCCTTGTAAGTATTAGCTAGTTCATTTGCTCTTAATTCAGTCATTCAGCAATCTGATCTGGAGATTCCTGTAGTTATGTGACTTCTCAAGCAGTTGCTCTATAAAATTCCACCAACACTTTACAGCTCTTTAGCAAATTTAAGCAGAGGTTTGATATATTTTTTTTAAAAATCTCTATTAATCGCATGTTAATTACTTCTAATTAAGTTACCAGAACTGTAGATATCTCTGGCACAGTATTTTCATATTTTATGTTTTCAGTTTTTAAAATATGAATAATTACTGCCCTCTGGGGGGAGAAAATCCCTCCCAAAACTGGAAGAGACTTCTGCAATCCACACCACAGGATGCAGAATATTCTGGGTCATCTTTTAAATAGTCTCAGTTATAAATATAAAACTTTTGTTTGTCTCTTTTTTTTTTTCTTCTAAACAGAAATTAAACTTTAAAGGAATGCTATAAAATTATGGGGTTTTTAATATCAATTTTTGAGTTTTCTCATTTTACTTCTTCTCCCACACTGGATGTCTGTGACAGACACAAAAGCCTCAAGCAAGGGGAAGTTTCCTCACCTGTGCACCAGCTGCTTGCGGCTCACGCAAATCGCAGTCTCGTAGTCATGGGTGACGCACACTTTGTGTGGGCTGCACTTCACCTTCAGGCAGGGATCTTTGGATGGATCAAGGGCTATAAAAAAATCAAACATATTTAGAAAAGAAAGTGAGAAATGCACACAGAGGTCTCTCTTGGCAGGCAGAGGGCAACTGGTTAGAATGAACACTCTCACACGTGAGTGAACAAATACTTTGATATTTTATAGTATGTGCTGCTGTTTTCAAACTGCATGTTAAATAGAGAAGTTTACATAGAAAGATAGATGGAGAGCTTAAAGACTTATTACTGAACAGTGATCTGAGTCTAACTGGCATTCACATTAATATTAGACATGACACTTTGGGATGTTCTTGTTTAACAATCTGTATCATGCTGTTTATTTCACAGAAAAGCTATGTTTGGATAAAATGTACTCAAATAACAAAATGACCAGTATTTTAGAAGCTAACTAATAACTGATACAATGCAGAGTGGTAATAAATTTAATTTCACAGATGCTGTGAAGCAAGCATAATACTTTCAGAGATTATTTTTAATTTTTACAGTTAAGCATCCCCTGTATTTAAAATGCTTGAGTAAAAGATCAGTAATAACAACAAAATAATTATGGCTTTCATACAGCAACCTGCACCACCAGCGGTGCTGTCAGAGTTGGGATTAGACAGCACAGTGAGTTGCCATCTCAGAGCAAATATGTCCAGGCTCCTGTCCCATTTGAAAGGTGTCTGTCTAAATTCTTTCTTCTACAAAAGAAAGTTTCTAAAAATCAGCAATAAGACATTTTCTGCCAAGATGAATTACAAGTATTCAAAATATGGTTATGTGAACACTTCAGAAGGGAAGTCTCTGCCATATCAGTCACACAGAAAAATTTCACTTTTGTTTGAGAAGTGATTTTTAGAGCAGCTCTTTTTGGACATTCTGTTGCCATGGGATTTGACTTCCTGTTCCTCTTCAATGTATTTAAATCCCATTTTCCATCTCCCATCCCTCTTCACATCTTGATCCATTCTTGGAAATGAGCAACTCTTGGTTTCATTTTGGGGACACTATAAAGCTCTTACTTGCCCTTTATGATAACCATTTCCCATTTCTACTGAATAATCAGAGAAACTTTCAAAGGAAACTATTTGGAGTAGAAGAAGTTACAGTTTGCTATGTACCAGATTTCTCTGAGAGAAAATATATTTCCAACAAGCAGAGGATTCTTCTATTTTCCTTCGAGTCTGAAGTGCTGCAGCTGTTTTGTGCTGGGTTAAACAGCCACAGCTACAAGATCCTGCCACATTAACACCCATTACACATTTGCAATGGGCAATTAAGCTTCACTAGTGCATATGTATTTACTGGAATGCCTTTGGTGCAAGATGGGGAAATTGTAAAAATAAAGCAAAAGTGTTAAAAGCTTTTTCTTTTAAACCATTAAAACTGATAGAAGAGGTAAAGTGAACAAGGAAGGAGAAAAGACCATCTGTTTCCTATACCATAAACAATAAGGCAGCAACATTCAATGTGTTGCCATTAGGAAAATACATAGGCAGTGTTTGAGGAGCCAGGGTCTGTCCCACTGGAAAGACCAAAGGCTGTAAAGGCTCTTCAGGGATGTTTTGCTGTTGCCTTTTGGTGTCTTTTTTAAGCCAGACAGATGAGAAGTATCTGATTCCTTGCCCTTTACATTCCCAGAACACGAACAGTGAGAGACACCTTCTTAATCCTCTTATTTCACTCTCACTGGAGACTGAGTTAAGGACTGACGCAGATCTTTGACAGGTATTTAAATGGCAAGCCACAGTTTCCTGAGCTGGCTGTCTACCTGGATATTCTTAAACTGCAAACCAATGAAACACCCTCCTTCTGCAAAGCCTTTAATGAGTGAGCACCACTTGGAGTGTGCAGGGTCACCACATCATCATTTCAGTGGCTGAGGTAATTCAAAGGTCATATCCACACACAAATTTAATGACCAGAACTTTTGCTCGCTTGCAGCTGGCCTTGCTCTATTGCTGGAGCCCATGAACATTGTTTGCTTTTGCTGGTGACACATCCTTGATGCAAAATGCTGCATCAACAAAAATCACTATGCAAACTGGCTGGGAGCCCAGGGCTAAGAGCTGCCAGGAGCACTGAGCTGCTGGTGAGCACAGCCTGGCCTTGTGCTCAGTGTTCTATCAGCCAAAACTTGAGAAGTGGGGATGTAGGTTTAGCCTGGAAAGTCTACAGTAGTTTGGCATGAATAAGGAGCAAAATTTAGGTCCACATGGTCTATGTGACATCATGCACAGCTAGAATACTTCGCATTTTTCACAGAAAAATTTACTCTAATTGGTGAATCCATTTCAGGAACTATTTAGGTCTTCTAAGGCAATAAAAATGCATGCAGTTCTGAAATAGCATCAAACTATACATTACTGGTAAAAGTAACACAACTTTCAAATATTTTGCAATTTAAAAATTGTCTATCCAAAAAGAAAAAAACACTGCTGAATAATCATCAGGAAGGAAAGCAATGGGAAAAGATACGGTTGGAAATCCTAGTCATCGTTTCCTTAAAAATCAGGCCTCAACTTTCAGTTTACCTCAACCTTGGTGACTTGCTTTTAAAATCTGAAAACAATAATAACGTTGACAATAATAAATAAAGCAACTGATGTGTTGGGTGCAGTATTTCATCCACAGAATAACAGAATCGCAGAATCGCTAGGTTGGAAAAGACGTTCAAGATCATTGAGTCTGACCCATGCCCTAACACTTCAACTAGACCATGGCACCGAGTGCCATATCCACTCTTTTTTTTAAACACATCCAGGGATGGTGACTCCACCACCTCCCCAGGCAGACAATTCCAGTACTTTATCACTCTTTCCGTGAAAAACTTTTTCCTAATATCCAACCTAATTTTCCCTTGGCACAGCTTAAGACTGTGTCCTCTCATTCTGTCAGTGCTTCCTGGAGAAAGAGACCAACCCCACCTGGCTACAACCACCTTTCAGGGAGTTATAGAGAGTGATAAGGTCACCCCTAAGTCTCCTTTTCCCCAGGATAAACAACCCCAGCTCCCTCAGTCATTCCTCACAGGTTTGTGTTCCAAGTCCTTCACCAGCCTCGTTGCCTCCTCTGCACGTGCTCAAGCATCTCAATGTCCTCCCTAAACTGAGGGGACAGAGCTGGACACAGCACTCAAGGTGTGGGCTCACCAGTGCTGAGTACAGGGGAAGAATGACCTCCCTGCTCCTGCTGGCCACACTATTCCTGATCCAGGCCAGGATGCCATTGGCNNNATAAAAGGAGATCAGGTTGGTCAAACACGATCTACCCTTCCTAAACCCGTGCTGGCTGGGTCTGATCCCCTGGCCATCCTGTAAGTGCTGTGTGATTACGTCAGTATAAACTGTTGCATTACCTTACCAGGTACTGAGGTCAGGCTAACTGGCCTGTAACCAGGATCCTCCTTCCTACCCATTTTGTGAATGGGAGTCACACTGGCCAGCTTCCAGTCATCTGGAACTTCACCAGTGACCCAGGACTGCTGGCAAATCCCTGGGATGAATCCCATCTGGTCCCATAGATTTATGAATATCCAAGTGGCTAAGCAGTTTTCTGACTGCCTCCTCCTGGGTAACAGGGGGACCATTCTGCTCCCTGACACCATCTACCAACCCAGGGGGACAGTTGTCCAGAGGACAAGCCGTCTTCCCACTAAAGACCAAGGCAAAGAAGGTGTTAAGCACTTCTGCCTTCTCCTCATCTGCAGTTACTAAGTTCTCTCCCTCATCCAATAGAGAACAAAGATTGGTCTTACCCTTCCTTTTGCCATTAATATATTTGTAAAAACATTTTTATTGTCCTTTACAAAAGCTGCCAATCGAACTGAGCTTTGGCCTCCCTCATTTTTTTCCTACATGCCCTAGCAACCCCCTTAAATACTCCCTGAGAGACCTCACCCTCCTTCCAAAGATAATACATCCTCTTTTTATTCCTAAGTTCCTCCAAAATCTCCTTGTCCATCCAGGCTGGATGTTTGCCTTGTCAACTCATCTTTTGGCACACAGGGACAGTCAGTTCCTGTGCCCTCAAGATCTCTGTTTTGAAGCACGCCCACCTTTCCTGGACTCCTCTGTTTTTAAGGGCTGCTTCCCAAGGAACTTTCTGAATAAGTCTCCTAAATAGGCCAAAGTCTGCCCTCTGGAAGTCCAATTGGAAAGTCTTACTGATGCTCCTCCTGACATCACCAAATATCAAGACCTCTATAATTTCATGATCACTGTGCCCTAGGCAGCCTCCAACCACCACATCTCCCACCAGCCCATCTCTATTTGCAAACAAGAGGTCAAACATAGTCCCTCCCCTGGTGGGCTCACTCACCAGCTGTGAGTGACAACAAACAGTTCTCCATACATACTCCAAGAACTTCCTGGACTGCCTCTTTTCTGCTGTATTAAGTTCCCAGCAGATGTCTGGTAGCTTAAAATCACCTACAAGAACAAGGGCTGGTGGTCCTGAAACATTCTCCAGCTGCTTTTCAAATAAATTGTCCATCTCTTCTCCCTTGCTGGGTGGACCATAACAGACTCCCAGTAGAATGTCAGCCTTGTTGGCCTTCCCCTTAATTTCTACCCATAGGCATTCAACTTCATCATCACTAGTTTTAATACCCATGGCATCAAAAGCCTCTCTAATATAAAGGGCCAGTGGTGGAAAACCTCATGAAAACCCTTAAATGGAACACGTAATAGAAGCATCATTTATTATTCATTACAAACAGTCCTCACATGCAGTTCCAAACAGTAGTTTATTAAATACAGGCCAAACTGTGGACTTTTTCAGAAGACAGCAAAAATCTCCATGATGTGGATTGTTATATCTTGAGATTTTTTTCCCAGTTATGCAGAATGCATGATCTATATGAACACGGAAGTTCAAAGCAGGGATTTATATGTCTGCAAAGTTCCTCAATATGTTAAATACATTTGGAAGGTTGTTCTACTGCTCAGCAACACAAGCCCTAAGGAGAACTTGTAATAAGAAACAATTTCTGAAATATGCTAATCAAAGATCATGCTTTGTTAATCAGATTTCTACATGACTAGGAGCAGATGCTCCTCACTGGAATAAGAACACACCCTTGGGAATAAGATGAAACATAATAACCATATTTGTCATTACAGTTCTTTTTGTCCTAAAGCAATGAGTATGAACTCTTTGAAAATGAAGAGCTAAAAGTACAAATAAATAAATAAAGTGAGAAGAACATGTTACTTTATCAGCTTGAAAGGAAAACTACAGCCATCCCTTCTCTATGTCAGGGACTCTGCACTCAGCTCTGGCTGCACAGTAATGACAAACATACCTTAAGCCTGGCTTTGAGATGTGAACATTCTTCCACTTTTTATTTAGGCTGAGTCTGAAGGTGAAACTGATATGATTAATTACTTTAGAGTGGCTGAGCATTCATTCAACATTTATGTAGGGAGATATGTATCCAACCAGTACTGAAATTAAATGTTTCACCTGGACAAAAATTCTTTGATGAAAACTCCACATCATTTTTTGAACCCAGGCTCCATGGTTTCCTGTCCTGAGCATTTCCCATGGATACTGGGTCTCCAAGGGAAGGATCCATCCCAGGAGGCAGCTGACTGAAATATAGTACTGGACATCTCAGTATAATCATTTTCAGAAGATTTTTATATCGGAAAAAATTAGGAAATTAGAAATACTTCATCTTGGCTTATGAATCTCACTCTTCCTCACTTCACGCCAGAGATTTCTGGTTTCTGTTGCTGACATTTGCTTTCTAGGAAGCTGTCCTGGTACTCAGAGCTGAGAATTTTCTTCCTGAATTGACAGTGCAAGGGGAGAAGTAAATAAAGGTGCAGAATTCTCATCCTTTAGCCTTCCCTTTTTTTTTTTTTTGTCTAATCTCAGAGAGAGACCAAAACAATTGGTAGATGACAAACACCAGGGACTGAAGGATTGCATCAACCTCCTAATGATATGATGACATTGCTTTCCAATGCCAAAAGGTCTATAAACATCAACTGCATCCCAAATATCTTTCTTTCCCAGCTTCACACAGCAGACCAGAGAACTTTCCCTTACGGACTGAACACACTTTTCCTCTCCCCTCCTCGCACCATTCACCAGAGCTGTGGATTTGCAATATAAATCAGTGTTGGACAAAGACCTACCAACAGTGTTTGAGATACTTTTCCATTACATTTCACATTTTTATTTATTATCACAATAAAAAAAGACTTAAGACTTGCAGGAAATCTTAGTTCAGTCAATGGCAGTACAGGGGGAAGTTGCTCTGTAAAGATGTAGCGCCATATGTTGTGCTGGTGGGTCACCGTGTTAATCACAACAGAGCGCATTTGCTTTTCACACATTTGACTTTAAAAGGGTGATAACAAATAAATACTTTCAGTGTCTCAGAGCAATGGATATGTAATCCTGCAGAAACTACAACTAGTTCACAACAAGATTTATGAGCTTGATTCTGTTTTTATGACCATTCCTTAGGGGGAAGAGATATTTTCAAAATGTAGCTGTTTAGTGAAGCTGAAATGAACTGCACAATCAAAAAGAGAAGGTGTTATGTAAATATGGGGGGTTTGTTTTTAAAATTGCCTGCCAATAAATAGTATGATCACTCAGTGACAAAATACTCCTGCATAATGCAATGTCAAGAGCAGCTGCTTTTATGCAATCCCCTTGGAACTGTTCTGACTATATAAGAAAGGAACACCTGCTGGGAGAGGTATGATGAAATGGAAAATGAGACCTGCTGTCTTCAATGCAAAGATTCTAGTGTGTATTTTAATACAAAAGAGACTGATAATAAAACTAAGTCAATTAAATGATGCATTACATTATATGTGTGCATTCCAAGATCATTATGTGTTACTGATTCCAGCTATACTCCACAAGCAGTTGGGAGAAGGAAAGCACAGTTCCTGGCTGTAGAGGCCAGGAAATGGGCAGGGAAGGGAAAAGCAGGAATGGGAAAGCTGTACACATGAGCAGGTCTGGGCAGGCAGAGGACAGAAGGCTCTGACTCTTCCTCCCCACTCAGCATGAAGCTGAAATGGCATCTAATGTCATCCTTCAGATCTAGGAGGGAAGGTTTCAAATCAGCATCGTGTGTCCACTTCCAGCAGAGTGACGACCAAAGAGAAAGTGACTGAGGCAGCTGAGTAGTGCCTTGGTGGAATTTTACTCTATGCTTCCATGAGAACCATCATAAAGCAAATGTGAAGGAGCCATTAAGCCAGCTGAAACATGTTAATAAAAATTCCTACAAGCTGCTCTTTATCTGTGCTAGGGAAAGGACATGTTTTCAACACATCCTGTCTAAGGCCAGCTTAGGATGTAACATTTTGGTTATTTGAAGTACACCACAGCCTTTCCGTCAGAGTTAGAGCTTCACTAGCTTTATGATGAATTTATGCTATTTTTTCTAAGGTGATCATGGTAATACATATTAACTTAAAGAACCCTTCTCTGTGAAGGCGTGGTAAGTTTCCAATGCTCTAGTGGTAAACATGAAGCCATCCATGTGCTGCTGTTAGACTGGCACTGTGGCTCCATCCAAGTGCAAGGGGACTACTCCATCCCCCTTGAATGGACAAGATGTCCCAGGAAGCCCTTGATGGAATTCCAGGCTTTTATAGCCATTCAGAAGACTTCGTTCTTTGTTGGAGTCGATTAAAACATTTATTCTCAGAGTTGATACTGTCAATAATTCTGATTTTGCAAAGTGCTATTTAACAACAGATTACAAGACCCACCCACCATATAAATGTAAATAACACCAATGGCTTTATTCTGCTTCTGTAAATCTTGACATAAATCATTCAGCTTCGTTCGGGAGAAAATTTGTGTTAGCCCACCCTCAAGTTTAGGAGAGAACACATCCTCCAACCACCAGCTCTGATATTTAAGTCTCTCTCTTCAGAGAAGTTTGGATACAGAAATCAATTCAGCTGAAAATTAACTACTGAATGTTTCAAACATGTATGTGAATTATTTTCAATAAATGGAATTTCCCAAGGCAGTTAGGCAATAACTTCTCAAACTGTCAGCATTTGCTCCATCCCCGTGTAGTATTTTTATACAGCTTTGTTTTGAAGCACTCTAACATCTGAGTAGCTGAAGATGCTGATACAGTGCACAGAAACATCTATTTTAATTTTTACAGGCACTTTAAAAACTGCTTTTTATAACTGACATATAATTGCTTTTGACATTGCTGAGGGCCATCCAAGGCAGAAGATGCTTCAAAGGACTCTGCAGATCTCCTTTCTGAAGCAAATGATAAGAACCCTTGGTATTTAAATAAAATTTTTTGATGAATATACAGAAATCCAATGCAGTGAAAAAAAAAAAAGCGAAGAAAAGATAAATAGGACAGGACTGGAAGTTAGGAAATGTGCTTCCACTGGTGGGTGTGATAATGAGACACAACCCTCAGGGCAGGTGCCCTTTTAACAAACAATCCCCCTGCCTTCAAGGTAAAGGTTTCCCCAACACGCAAAGATGGATCCCATCAGTTGAATGGACTACAATCCTGCACCATTGCCACCATGCTCCCCTCAGCTCCAAGCACTTCCACTATGGGACAATTTGTGCTTGCATGTGTTACACCCAAGGGTGTGTTTCTGCATATCCCAGTGAGCTGAAGGCAAAATAGACTTTAAAAAGGCTCCTGACAGAAAGATATTGGTCAGATGTTACATTCAATTATTAATTCCAGGAAGTAGTGGGTTATAAAAAGCACCCCATTCTCTGGGATTCAGAGGGCTTTGGCAGATGTTTAATGCCAGCAGCTCTACAGCTTCTAGATAGAGTTCCCAAAACTCCCAGGTGGTCCAGCTTCAACCTTCCTGGATAGAAGTGAGAGCTGCAAAACACTGCTCTGATCTTTAGTTGGTAGAATGGGAGGACATGCAGAAACTTCTGCGTCTGCCATGCAGGGAGGGCCCAGCTCTGCAGGATGTGCTGTAAGAGCTCCTCAGGACAGGAGCAGAGCTAACCGTGACCATTTCCTTCTGCTGCTGAGCTCTGTGTCCCCTCTGCATCCCTGGGAGGACACAGTCTCTGTCCCCAGGCTCTCCAAGTGATCTCCACCACTCCAGCCTTTCCCTGCTCTGCCCAAGCAGGCTGGGAGAGCCACTGCTGACCGCGTGGCCCTGGTGCCTCCAAGCCCTGCCAGCCCTCTTCGGAATGAAACACCCTCCGACTTTCACATTCCATTTCCTGGCAAATGAGGGTGAGGAACAGAGAGAGACAGACTGGGAGCTCTACACTGGTAGATTGGGCTGGCTGATGACACCTTGCCAAAGGATTCTAAGTCAGATGTAAGTTTTGTAAGAAGCTGAAGCTGCGTTTTGCATATCTGTCATTGAGCTGGGTCCTGTGACACCGCCCGATCCCCTTCAACCTCCAGATCCCAGAGCCAGAACAGAACTCTCTGTTTCTTTCCAAATGCCTGAAAGATTTTATTCTCTTTGCTGCTAGGAAAATACTGAAAATAAAAACTAGAAAGGTTTAATAATGTCAAAGCCATACAGAAGACTTTGTACCATCATAAATAAATGAAAAAGGAGAAAGTATATTTAATTTAACTTTGAAATACCTGAATGCTTGGACTTAACAATCCCATGGTAAGTTTGAAACACTGGATATAATTTTTCCTATGAACTGACGTAGATTATTTCTGTTTTCTGTTACACTGGAGTGAATTATAATTTATTTAGTGGAATTTAATTTAATACAAATTATTTTACCCCAAGGCCAATGAAAACAAAGCAGGTTATACCTTCTTCAGGAAATAATATTTGAAATTATTAATGCATAATTAAAGCTATACCATTCCCATTTCAGATTAATACAAACATATTTTAACATTTGTATTAATCTGAAATTATACAAACGTATAATCTGAACATACAATGCAACTTCTCCGCTCACAGAGAAGTTGCATTGTACGTTATGAAACACTTCTGTAATACTTTAATAGTTGTTCGAATTTATACTTTAACTGAAGTAGTAATAGAATGGCTAAGAAACTGCTGTGATTTAATTCAGATAGCTAATTCATAAGACACTGAACTCTTTTCCTACTCTGATTAAAAGCTATAATGAAGTTTAATACTGTGAACTATGACTAGAAAAAAAACAATGTAGAACTACTCTGTATTTTTCACAGAGGAAAATATTTAAAGGATCAAATTTTATTACTCAAGATTTTTTTTGTCGTTAAATCTCATTTCAAAACATGAACAACGTGCATATCTTTTACTGCTTATTTATAGAGGCAATGCAGAAGAAAAACTGCATCACTGTTAATACTGATTCCATCTGCAAATAGCAAAAAATAAGGACTGAGCTGGTTTTACAAATCAGTCTTTCAGTGTGCATAATTACAACTCCTTTCTAACACAGCATTGTAGAGAGCTAAGCAAGCAATAAAAGTTTTGGGTATGAATTCTCTGAAAGGCTGAGGAGGTAGCTCTATTTGTGGACAGACTGAATGTCAATGTTGTTACAGTTAACAGCAATTCTCAGCCAGGCTGCTGTCTATCTACACAGGCCTGTATTTAAATGTGAAACGTGGCAAGACATTCTGCTCTGGAAATAAGAAAATTCTACTTTTTCCATTAAGTTCCTTTGCTTATTTTCTAGGATAAACGAAACAGAATTTGTCTTCAAATATTACCAGCTATTGCATATAAAATCTATAAGCTTGTCCCAGGAAGTGTTCAAGGCCAGGCTGGATGGGACTTGGAGCAAGCTGGTGTAGACAAAGGTGTCCCTACATATGGCCGGGGATTGGAACTGGATGATGTCTAAGGTCTCTTCCATCCCAAAACATTCTATGCTTCTGTGATTTTCTACTTAATGAATAAGCTAGAACACTGATAATATTCTTTGAAACAATATGTCAGGGAAGAATTCCCAAATTTGCACCTTTTTCTTAGTGTTAGCACCTTAGTGCATGGACAGTGGCTGTCCTAGTCAAGGGGCCAGCAAGGAAAGGACACCCTTACATTGTCTTCTTGCTCACTCATTGCCTTTTTTATCCCTTGGGATAAATGAGTTTGTCACCGTGCCTCAGTATCTTTTTCAGCATTTAAAATGGAGATAGCAAAACTCAGTGTCTAGAAATCAGCCTGGGACACTTGGAAGGCATTACAGAACACAAGCGAAGCAGCCTGAGAATGACTTGTAAGGGAATGGTTTCAGAACAGCCAAACTCTGCAGAACCAAGAGTTGTTTCATGTTCATTTATGGCAGCCTGATTGTCTCCATGGAAACGTGGGAAAAACACTTCATCTTCTCCATCAGCAGAAGATTTGTTTCTGTATTACATTAGTTTTAGTGTGCACTGAGCAAAACAAATACTAAAATAAAAGGCTCTTGAAAGAGTGATTTCATTATGAAAAGAGCAGTTTCAGTACTATCATGTGGAAGCACATCCTGCCAAGGTGATACCTCTGTGGAAAACCTGGCAAGATGGGCAGTGTTTCATGGAACAACTCTGGTTAGGGATGAATTAGAAAAATCACAGATTTTTAAGTTTACACGTAAAGAATTTATTGTCAGAAGAAACCACTAGAATTATTAAGTTATAGGGATTTCAGCCATGAGACAGAATCAAAAATACCCTGAATGGATGAGTGCTGCTTCTGCTGCACATGGTTCATACTTAATCTAGAAACAGGAAACACATCAGAAGTGTTAATTGGCTGGGGCTGACTGGTGTAATAGATTGTTGCCTAATGGAATTTTCATTGCTTCTAAGAGAAATTTCCTAAGCAGGAAAAGATGAAGCTTCTGTATGGATAATCAATTAGTCATATAATTGATATCTGGAAAAGGTTTAAATGGGAAATAAATGAAAGGACAAACACCCAGCCTCCCCGATTCTAAAGTATAATGAATATAAATACAGCAAAGAGAATTCCTTCTTCAAGCATGAGTTTAACAGAAACAAGTTCTAGGAAAACCAGTATCTGATACCATTCTGCACTCCAAAGTGCAAGAGAGAAGCTCTAGTGTGAAACAAATATAGATGAAAATTCCTAAATTACAAAATCATTTTGTAAGAATTAACTCCACTCTGCTGGAATTGATCAGTAATTGCTGGAATTGTGTTAAAGGTAGAAATTTTGAGACGGGGAGTCTCTAAACAGTAGAACATCAGTGACTCTTCTGCACAGAATGAGATGAAAAGGTAAAATTAGCAGGTAACCTCAGGAGAGGAAAAAGCAGATTGTCAAATGGGCTGGAAGACAGAAAGTGGTCACAAGGAAGAGTTTTAGCATTGCAGTTTAGAAGTGTCAAGTGGAATGACAGCAACGAAAAGATGAAGTCACAGGACTTGTACCACACTGCAGAATTTATGTACAGAAGGAAAAAAAGCCGAGATTGGGTTCTTTCTACAGTTTTTTTTTTTTTTTAATACAATTTAGTTGCTGGCATCTAATAATCCATTATTTAATTAATACAACCTGAAGTTCCCATCTTGGTTTTGAGACCTCAGAATTAATTTCTAACAACAAAATATTGCCTCTAGAGAGCTGCTGCTAATCAAAGTTGTCTTTATATAGTTCTCTGACAAATGCTATAATTCTTGTCTCATTAATGCATTGCAGGGCATCTTGATATATCTTTTGATAGGTGATAATTTTTAGACATGCAAACCCAATGTTTAAAAGGCTTTCAAGGAATTCATAGTTTAATTAATATGCTTTATGTTTCTCAAAAAAAAATGCACTGATGAAGATATCATCTGACAGATGATAAATGTTTTTTTTCTTGCCAATATTTAGATAAAATAATTCTGAAAGAAGATCCTTTATGAAGAATTAAAGTTTGAACAGTTCCTTTCTCGAGTAACTGTGTGGAATAACTAAAATATTGTTTTGTCTTTTTCCTACAGAAAAAGAGCTGAAGCTGCCTCAGGCAATACAACAGCAAATTCTGTAACCTTGCACTCAGCATGGTAGCTAAAATCGACTTCTACAACAGAGGAACAACTGTTCATAAGAGAACTGCTTGATTTCTCGAACACCTAGGCAAGAAATGCCTTGGAAAAGGGTAAGCTCCCTGAATTATGAAGTCAGACTGAATTATTCAGGGTTCCTGATGTACACGCTATTTTTTTATTAGAACAAAGATAAAACAGAGTTCTAATAAAAAGGACCATATGTATCAGTAAAGCTGAATAATTCAAACACAGAGTAACAATGGAATTGGAAACTAAGGTTTACTGTCTTTTAGGGAATATTATATAATATTNGTCTGATCTATCTCTAGACTTATCTGGAGGCCTTGCCCCAAATACTTTTCTGATTCCAAACAAGATCCTTGTGGAAAAATGACAATCAGAAACAGAAACAGCACAATTGTGACCTTAGTATTAAGGAGTTAAAAAATTTCTATTTATATACATTTTCTATGGTATTGAGAAAACATAAATTTTATTGCAGCACAATTTATCCATTCCCCTGCTTCTCTTGCAGAATATATTTCTATTTGCTTTTAATCAGTAAACTGCCATTTTAATACATCACTACAAAGAGATCTTCTGTACTTCCAGAAGAGGTTGGAGCAAGGTGTTCAGTAAGAAAGACTCTCAATAAGGGCATATCTTATATCTCTGCTCCTTTCTGATTCCTCCTCCCTACTCCATAGGGTTTGCAATAAGCCCTTGTGATATTTGGGCTGATACTGAACTGGAAAATGAGTTTAGCTTGATTTTGCCATAGTCAAACATTAAAATCTGTTCAGAGAAAATGTGTTTGTCTGACATGAATACTGAATTTACATTTATAATTTGGGCAAGATCATTTTCCAGCTGATTTCACAGCACTTTCCAGGATATAGATGCTGACAGAAAGTCTAACTCAAAATTTTCATCCACTTGAAGTCACATCAGAGCAAAGACTGAAGACAATCTGAGCATGCCAGGAGTGCAGAAGGGAAAAAAATAACAGAGCGTCATGCTCTGTGCTCTTACCCTTTTTCAACACTTGGGATATTAAAGTAACTTTCCTGAGATCCAGAGGTGGACAACAGCTGTACAAACTAATAAGCCTGAGCAGCAGTTAAGTTCCAGTCCAATCGACTCCATCACAAGAAACACTGGCACATCGGCTTCAGCTGCTGCCACAGAGGCAGCCTCAGTGTTGGGTACCATGAAGTTCATCAACAAAAGAGTAAAAATGTAATTCTGCCCCTGTAATTCTCTTGAGAGCCTTTATGTTATACATCACAATTTGGAGGCAGGGAGTCAGCATTTCAGTTCAGGGCAGGGTATTCAACTAAAATACTCACTTTAACCATCCCTTGCTTAGACAGTACATATGGATTATTAAAAAAAAAAAAAATAAAGACATTGAGAAAATATAATTAAAAGAAATACCAGTATTTCAGTGTATTATTCCATGTGCCTGCCTGGTACAAATGAGTTATGAGGAACTATCACAAAAACTCAGATTAAACTACAGTAACAGCTTTTGTACTAATGTGCAAGACCTAATGAGGGAATTCCTTTCTGTCTTTCTCACATAGTATCAATTTCATGCACTATAGATTTTTAAATGGCCCACAAATCTTCATGATTTGTTTTTTTCTTCTCTAAAGGAAGACTATCATAGGAGGTTTTTTAATGTGAGTTGAACAGACAATAACAGTCAAGATATTTATTAGGCATAATGGGCTCCTTGAACACAGCAGATTCTATGTGGGACATGGCCATTAGTGAGTGTGTAACCCTTACTACTGGTCCCAGTCTGCTGAACTGGATGGTGGAACACTGACATCAATATACAGATGGATTTTTTCAAGGGCTTGGCAAACACTTCATAACAGCAGGTGTCAAACTGCCAATGTCATTGTTTCCAAAGAAATATCCTTCTTTCCTCCTTCCAGTGGATTGTTTCAGTGACTCCTTAAAGTTTCCTATCCAGCTAATTAATTTAGCAGTCTCCCAGGCTGCAGGATGATTTGAAACTCAGCATGTTCTCCTACTGATAATTTGCTAGCGTGTCTAAATTTCACATCACTAAACTATGTTTTCAGGTCGCTTTCTGGATCATTTGGCTTTAGAATGAAGCTGGATAAAGCCAAAATGCTCAGCTAAAAAAGCTTTACTGACCCTTATTTCCTTGATGCCTGAGAAATCAAACAGATGAAGAGGAAGCTTGGCAGGCTCATGATACAAATATAGAGAAGTGAAGTGTATTTTTACAGACAGTGGACTGTCAAGTTTTTGTAGTGAAATAAAATAAATTTATAGTTGCTTCTTTCTGTGAGTAATCTGAAATAAGGTATTCATCCTGCTTAAAATCCCAGAGTGTTACAGCTGGGGTGCTGATCCTTTAAAACGCTGTTTATCCACAACTTCCTCTGCTGGCATTCAGTGGCAATTAAAAATTGCTATAGAAATGTCATCATCCATGAAGAGCCATTACCTGCATGGGAAGTACTAAATGCCTCCATCAGAGAATGTGCAAATTTGCCAATGGCCATATTTTTACAGATAATTATCTTTTAATGATGAAACACCAGACATTATCATAGACCAGTGGAAGCTTTGCCTTCTTTGGGATGAGGATTTCACTTTCTGCTTTCAAATGGGCTTTGCTAAATGACTCATAAGATAGAACCAATAGGAAAGAAGGTAAATACTTACCTACACAGTAGCCTTGGTCACTTAGAGGATTAAAATACTTCATTGTACTGCTGACATGTTTGAGAAAATAAAACACACCAGAAACTAACAAATGGAAATACAACAACAGTAGACACAAACATTCTTGCCACCGTGAAAAAGCTGATAGCTGAGCAGTACATATCACTGCTCCCACTATGTTTTAAAAGAAAAAAAACAAACCAAACAGTAGGGACAGGCTGGGTCAATGACCCCATCTCTGCATGCTGTTATGGTGCCAATATGTTTGTCTCTCATGCTTGACAGGGCTGTCAAAAAGAGGAGACTGGAACAGCTATAATCTTTCATTCTCCTGTAATGAATAATTCAAATCTCTGTTATTTGCTGGAACTGCTGAATGCTGGGCCTTACAACCAGATAATTAAGTAATAAAGAATAGGGGATTTGTTGCATGCTTCACTTACCAGCTTCCCCCAATTCATGTAAAGATGACAACATGCAGTCATACACGTGCATATACACAAGCAATGTAGGAAGAAGAAATCATAAATGCATCACAACTGCTAACATCTAGATAATGCACATAGCTTCCAAATGATACTCAAGTTTGTCCAACACCACAGCTGAGGATTTGCCATATAACACACCATTATACTGTCTGAAATGATCCCAAATGGAGATGATGAAACCCACAACTGATCACGCTGTCTGTCAGAACAGAAGCTTTGGGCCCTCCCCAGGAAGATCAGCTGAAAGCCAATTTATCACATTAGATTACACATTTAATTAGAGTTACATTATCCATCAACACCTAAGAGCTTCCTTTTACTATTTCCTTGAGATTAATTGTGCCTATTATCAACTATCCTAGCTCAGATTGTAAGAATATGCAAATACACAGCACAGCCTCAGATTTAATGGGGAAGGACATAAAATCCTTAACAGAGTATTGCTACCCATTAATGACATCTCAAGCTGCGTCCACACTCCCATGTCAAGTTTCTTCCTCTCTAACACCAAGAATTTTCTGAATCCCATACAAAACCAAGTCATAATGCTTGTTGTTTTATTAGGAAGGATAGAGTGCATTCAGTATTTTGGTAACATTTGAAAGAAGTATCCCAGCTAAAATTTGTACATCGCAGAGAGAGGGAATAGGACATGAGGCCATCTGTCTTCTGCCTGAAACTGGTAAAGGTTTTCATGGGGGTACACTGGGGATCTGGCTTAAGTGGCCTGGCAAGAGAAGGAAGCAAATGAGAAACAGATAATGAAGCAGAATGTGAGTGAGCATCAACCAGTGTGATGACTCTGAAATAAAGATATGTGCTCTTCTTGTAGGAATTACAGACTCCTGAGGCAAATCTTTGGCTGACAACTCCTATGTGAATAGCCCCCAGGGAGCACTTAATGTTATGTGAAGACCAGAAGGCTTCATGTACCAGTAACTGTGCATTTTCCAGAGGAAAAAAAGCCCAGACCTAAAAAATATCAATCAGCTAATGCTCTTGGAAATGCATGAGAGAGAGAAGTACTAAGAGACAGAAATACCAGAGCTTCTTACTGTTATGTCTTCTGTGGGCTCACTGACCCCACTCCTATCTCTAGCACACACATTACTTTAGAGTTTGTAAAGGTAACTGAAGTACCCTATAAATGCTGTTTCTCAGCATGTCAGTATGTTTTGGTACTTTAAGCACACGTTGTCTGCTTGATGACATAAAATAATCCTAATTTTCCCCTCTAGAGTTTCGCCCATATCCCATTTGCTAATTCAGCTTGCAGCCAGCATTTAACTCTAGGCTGTATCCTCTGCTTTGAGGAAAGGCTTTCTCATCTTGAAACAACTCAGAGGATTCATTAGCCAATTAAATTCTGAAAATCTAGTTGTTCCCCAATTTTGACAGTTGGAGTAAGTGCTAAATTTACTTACCAACACAATCTTTTCTTATAACTTGACATCCTATCTCATCAGCGCTGCCTTGAAATATTGACCTGGGAAACTTTGCTGACATTTAATTGGGATGGGTGTGGTGGGAATGTGTGTAAGCGGAATTTCATTAATTAGCACCCAGCAAGTTACTTTTCCAAGAGGGAACAAATACAAATGATATTACATTTCCTAGCTGGCCCTGCAAACAGTACAAAGGCAAGAAACAGAAACTCTATCTCAGTATGAGTTTCATTCTCAGACTGTAGGAGAACAATTAATTTCTGATGTAACTAAATACTTCAGTGTCCTGGGGTGACTTTGTCATGCTGAATTGTATCCCCATTTGTCTGTTTAGCCCAGAAATAAGTTTTGTACCTTTAAGGCTGGATTTGAGAGTGAAGGAGGGGGGAGGAGAAGCGGTGGAATGTCTGAGGCGGTTGTTTCCAGAACATACAGATAGGAGTTCCATCATCTCATCCTCCTGGACTGTGTCACCGTGGTGGACAGCAGAGAGAGCTCTCCTTTGCTTTTAGTTAGTTTTTGAGTAACTGAAGCAGAGAAGTTCCTCGGAAAGTTTTTTTTTTCCCTGGAATTATTTGAACCTGTTCTGGACTGGGGGCACGGGGGAGCACCAAGAGCTTGCACCTGTGGCCCACCAGGGCCTGGCCTGGGCAGCGGCATTTCCCAGCGCCGGAGGGACTGAGAACAGACTGAGCCGAGCTGCCACCCACAGGAGAGAGACTTTCTGAATTTGTCATCTCTTCAGAGCGGCAAGAGGTTTTGTTGTTTGGTATTGGGTTGTTGTTGTTTTTTTTTTGCTGGGCTGTGCTGTGCCTGTTGAATAAACAGGTTTTTTCCACTTCTCTCTGAGGAAATTTCTTCCCGAACCAGCTGGGGGCGCGGCCGCTCAGGTTTGCTTCCTGTTGAGGGGGGCCCTTTGGAAGTTTTCTCCCAAATTTGCCCTAAACCAGGACAAATACACATTTCTAGTGAAATCTGTCATCATCAGTATCCCAAGTCACTTAGGAGTCAAAAGCCCCATCTGTCCACTATGCAGATGAAAAGAAGTGTGAGTTGTCCCTGGTAACTGAATAAATCCTTCTGCACTGCAGGACACCACAAGCAGCACACCATCCCTATGCTGCTTCAACTGAGGGCTGCGAAGTTCAGCTACAGACAGTTACTTAAACTGAATTAACCAGGTATCTGAAGATCTCATGAACATATCCAGAGATTTCCATTCAGCTCAAGAAATCGGATCTTGAATCTACAGAATCTACAGAATAATTAAAATTTTATTTTGGTACAGTATACATGAAACCACACCAACAATGCCTTTCTCTTAGCCTTGAATTTACTGTTCTGAAAGAACCAAAACCAGCTGGTCAGCTGAATACATCTCTGAAAATCCATATGATCAACAGGTTGCCTAGAAATCTAGGAGGAAATGAGAGGAATGAGCTGCATTTACTGAAGGGATTCCTATTGTAATATGTGAAGATGTAGTGATGCAGTAGAAGGGAGAACTCCAGTTAGAGGATGTGGCCACACCAACTCTTGGGAAAGAAGCGTGGGCTTGGGGAGATGTTACAAAACTGGGTTTGCAAAGCAGGCATCAAACACAGAAGGCGTGGAACCTTGGCATGGATGTGAGCTGTGGCAGGTAAAGCCAGATTGCTGTTTTGAGACCCCCTGAAGTGATTATGATCCTACCTGTAGTCTGGTCAATGAATACACATTTTGTCATCTTGGTGCACAGTACAAAGAATGATACCTCATTAATACAAATTGAACTTTCAGTTCCCAAACAACTCAGATTGGAAGAGGCTCTAAGGATATGTGCCGAGCCCTGAACAATCACTTGGGTTATGGCCCTAATTAATATTCTCATGGTCAGTTGTCTAATTGTGTAATTTCCAATGAAGCGGGGCATTTAGACTTTTTAGAATATTCACTAGCTAAAAAACTGGAAAAATATATTGATTGGATATTCTTAAGTCTTATCTTGTAAACAAAATGCTATTGCTGTAAGGTGTTGATGAAATGCCCATATTACACCAACTATGAGTATTCTTGTTGTACAGCTGAGGTTATGTTTAAGAAAAAGGGGCAAGCTTAGATTCTATGGCATTTACTTGCATGTAATAGTGATACAAGAGGACATTTCAATTCAGCAGATTTTCTTGCCCAGTCCCCAGTTTTTAGCCCTCCAGGATGTATGAGTCCTACACATGAAAATAAAGTAACAGACGGCAATTAGAAGATGCCAGAATTTGGTTTTCAAGGTCCTAAGCTATTGCAATGATTACAATTAATTAAAAGGTAATAATTACCAAGGGCAGTTGACTACATGTCCAATTCAAGCTCTTATCCAAAGTGTTTGGCTGAACGCCTGCTTTGAGAAATCTGTGATTTGGAGAGGTATGACACAGCTTCTTTGTGCAGGGGCTGCTTGTGGTGAGGGGAATTGCCATTTCAATAACACACTTACAAACATAAACATTCCTTCTAGTAGCTGAAGCAATCTAAAGCACTTGGTGTCCATTTCATGCAAGGGAGTGCAATCCCTTAATACATTCTGCTCTGCATTTCCTTGCAGTCTGTATAATTCAAAGGGACAAAAGTGTAAGTTGCTCCATTCAGGAGACTAAAACAAGAAATGGAAACACTTAAATCTGACTCTTTCACACTTTTATTTAAATCTAAAAAAAATCAAAAGTTCTCCAATGTTTGACAACTACCAGCTGGGAAATTATATTGATGTGGAAATGTCAAGTCATAAACATACCAGGTGGGAAGCCATCTCATTTAACATTAGAGTCCCACACTGTAGGCATCTAAAACCCAACCACTCATCTGACTTGTTTTTTGACAGCAATCTGAATATGAGCTGAATTACACCCTGGAGTATCTATTTGTCTGTGCAGATGAGAAACAGAATCTAGACAATCAGATCCATAGTAACAGACACCAAAATGTAGACAGATTAATCCCTGCTGCTGTGATGATACACCCTAAGGATATTGCAACAATCCATACAGGAAAAAAAGAGACAGAACTTTGGCAAGCTCCTATGTTACTGAGGTATTACTATTAAAAATATATAATTACTAACAACACCACCATAAAACAGCTTGACTAGAGGGAGTCTCATATAATTTACTTGTGAAGAATTCACAAAATCTGTCCTTTGGCCATTTCATATTGGCAATTTTTAAAGTGCTTTCCTTAGATAAGTAGAAAGAGAAGGGTATCTTATCTTCCATTATTCATCAAAAAAAATTGAAAAGCACTCATCCTTTGAATTTTGTCAGCAAATATATCAACAGGTACCACAGCTACTATTAAAGAAGCCCTGTGCCTGAAATCAAGGACCTGTCTTTGCGTGTATCTTTTGAGTGTTGAGGTTTATAAGCCTGGTAAGCAGGATTATGGATTCCCTGTTTAGACTATATTAGTTACAGTGACTTTGTTAACCTGAGTTTTTATACTTCAGTTATCTGTCAGAACTGGTAACTTGTCCTGGTAGATACAGCCTAACACTATTAGCACCTTAGGAAGATTTAAAATTTCTTAAGTAATCCTTCATGAACCTTATAAAATTGCAGCAGCTGCACTTTAGCCTGTGGGGAAAATGAAAGCAAGAAATTTATCAGTCTTAGGCAAGGAAATATAGAGAAAAAAAGGCAGAGCTAGACAGAGAATTCTAGTATCCCTGGCTCCCACTTCTGTGCCAGGTCACTGAAATGTGCTTCTCTGTCATCATGAATTAGCCAAACTGTAGTCTGCACTCTGCATTTGCAAAAGCTGGACATTTCTGGATCCAACTGCACATGAGGAAGACTCCAGTTACCAGGAGTGGCCTGTCCTGGCTGGATGAAGGACTGTTAGTGTCACGATTAAAGAGAGGATTATTTTATTTGTGCTGTAGAAAAGAAAAATCCCGGTATATTCACAGAAATGTGACTAGAGCCCTGAATGCAACACAGTAACTGTTGCAGGAGATGCAGGCTCTGCTCCTCATCCCAGAGCTCCCTGCTGATGTACTGCAGAGATGGGCTGGGCAGCAATTCCTGAGCGCACGGAGCCTCCTCACACGGGCAGAAGAGCCAGGAGTGGTGTGGTGCCTGCCACATTGCACCAGGGCTTGGAGGAAACACAGGATAGCAACAGCTCCTGCAACTGTAAACTTTGCTGGATTTGGGGAGAATTTCCTACCCCTACGCAGAACTCATAAAAAAAACTAACACCACTTACACACAGAGTACACTCCCTATGAGAAAAAAAAGTGAAAGAACCAGTATCAAAGGGAGAAAGAATCAGGATTAATAGGTAAACTAGAATCCACATGGCATTAATAAATCATGGCCAGATTTGAATACAATTATTTCAATGGAAGCAACAGAAAGTGAATTGTGTTGCCGATGCCATTACAAAAACCATTTGTGCTCTTGGAAGCGCTGTGACTGGACACGTATTTCATATTCAGGACGACTGGCACACTTCAAAAAGAAGTTGCAAACTTGAGAAAAAACATTTTCCATATCTCCAACTAAAATCAAATTCCAAACTTTCTTCTCTGTTATGAAATGCTGAGTTTTTAAGTAATGATCCCTTCAAAGTGTGTTAGACAGAGAAATATGCCTTCTGGTAACTTGTTGTGAGGCCAGAATTGGATCAGAAGATTTTAAGATTACCAGAAGCATCCCCATACTCTCATGCCTAGTGGGAGGCTTTATCTCTAAGAATATCTTCTCAATAAGAAAGTTTATTATTTGTTGGCTATTTCAATTATATAGAAAAAAAAATATTCATTAATGCCCTGAATGCTGACTGTATAAATATTCATTCTTTCTCCTGTTGTCTTTTTATTTATGCACTTGCTTCACACACTAAGAGTTTTTAAGGGCATGATCAGCTCCCTTTGGGAAAAAAAATTATAAGCAAAAGGATTTTTAGTTTGTTATACTAATAGCAACAAAAAAATATGATTACTGCTGAAGGAGATTTGTGTCCCTCCAAATCCCTTCTGATGTTTTTGCAAACACTCAGAACGGCTGTGTTTTTTCCCTCTGTGGAGGAAATCTTTCATAGTATGGTGTAAAAGCAGAGTCAATATTCCCACTGAGCAGGTTAAAGAGCTCATCAAGTTTCATGTTAAACCAGGGGCATCTCAAGGAACAGAACATACACAGAAGGCAGATGGAAACAATTTCAAGTCCACTTGAAAATCCCCAAAGCAGTAAGGGGCACATATGTTTTCATTTCCCTAGGCACAGGCTAGGAGAGAACTGTTCCAGGGCTACCTGATGTGCCTATAGAAATTTCAATTAGCATGAGGAACCAAGACTTTGCTGTAGATGGATTTGTGGCCACCCCAAGTGACATTGATTTTGGGAGATGCTCAGTACTTCTGGATCTGTTACTGCCTCAACTCCTTTGCCAAACTTTCCTACAGATTTATGGAGAAGCAAGCAATATGGCTTGTCATAAAGCAGTTTCACACTCTCTCTGTAAAGATTCCTGCTGCTTTATTTGGATTCTCAGGCACTGCTCTCCTGCCTTGTTCCTGTACTACTGAACAGTTCCATTCCATCTCCACAGTAATCTATAACAATTGAGTCTGAAGTGAGGCTATTAGGAAAAGACAAAAGCATCTTGCTTCAGGACTCTCTATAAATGAGAAACATATTCCTGATTTCATATTGGTATTTCATTTATTTCAGGCTTATAAAGGGTTCATATTCTCTAATAATGCAAATGGATAATATATTTCCATTTCCATCAAGCTTCTGATGTCAATTTTTTCTTCAGCGTCGGCAAAATGGAATTTCTTCTTATTTTTTCATATAATCCACTGTGGATATTTGGTCTTTATTTGTAAATACATAGAACAATACTGGAAGAGATAATTATTGCTAGTACAGAAAAAAGGCTGCCTAACTAAGGGGTTGTCTCTCTAAGTATGCTGGATTCTACCAAAGAAAAGCTTGAAAGGTTGTAATTGAAAGTGAGTGCACCCCTGGCAAGCTTTACACTGATAAAAAGGGCATGATAATTAATCACTTGCCTTATTAGAAAGAAATAATTGTACACAATGATTAAAAATTACTACAAGAGCTGACACCATGTTACCTCCTCAGGAAGTGAATATAAGAGACAATAACTGCAAGTTCTGTCAGCAACAGACAAACTGCAAGGGACATGGTAAGGGCAGTGCTAACACCAGGAAAGAGATTATTAAAATACAATATAGTCTAAAACCATCTCCTGCTGAATGAATGAATGAATTCTCTAATAGCATGTATGGTTAGCTGGAAGGAAAATCTCAATAGAAAACTGAGGCCAAACCCTTTTCTAGTTTTGTCTTCCCAATCATGTATTTTTTCCTTAAGCAATGAACCCATAGACCTTACCTATGGACTACTATCTGCTTAATTAATGGTGTATTTGGTTTCAAGATATACCACAGTATTCTCATCATCACTTTGGACATTGTCTTTAAGGATCAGGTTATGGACATGATTCAAACAAAACAAAAAATGGCTCGTGACCTTGAAATTCTATAAAAAGCAAAAATAGTTTTGGCAATACTAACATAAACCCCAGCAAAACCCAAACTCCCAAACTAGAGACCACTTTGCTACCTCAAATGAAAACTACATAATTTTGCTGTGACCTGATGATACCTGTTCTGGTGGGTCATGACTGATATGGATGCTAAACACTAAACAATTACTTTCCATGATTCTTACCTTCTCTTGATGAAATAGCAGATTAGAGGTAGGAGGCTGAAGGGGAAGAGTGTGTTTGTGGGACTTGGTGGTATTATATATGCTTAAATTTAAGATGAAGCTCAGTACTCTTCCCAGCAGTCATGAAGCTTGAAAACAGCCTCAAATCAGCACTAAAATGAATCTACCCTTACAAAACCCTCCTTTGAATATTTCAGACTAAAGAGAAAATCAACTATTTAAACCATGGCTTATTTTGGAATCAGTCTCATTTCTACGACCTTGGATTTTCAGAAATCAAGGCATTGTGATTTATCAATGGCACTGCTGTAACTGTCTGACAACCTCAGGCACTGAAAATGTAATCGTTTCAGTGTCTTCCTCTTATGCCTGGAGAAGAAAAGCAACAGGAATATACTTGGATATTAATGACAAAAAAACTACCACAGTTCACACTTTTTGCTGACTGTGACTCATTATCCTTCTCTGCCCACCCATCCTTTATCTCCTCATAATTTCTTACTAGTTATCTTCTATATCAAAACTTTGGGGTGGTTCTAATACTGTAAAATGATCTAATGAAGTACGATACTTCAAATTATATTTTATGTAACAGCAGGTTATCAGATGGATAAAATATGGCAGGAAAAATGCCCAAGTTTCAAACCACTGGAGTTTTCTTGTGGTCACAACCCTGGCAATAACAACTGAGATATTTAAGCACCCAACTCTGCATTTCCTGAGGGAGTGGGAAACATGCAAGTGTTGAAGGTACCTGCCCCAAGTCAGTTCTAAGCCTTGATTCAGGTCAGTATATGAACAGGTATCACAACTGGGGACCTGTCTCTCTCTTAGATCTTCTTTTCAATTCTGTCCTCAAAACCTTTGGTATCTTGGTCAAGGCAGTGTCATAATCAATAAGAAGAAATCATGAAAGCAATGATTCATCAAAGCTGCTCATTCTCAAGCCTTTAATATCGAGCTCAGTAACCTCAAATGGACCTGAAATAGGTGGGCATGCTGCCACCCCTCCTGCAATGGAAGCTATTCCTCTCTCTGCAGTGCTCCTCCTGCCCAAACACAGGATCCTGCTGCCTGACAGCATGGCCAGCTCACAAGAGCCAGTCAGGCACAGGAAAGACAGCGATGACATTAAAGCAGCATCTCTGCTGTCACTGAAAACAAAGGCCCCATTTGCTGTTTCCTCTGTTGAGGCAGGTGGTAAACAAACACTGAAGAGAGTGCTCAGCATGATGGCGCCGGCAGCACAGCAGATTTTCCATTGTCCTATGTGTTGTCTTTCATAAGAAAGCTTTAGGATTGAGGCTGGTATCAACACTTCTTGCTCTCAAGGCAAAACACACGCAAGTCTTATTAAAACACCAAGTAGAATTTTCCCCTGGGATGTTCAGACAAGCTTCCCCGGAATAGAAAAAACCCAGTCCATTTATAGTTCCACGTGTGCAAGATGCCCTTCTTCAAACTTGATATTTGCGCACATGAACAGAAGCTCAAATATCAGGAAAACAGCAATTCTTTGCTCAGTTTCTCAGAATTCAAAACTTTGGCTGTTGTGTGGAAATTCACAGACAAAAGGGCTTTTTTTTTAATGCTGACCAGAACTGCAGCATCACCCTGACAGGGAAGTGATGAAGCTAATAACTTAACGAGGTCCCCAAAGGATTGAGCATTTATGCAGAAGCAAGAATACCTAGAATTATCATAATTAACCACACAAAGGATGTGAAAGCTTAAATATTTCAAGGTTTAAGCTGGTAATTGTGAAAGCCCAGGAGAAGACCTAATGGGAAGATGTGTGCAGCTGTGCTGGGTGGCTGTGATGGATGACTGTGATGGTGGCTGTGCGTGGCTCCTTTCTGCTTCACCTGCTCTCTGCACACATGGTGCCCACTGGCACCCCAAATCCCTCACTAGCACATTAAGAATCTGCATGTGCTCTGCTACAGAAGGCCCTCTTTTCTCTTTTCCTCTTTCCTTTCCTCAGCATCATTCCTGCTGGTCCTGCTGCCTGCAGCTGTAGAGAGTTTCTCTGGTTCTGAAGGTATCTTTGAAGTGGCCTTCAAAGGACAGTGCTGTGTATGAAGCAAATTCCTGCCTATTTGCTTATTGTCCAATTTTTAAACCTTTTTTTTCCTAATGTGTCTGCCTCAAACCCCTGTGAAAAAGGGGACATTAAACTTGTTTGTTTAATTTAGAAAAGAAATTCCCATTTCCTGCAGCCAATGTGGCAGACCTTTGCTGACTTAAAACCCAAATAGGCTGTGCAGGTGGTAGACTTACTCAAAGGGCAAAACTGAACCTCACAGAGAGAGTGAAATGATAATAATAATAATAGTAATAATAATAATAGCAATAATAAGTTTCATTTGGTTTATAATTATTCATAAGAACAACTGGAGACCCCAAGAAAGGCCAACAATACACACATGTCAAACATGCATGAAATGGGAAAAGAAGTCCTATGCCTGCAGTGTTCAGTTAAGACCAGCAACCACTGCTGCCCATCTGGGCCTAAAATTGAATTGTTATTGGAGATGTGCCAGTGCACTGGGATCTCTTTATGTTTCTGTGTCACAGCTGTGAGCCATCCCATTCCCATAAGCCAGGAGCCCAACTTGGAAAACCCAAGACATGTGCACTGGTTATTTGTAGCCTTATGTGTATGGCAGCCAATCCATCTGGAGCCTGTTGTGCATGCCAGATATTTTTGGGAGACTGGACTGGAAATGGGGCCCGTTAAATATCCAGAGTTAATTAGTAACATTCTCTTTGCCTTTTATCTTCTCTGCCTTTCATCTGTGGATGTTTTGCTACATGAGATGCTGAGGTGCCTTTAGACAGTAGTGTTACAGTGGCTTAAATATAATCCCCAAATAGTTTTAAAACATACTGACATGTCGGGGGGGTCACCTCTTCCGTGAAGTTAATATTGGTAGACAGAGTATTAAAACAAAATAGCTTCTTTTGATGTGCACATTGGCAGATCAAGGAGTTGTAATCACTGAACTAAATCTCTCTAAATGCTCTGCAGCATACATATGCTCATTAGAGCACAATATTGCTACTTAGCAAGCCTCTGAGTAGTATTTTTAAAAAGAATAAATACAGTTAATGTGAACAGTTCCATGACTTGAATGCCTGGGCAATGCATTTGATGAGTTTTAAAAATGAATAAGATATGCCTTAAACCTTAATTTACCTAAATATAATTGACTCTTGACAACCTGAGCAACTACTGCAGATCATCATCAGAAACAGTTTATTGTACAACTTGTTTGCCCTTAGTGATTTACAAGATATATCTAATATTTCTCAAATTAAAAAAAAAAAAAAGGAATCTCACCGTGAAGCCTTAGTCATGACAAAAATCAGAGGCAAAGTCGTAACAAAGATGGTTTAGTTAGTGTAATGTTTAAGATAAACTCAAGCTCAATAACACAGAACTCAATTAACATCGAATTTTCTAATCAGTAAATCATGCCAAAAACTGAATCTCAACATAAATAATTCCCCCTGCCCTTAGACTCCCAGGATTTTTAATATAGGATACTTCTACAATGCAATTTTTGATGTTTTACACTGCTGCTTTTGGGTTATCTTGTTGGTGACACGAGAAAAAAAATTCCTTCTCAGTAATTTTTTCATCTTATTCCCAAACCTTTGAAGAGTATCTTATTTTACATAAATTATATATACATGTATCAGATAGTTGTAAATATCAAAGAAAAAAAACCCTGTAACCTCTGTAACTAAGGAGTGGACAAATGCAGGCAGTAGTATTCTAAACCTTCTCTTCCAAAGCATTTGGGAAACAAAGCCCCCATCTACTCAATTGAAAATGAAAAAAAAATTAACAACTTGGGAGCTACAGACAGAATCCCCAAATACTCAGCAAAACTCACGTGCAGCTACAGAACCTGTGTAGCCTTTTGGCAACTGAGTGAGCTCTCAGAGCTATAAACAATGTATGACATTAAAGACCCATTACGGTTGAGGAGCTGCCTGGGAACTGCTCTTTGGAACCTTTTGAGGTTGTTGACCACAAGCTCTCTCCCCTCTTTTTAGAGAGATGAAAGAGAGCTCAGATTTTTTTGCACCTGATGTGTCTTGCTGGAAGATCATTTCTCCAATGTTTACTGCAAGAGAAGAGCAAACAGGAAGGGCTTCACACACTGAGAAGAGTGAGAAATGAGTCAAGAAGGATTAGAAATTAGTTGCTGCTCCATCCCCCATGGGGACATACAGGTAAAAGAAAAAAGAAGCCTTTTGTCTAACCAGCATCTTAAAATGCCACTTGCCATCCCCCCCAGCTGCTTTCACACTTGTGCACTGATTGTACCAGAGGCTCAGGATGAGTGGTTTGTCTTTGCAAATAACCTGAAAGGCTGGTACCTGATGTGAATTTGTATAAAGGAGAAAAAAACCTATTATTAAAATCTTGAAATTTAGTAATGGTCTCATTGCCCTGAACTATTTTATGTCTGTCATCCCCACTTGACCTCTGGCTTCCCTATCCTGCAAGTTCGCAAGTGTGACTCTCCATCCACTCCAGTGCAAGGACCATCAATTTACTGCATGCATGAATAACTCTCTTCCCAAATTGGCTTCTTCTGAAAGAAGCAATAAGAGTAATTTTGCAGTTTTAAACCATTATAAGGGCCCAAAGCTGCCAACAACCATTTAGATACGAAGCAGGGTTAAATGTTTTGACGCACAGCTGGCACAGCTTCATCCTATATTAGTGAAAAATTCAGTGATAATTGCTGCCCAAGTTGACATTTTCTTGTTCACTTATGAAGTGTAAAGATTAAAAGCCCTGAGAATTTTTAAATAAAAATCCCTATAAATACATATTTCTATATACTAAAATATGCACATGTACAGCACAAGATAGACTCTTCTTTTGGTGACTTACATCATCTTTTATTTCCCATGGGTTTCTGAGGTAGAAGGAATTTTGTACTTGTTTTACTCCTAAACATTTTAAAATGTTCTCTGCTCCATGACGCTGGAGAATATTTCCTCTCATGTGATGTGACAAAGCAGCTCTAGAATGATGTAATGTTTGACAGTACTGTGTTACCCGAGGACCTACAGCAAAGGACAAAGGCTTTGCCCTATTCAAAGATGATGAAATGATGGTCTCAATTACTCAATTACTTTAACTGATTGTCTCTTTTTAATCCATTAAATTGGAGTAGGTGGATTAATGCCATTTCAGGAACAGACGAAAAGACACCTGTGACAAAGGAACGTTACAGTAATTGGCACTTGCAAAAACAGAAGCAGTGCTTGAAACTTATTCTCTAACACCAGGAGTGACCTGATCACACTGATGAATACAAAAAGCCTCAACTCTATGCTTTGACTGAGTGTAGCAACAAAAGAGTTCTGAGGGCTCTTGTGAAGAGAACACAAAGGGCTAAACAAGCCTTAACACATCAGTGTCAGTGGATATTAGAGGACTTTGCATCCCCAAGGAGATATGCAGTACTTTGGAGAACCAAAGTCTATAAAAATGTATTAAATATCGTAACATACAATATTGGACTAGCTGGCACTACTGCAGCTGTAGCCCTTTAGTCTTTGCATTCTCCTGTAAAAGATGATGTCTAAGAGCTTGGAAATGACATATAAATCCTTGACTGCTTCAAGAGAGGGGCTCAAGGACCTCTCCCAGTCTGTCACCCCCAAATTCTCCTGCCTCCGTATCTACTACAGCACTGTGTTGTATTATGGGAATGACTGTCATATCAAACTTGCCTAGCTACAGATAACCAAAGGTTGTGGCTCAACGTCTGTTGTAATTTTTAAAATAGCTCACTGAATTTCATTAAATGTCTCAGTAGAGGCTATTTCTGAGTGTAGTTGTAAAAACAGATGTCTGGAGAGTGCTGTATTGCAAACCTTGAGTGAAATGACAGATCAGTCTTTTTACAGAGATTCCTGTGGATATAAAAACTTGACTCTGTGCCAGCCGGGCAATGGCAGCTGCCCCATCAGGACAGAAAGAGGACAAAATAAATCACTCATGTTACACCCAGACGGAGTCACCCCTTTCCTTGCCTTACCCGGGTGAGCTGGTGGTGTTCTGCAAGGGCAGGAGAAAACTGGAGAGCTCTGCCTGGAGCTGTACTGCCTGCCAGGGCTTCAGATCAGCTTCATAAAGGGGCACCTTTTCCTGCATGTGTAAAACCCAGCTCTAAGCACAGTGGGAGCCATTGCATTGACAGAACATGTGGAGATCCTAAAGCTGTTTTTTAATCCCTCTATTGATGCTGAAACACAGTGATAACGTACTATTATCTAGGAGATGACGATGTTTAATGCCATACAAGTACTATTCAGATGGAAAGAAAGGTGGGAGGCAAAGACAAAAAACATGAGTATCAAGATAGGTAGAATAAGATCAAAGATTTAAGGAAGGGCTTTCCTAGGAGATGTTACCAGAACTAGCATTGCAGTAATGTAATTTTTTTTGGCTTATGGAATCCCATTCCCTCCCAAATGTTTACACAATGCCATGGTGGTGGAATAACTTTCCTCAAGAGATTGCTCATGTATACAACAGCTATACATGGTATTCTCCTAATTAACACAACATTTTTCAAGCAGATCAAGCCTTTTCCAATTCAAACACAGACTACAGCCCTACCAAGAGGTTCTATACACACTCAGTATGTGTAAACTGTCCCAACTGGAACAATAAAAAATTATACTGGTATTTAAAATACAGCAGAGGTTTTTTGAAAGCTGTCTAAAATATGCCCAGTACTGCATTCGTTATTCATATACAGATTTCTCTGAACTCAAAATGCCATGTGAAGGCTCACTGCAAATTCTACAATCACCAGGGATATGTGTGGTCTGGAGAGCACACTCATGAAAATACCACAAAATTTGCCCCAAAAGGATCTTGGCATCATAGCTGTTTTCGCAGCAGATGTAAATTCTGATCATGTTCAGCAGAGATTGAAAGAAAATACAAATGACAAAGTCACTTGAATAGGAGGAGGTACAACAAGTAAAAACACAGTATCCTTTACCCAGCTCCCAAACTTAGGCATATTTGCTTGATTTATTTACTGACAACATACATAGGATAGAATAATAATATACCTCAATTGGCACTAACAGGAGAAAATTGGAATGCAGAGTAGCTTAAAAATCCTTTACAAATGGAAAGAAGATTCAATACAAAATAACACATCTTCAGTTTCTTTTCTGCAAGTGGTGTTTTGTTTTGTTTTGCTTTCCTTCTTGAAAACAACGATAATATATTATGGAAAAGCTGGTGAGGGAAGGAAGGAGGATTTTGTATTTCAGGCACTGGACTGTGTCCCCTGAAATGTGGGTTCTGTCCTGAGGAAGCTTCAGACCTATTGATCTGGTAACTGAACTTCACTTCTGCACAGGTCATATTACCATTCTTGCCTACTTCAAAAATATTTAATATCAAAGTGTGAGACTGCAAAGGATAAATATATTACAGTGACAAGCACTGTAAAATCATCATATTTTATTAAGCTGAAAGAGTTGACACCAAAATTTTAGTTATTGCAGGATTCTCTCTTAGAAGAGCAGTTGGATATGACTTAGATGAAACTCTCCTTAAAAAAAAAAAAAGTCTTATTTTCTAGAAAAAAATAAAATTAATCCAACAAGAGATGATGACTCCTTTGCCTAAAATTGTTGAACTCCTTTCTCAGTCAGCAGTAATCTAAAAGCTTTCTGCTACTTCTACAGGCCATAGCATCAGTGTTTCTAAACTGTTTTATTCTATTATATACTTTTTAAGCAATACCAAAGAAAAAATGAGCTATGAAAACAATTAGTTTTTTCTACGTAAGTATATTGTGTGGGAGTTTTGACTTTTTTTTTTATAATGGTTCATGTTGGACTTTTCAGAAATACCACAAATGTCTACAGTAACTGAGTTCTATGTCCCGCAAAATTCACCTTACACATTAAGCTGTGAGCTCATGGAAGAATCACAAAAAAGTCTGTAACAGACAGGCACTGATTTGTGTTTGATAGGACAAATTAATTCTATTCTACAGGAATAAGGAAACCATTACACAAGTCTTGAGCAGGCTGCTGCCTTACAAATGATCACGCATTTTCCTCTCCATCAGCATCCTAATTCCCTGAAGACAACTTCATTTTATCACTAAAACACTGGGAGTCCACAGTTGAAATCTGCCTCTGAGATGTGTGCTTTATTTTCAGCTGCTTTTATTGTTATTTTTTTCATGCTAATTAATTGTTAGATGAATCAAGATCTGGATGAACTGGCATCTCTGAAATCACCAGCACCGATGTGCTGTCAACACTGGGCCCATGGGCTGTGTTCAAATCCTCCATTTATCCTCTAGTGATGAGGTTCAGCTTTGCAAATGCTTAGTGAAACAAATTCCCTTGTAGAAATGAATGGTTTACTCTAGACCAAACAGAATAGCCTGGAATACATTTAAAACTGAAAATTGATTTCTACGAGCTGCTTGAGAAGTTCTGTTGTTCTCCAGTCATGCCTGGACAACACTGAATGGGTAGATAAAAATGTAAACTGGAACTATACAAGGTCATCATCCAATGCACATATTTTTAAAACGTATATTCCCTTGCATGAGCACCTCAACATTATTTGAATACACCTCTGGAACAAGCAGAAATACTTTTTACTTTTCATCACTACAGAACATCATCACAAAACTGAAGCATGGCACAAGCCCTCAGCAATTCCGCTGCACCAAATCCATCTCATGGGGCTCTCCTTTCTTTCCATACAGTTTCCCAGCTCCTGCAACACCTGCTCTGCTCCCACTAGGCTGTGCTCAATGGGCCAACCTTGTTCCATTTTCCATTTCTGGAGAGAGAGATACAGTGCTCCCGCTGTGCACTGTGACTCTTCTCTAAGTCAAATCTCCTCGTTTCATTAGATGCTAAGATAACTTAAAATACCATAAGAGGACAAACAGGAGGCAGCAGAATGTCAGTCCCGAGGAAGGAATTATCCATAATTCAAACATTTCAGGAAGCTGAATACCAGAAGGTCCATAACATTTTCTGTTCTGAGCTTCCTTGCTTTGTAGACCTTTTTGACTAAGCGGCTGCATTCAGTGATAAGTCTTTATGAATTTTTGCAGCTGAAACAAATGCCACAAATCACAGTTACCTGACAGCACCATGGGGAAAAAGGGTTCAATTCATTTTCTGTGACTTTTGGAAGAAGCATTTATCATATAAACATTATTTTCTGAAATAGTGAATTTGAAGTTAAGTAAAGCTGACATTTTTAAATGTTTGTTCTCCTAGGTGTACTAAACTTGCTAAGAATCTTTTTTCTTAAAGGAAGCAAAAATCCCACCTACAGGTGATTTCTTTCCTCAGGAGTACTTTCAAATTCATTAATTTTAATAGTAATTTGGGACTTTCAGACTGTAGCATCAAGAGAAGAAAAACTTTGATTCCATGTTAGTCTGACACCATTAAACCAAACCAACCAAACATTTCCCCTGAATTTCTTTAGCCTTTTCTTTTAACTGCAAACTTTCATTATACAGGGCACCTGCACAGAAAATTCAAATTTCATTTATCATTCCTTTTCAACTTTTGTCGTTCCAATGCCTGTTGCATGCTCCTCTTCCCCTCATGTGCCCAAGTTAAACTCCCCGGTGAGTATGGGAGATGTCTTTTTCCCCACAGCTACTCTAACAATTTACTTCTTTCTGTAGCACAGTGGACATTTCCTCTAGAAGACAAAAAAACCAAAAAAAGAAACAAAAATCTTTTCCCAGGTTGTTTTTCTTGTTGTATATTTCACAAAAATATCTCAGTAAAACATACCAGTAACAAACTGTCTGTGCGATCTTACACTGCAATTACTGCCTAATCTACAATAAAACAGTTAATGGATAGAAATTCTCCTTCTTGGTATATATTACATGAACTTGGTGTTTTTCCAGCCTAAAATTAAAAATCCATTCAGCAAATAATTGAATCTATTATAAAGGAACTAACAGGGGAACCGTCTTCTTCATGTGTTCAAGGAGGGGCCCCTTGATTTTCCTGTAAGTTTGCAGGAAGCCTCCAGTGCTTCAGGGGTTTGTGGACAGAGACTCTGCTACAACTCATCAAAGCTCTCCTCAAAGCAAGAGAAAAAAATCTGAAGGACTGTGACAAATACCATTTGTCGTAGTTTGACCTGGAAAAGAAAAACTCAAAGAGGAGTTTTCTCTGTAAATACTCCCCTGGGAGTGGATAGTGACCAATTGGAAGCTGGTTTGATTATTGACAGCGTAAAAAACCAATTAAAGAAAGTTAGTTCGCCCCGTGAACACACATTTTGAAGGAGGTAATCCGGAACTGAGCCCTCTTGGCTTTTCCGGCAGCAGTGCAGGTAACAGGGCCCTGGCCTGGCTCCACTGCAGGCCTGTGGGCCTGGCAGGGGGGCAGGGCCGGGCCCCCTGTCTGGAGAGCTGGCATGTCCTGGCAGAGAGGGAGAGAAGGGGAGGTGGCCATGGACAGTGACCAGAGAGACTCAAACTAATATAAAAATCCCAGCCGCTTCCCCC